>CP137668.1:38960957-39056027 GCA_037976565.1 Mesocentrotus franciscanus | reverse complement strand
TTTAGGCTGTTTTCTGTGTTACATGTACTCTTAACCCTATCTAGCCTGGGGGCTTTAGAACCCCCCTCTACATTTTTCGCGATAATTTTTTAACGCAAACAAATCTTGCGCTGAAATTTGATGACTTTATTCTTTTGGGTCTTGCGCATCTTTTGAAACAAATTTTTCGAAAATTGAACCTACCGTTACAAAGTAAAAAAAAAACAACAACCGTTAGTTGTCAAATCGAATTTAGGGATTGCAGTATTTATTAAATAGTCTGATTTCCAGACCCTTGTACTAAATGGTCGTACGTTTTGTGCTGCGCAAAGATTCAATCAGTTTAATTTTGGCCATTACAAGAAGTGGGTTAATGATGTAGACAAATGCTCATGTACCCTTTACAGCTCATTATGCCTCCGCTACAAAGTAGCCGGAGGCATCATGTTTTCTGGTTGTCCGTCCGTCCGTACGTACGTCCCGTTCCCGTGATCGCGTTATCTCAAGAACCGGTTGATGGATTACCACCAAACTTGGGTCATGTATGTATCTTGCAGAGCTAATGAAGTGATTAGATTTTGGGGTCACAAGGTCAAAGGTCAAAGGTTACAGGGCCCACTATGTATGCAAAAATAGCTTGTGATCGCGTTATCACAGGAACCGATGGATGGATTACCACCAAACTTTGGTCATGTATGTATCTTGCAGAGCTAATGAAGTGATTAGATTTTGAAGTCACGAGGTCAAAGGTCATAGGGCTCATTATGTATGCAAAAATAGCTTGTGATCGCGTTATCTCAAGAACCGATGGATGGATTACCGCCAAACTTGGGTCATGTATGTATCTTGCAGAGCTAATGAACTGATTAGATTTTGGGGTCACGAGGTCAAAGGTCACAGGGCTCATTATGTATGCAAAAATAGCTTGTGATCGCGTTATCACAAGAACCGATTGATGGATTACCGCCAAACTTGGGTCATGTATGTATCTTGCAGAGCTAATGTAGTCATTAGATTTTGGGGTCACGAGGTCAAAGGTCACAGGGCTCATTATGTATGCAAAAATAGCTTGTGATCGCGTTATCACACGAACCGATGGATGGATTACCACCAAACTTCGGTCATGTATGTATCTTACAGAGCCAATGAACTGATTACATTTTTGGGGTCATAAGGTCAAAGGTCACGGGGTCATACATGTTTATGAAAACAAGCTTTTAATCACGATATTCTGAGAACTTTTTAATGGATTATAATCAAACCTGAATTTTTTGTAATTGTTTCCGTTTTTGTTTGTAAAATTGCTCTATTGCGGAGGCATCATTATTACCAAGGAAAAAAAAGAAGTCAGTCAGTCACTCGATAGTGTTTGACAGTGATGTCTAGAAAGTAAAAAGGTTTCCTTGCATAATTGTATCCCCCGGCAGTATGCCGGTGGGGTACTTTGAATTCAGGAGCGTTATGCCGCCACCGCCGCCGCGTCCGGCGCGTCATATTCTTGTGTGCGCTCTAACTGCCACATTCCTTGACGGATTTTTTTCAAATTTTGTATGGAGGTGTATCTTGGTATAATCTACGCACCTATAACTTTTGGTGATGCTGCCCTCAGTGTTCCGTCTTCTATAGGGTAAAAGGCCATATTTTTGTGGATGGTTTGTGTGCGCTCTATAGGCCACATTTCTCAAGGGATTTTGTTCAAATTTTGAACGAAGGTGTATCTTGGTATAATCTAGAAGCCTATAGATTTTGGTGATGCTGCCTCTAGTGTTCCATCTTTTATAGGGTCAAAGGTCATATTTTGATAGATGTCTTATGTGCACTCTAGTGTGCGGTCTAACTACATCATTTCTTGACAGATTTCTTTCAAATTTTGTATGGAGGTGTATCTTGGTATAATCTACACTTCTATAACTTTTGGTGATGCTGCCCCCATTGTTCCGTCTTCTATAGGGTAAAAGCCCATATTTTTGTGGATGGTTTGTGTGCGCTTTATAGGCCACATTTCTCAAGGGATTTTGTTCAAATTTTGAACGAAGGTGTACCTTGGTACGATCTACAAGCCTATAGATTTTGCTTATGCTGCCTCCAGTGTTCCGTCTTTTATAGGGTCAAAGGTCATATTTTGATAGATATCTTGTGTGCACTCTAGTGTGTGGTCTAACTACATCATTTCTAAACAGATTTCTTTCAAATTGAGTATGTAAGTGTATGTTGGTAAAATCTACACTTCTATAACTTTTGGTGATGCTGCCCCCATTGTTCCGTCTTCTATAGGGTAAAAGCCCATATTTTTGTGGATGGTTTGTGTGCGCTTTATAGGCCACATTTCTCAAGGGATTTTGTTCAAATTTTGAACGAAGGTGTATCTTGGTACGATCTACAAGCCTATAGATTTTGCTGATGCTGCCTCCAGTGTTCCGTCTTTTATAGGGTCAAAGGTCATATTTTGATAGATATCTTGTGTGCACTCTAGTGTGTGGTCTAACTACATCATTTCTAAACAGATTTCTTTCAAATTGAGTATGTAAGTGTATGTTGGTAAAATCTACGCACCTATAGTTTTTGGTGATGCTGCCACGAGTGTCCCGTGTTTTATAGGGTCAAAGGTCATATTTTGGTGGGTGTCTAGTGTGCGCTCTGCAGGTCATATTTCATGACGGATTTCTTTCAAATTTTGAAAGGAGATGTATCTTGGTACAATCTACACATCTACACTTTTGGGCGATGCTGCCCTCATTGTTCCGTCTTTTATATGGTCAAAGGTCATATGTCTTTTATGCGCTCTAACTGCCACATTTCTTGACGGATTTCTTTCAAATGTTGTATGGAGGTGTGTCTTAGTACAATGTACACATCTTTAGTGTTTGGTGATGCTGCCACCTGTGTTATGCTGTTATAGGGTCAAAGGTCATATTTTGGTGGGTGTCTAGTGTGCGCTCTGCAGGTCATATTTCATGATGGATTTCTTTCAAATTTTGAAAGGAGATGTATCTTGGTACAATCTACACATCTACACTTTTGGGCGATGCTGCCCTCATTGTTCCGTCTTTTATATGGTCAAAGGTCATATGTCTTTTATGCGCTCTAACTGCCACATTTCTTGACAGATTTCTTTCAAATGTTGTATGGAGGTGTGTCTTAGTACAATGTACACATCTTTAGTGTTTGGTGATGCTGCCACCTGTGTTCCGTCTGTTATAGGGTCAAAGGTCGTATTTTGGTGGCTGTCTTTTGTGCGCTCTAACTGCCACATTTCTTAAAAGATTTCTTTCAAATTTTCTACAGAGATGCATTATACTCTAATCTACACACATATTGGTTTGGTGATGCTGCTCCTATCCTAGTCTTGACAATAGTCTGAGCCACTAGTGGCGATCTCTACATCATCCTTTTGTTTCAGGGAGGAGAGAGGGGATCTTTGTCCCTCCTTCGAACATTAGGATGACACAAAATCGCTGCCACTGCCGGGGGATACATTCGCATTGCGCGGCAATACAGATTGCGATATTTCTAGTTTGAATACTAGGACACTGCTAACATTTGAGTTTCACAGATCATCAATTTCACGAACATCGGATGTCAGAAGGACTTGGCAAGTCTTTCCCAAACAAGCATATGCAAGTTGAAAAAAAAAGAAGTTTGAATTAATCTGCACATTTCGTGTACAGTGACTTTCGTCATGTCTCATGTAATCAACTATTTTTATCATTGACGTCATATTTTTTGCACTACACAAGAGCTGTTATTTGATTGCTTACCTAACGTAAATAAAGGCTCATATCAACTAATCAGAACACCTGAATGAAGAAGGCAGGCTAGGCAGCGTAACTGGTTTCCTTTAACTTTCCACCACGCCCAAGCTACGGGAGTAATTAAGCGGAGAACAGGTAGAGATCAGGAATCACCACGCTGCCATCAGTGCAGCATTCAAGTTTGCTACATGATTGCCAACAGGCGAGTGGGATTTTTTGAGTCATGATTGAATAATACAGACTTGACAATAGGCTTTCTTCACAATATTTATTATGAGAACAAGGTAAAATACACTGGAAAACCACGTTTACATCAATATGATTACACATCAACATTGTGGTGCAATAGTACAGTTTCTGTCCTAATAGTTTTCCATATCCAACAGGCACATGTTCACGGCAAACACTTGAGCCACCATCTAGATTTAGATGACTGACAGGCGCAATTGGTGGCTCTACAATCGCAAATTTGCCCCCACGGCCGCTTATTTCAAGGCTTGTGCCTACATTGTGTGCAGGCAGGCCTTAATCCGATGCTTGGGGTAATAATATATCTGTACAGCGCTAAAGACATTGTTGATGTAGTAAGCACTATATAAACCCAGAATATTATTATTATTATTAGGGAAATGACCACAAACTTAATATATTACTTTCCATGCATATGTTTTCTTCCTGTAGGTGCGTAGTCATATATGGGTGTTTGTTAACGCCTTGATAGAGAATCCGACCTTTCACTCGCAAACCAAGGAGAACATGACCCTTCAGGTCAAGAAGTTTGGCTCCACCTGTAAGCTCAGCGAGATGTTCGTCAAAGCGGTGAGAAGAATAATTCTCCTTCTTTCTGTAATTCTTCACTTTACTTACTTGATATTCTCACTTGTGTACAAAATTTATTATCAAAGTAGTAAGGACAGATTTGTGTCACCATTTTCCATTTGCTTACTTGATAATTTCTCATATGTGTACAAAGTTGTAGCCTTGAAAACACACAGCTTTTCGAGGTAGCTATAAAATGGGAGTTTGTACATGTTTATATAGAATGCACTATAACAACATGAGATAACATATCTTGTGATTCAATGAAAATCTGTTTGTTCTTAATTTCAGGCTGCCAACTGTGGGATTGTGGAGAATATCCTGTCATGGATGAAATTCAAGGCTCAGGTAGAGGAAGATTATTGTCTTCTTTGTTTTAAGTTTGCTTTTAATCAATCAAAATGTAAAACAAATGATAATTTGTCCTATGTTTATTCTGTCCAATCAGGTAACCTCTTCCTCTCTCCCTCCTTTCTTTCTTTCTCTCTACTTCCTTCTCTACTTTCTACCAATTTCCTTATTTCTTTTCTCCTCTGCTAATCTTTTTGGTGATATTTTAATGTCTTTTAGGTGATTCGATGTTTTTCCGCTATTAATTTGAATTATTACATTGTCGTTTTTTTGTTGCTATTTACTACTTCAAATGCGTATTATTCGTATATATTAGTTTTATACTGATTTTATCTTTGCTTGTGAACTTTGGTGATTTTCATTATTTATATTTCCGTGTATTACATTTTTATTCTGTTCAGGACCAGGATGTAAAACAGATTTTGTATCTACAATGTATATCTGATTCTTGTTATCCTGATTAAATATATTTCAATAAATGAATAAATCACGAATCCATTTAGTGGCAAATTAATACAATTTACCTTAAATGTATCTGTTATGTTCTGTCTAGGCACTTTTTTTATATGATTTAGATTTAAAACATGATTTCATGATTTCTTGGTATTGTAAGTAAAAGAATGTCAGCCTTTGTGAAGCTGCAAAGGTAAGAAAAGGAAGTTGAGACTTGCCATAATTGTTATACATCATACGTGTCTCTTAAGCTTGCAACCGCTTATGTTAATTTGGTACAACTGAATGCATACAGAGTCAACTGGACAAGAATTGCCCTACCTCCAAGCACTCCAAGATTAAGGGTGTCCCCAAGCTAGACGATGCCAACAGTGCAGGGGGCAAGAACTCTTCTGTCTGTACTCTCATCTTGACTGAGGGAGACTCCGCCAAGTCCCTGGTGGTCAGCGGGCTTGGCGTGGTCGGCAGAGACCACTATGGGGTGTTCCCACTCAGGGGAAAGCTGTTGAATGTCAGAGAGGCTTCTCACAAGCAGGTAAGAATTCAGGACATCTGCCGTATGACAATTATGTTTTAATAGTTATTTGTTCTTGATTCTATTTTGTTGTGTTTTTCAGGAAAATGCAGAAAAATCAGACAAACCAATCAATAAAGTTTGAGCAAAATCGGATAACTAATAAGAAAGTTGACTTCCCCGAGATCTGGAGAGAGTTGTGGATACGCCTCTATTGCAGGGAGTTAAATTTGTTAATAAGAGTAAGTTTCAGGATGTTTCTTAGACTTTAGACCTCTAGTACTAAATAGGGCGCTAATTAGTAATTCAGAATAATATCCCTACTTTGACTGAGTTTGACCCGTAGGCCCTAACTTGATTTTGGGTATGTTTTACTTTTAGTAGGGTATCTCCTAGACCGAAAATTTCTGTCTCTTTTGTTCGTTAGCCTCAGTAGGGTCGGCTCCTCTCTTTAGAGACAGAAGCCGACCATAGGCTATGCATATATAGGTGCTCCTAGACCCTATATATGTGAACTCGGTGGAACGGATCAGGCCACCAAACTTTGGACTAAGATGTCACTCTAGCGGATTCATATTCGATGCATTTATTTTTGAAAATTAGGCCTAGGCTAATATAATTCGGTTCCACTTACCAGATTGACTGAATGATGCGTTTAAGGGTCTTTTTCCCCCTTGACCTTGTATAAAGTTGTAATCACCTATATATTCTATTCTAGCACCTGACGAACTGCAATTGGCTTCGGAGTTCACTCGTGGACTCTTCTTTCTTCTCAGAGTCATACAGAGCACTTTGAAATCGTTGAAGAAGTTATAAACCAAATGGCAAAAATGTGAAAATTTGATACTGCATGGAGTGATATCGATTTTGCTTACCTAGCTTCCAGCTTCCTGATGATAATGAGTTAATGTGCAATTTACATTACAAAAATGCTGACCTCTTATTAGACAGAAATAACCGTCTGGTTTGGGTCATTCTTTAATAAAACTGACATTTGTTGACATTCCCCATACACAGACGGTACCCCATACGGCTCGCACCACGGGGAGAGATTGAGCCGATTGTGGCCCGCTTTGCCTTTGGTCCCAAAAACTTTCTCCCACGATTTTCTTTATTTAGTTATCAATTTTTTTATGACTTAGACTATTTCTAAATGCGAAATTTACGGACTTACGTATATGAATTATCCAATTTTTATCTCAGAACCAAGGAAACGGTACGTTCATGCATTCGAACTGGTAATCTATGACATGACCCGCCCGATATATTTCCGGGTCAACCGACCAAAACAAGCCCAATGGCCAATCAGAGCACGTGTTTGATATTGGGCTTATGAATATTCAAACATCACCGGCTCAAGCCGGGCTGACTCATACGTAGCTATTGGACGTTCGAAAAGAAAAAATGAATATTCATCAACTTAGATGGTTGACAACAAATCTTGTTGACTACAAGACTTTCTCGGATTAATCATTAATATAGGATCTAAATGAGCAAGCTATCGTAAGTCAAAGTAGATATTTCTGTGTTATTTTTAATTTTTTAAAAGATTCAGTGTAAAATTGCAGCCAAAGTGGATATATGAAGACGTAAAGAGTGAAAAACTTGTTGCATATCTCATTCATCGCGGTCCGGCCGAACTGAACGATTCGTTCCCTACACTACCCCATTGACGTACGTACTTCAGTCTATGTATATAGAGGCGGTCAGAGGAGCCAGATGCAATCTCAGCGGAACAACCGTCAATATCAGAGACTGAAGCTTTCGGTCTAACCTCTTACGAGAGTTCGCGATGTTGTTTCTGCCTGAAATGCAAATACACGCTGTATACACCTCAAAAAATGTTTTTGCGTTGCCAATTTGAAACTTGCTTTACGATAATAGCGATTAAATTTAGTATACTAAGGTGCACCCACAGAGTTCGCTGAACATCGAGCTCCCTGGGCGTGCGCCCTTTTTTAAAACACTAATCGCTATCATTTAAATAGTACTTACTAATTAGCCAACAACAACAAAAAAAATTCTTCTCCCTTTCCAACTCTTTTATTTCGGCCCCATTACCCCCTTGATCCCCAACTCCTGGATCTGCCACTGATTTTGAGTGTGTGTGTGTGTGTGTGTGTGTCTGTGTGTCATTTGTTAGAAGAGACCTATATAGCTACATTAAAGGGCAAGTCGATCCACTCCAAAAATTACTTACTTTCAATAGAAGCAGAAAAATCAGACAAACCAATCAATAAAGTTTGAGCAAAATCGGATAACTAATAAGAAAGTTGAAAATCACAAGACAAATTGGCAACTCACTCATGAGTCTGTGACATCATGTCCTCACTATCCACTAATTATTTTCTTTATATTGATAATATAAATTTCCTATTTTCTCCCTAAGAATCTTATTTCTTCACACCAGCATCCAAGTTAGATTGATAGTAATATGTTTTTGTGTGGATGCACTAATATAGAGTAAATTTTTCTCCAGTTAAATTATGAAAAATTTGAATTTTGATAAACTATTTATATAAAAATCAATAATTATGAATATATATTATTCAGAAAATATTTGTATCAATTCTTCAAAGTTCATGAAAAATTTTGGGAAATGTCATGCACGCAATATGATACAAATCATATAACCTGGGCAAAGGCATGGGAAATCAAGTTTTGGGGATAAAAGGAAATTAATGGGATTAAACTATATAAAGCAATTGATAAATAGTGAGGACATGACGTCACAAACTGATAACCAAATTGGCAATTTGTGTAGTGATTTCCATTGTTCCATAGTTTTACATACTTTTTCAAAAATTCATAACTTTCTTATTAGTTATCCGATTTTGCTCAAACCTTTTTTGATAGGTTTGTCTGATTTTTCTGCTTCTATTGAAAATAAGTTATTTTTGGAGTGGACTTGGACATTAACCCTATCTAGCCCAGGGGGCTTTAGAAGCCCCTTCTACATTTTTCGTGATAATTATTTAACGCAAAAAATCTTGCGCTGAAATTTTATGACTTTTTTCTTACGAGTCTTGCGCATCTTTTGAAAGGAATTTTTTTCGAATCGGACCTAAAATCGGACCTACCATTACAAAGTCTTTGTCTTTGCATGTCAGCCCGAAAATCGCTAATTTTCGTGATTTGTGTACAAAACATATGGAAATCTCATTTTTCCCCAAAAGAGATAAAACATTGGTTATTTGGTCTTATTTATAGTTAAAGGTAAAGACCATTTTTGGAAACGCCCCTCTCTCAAAAAAATGAAATGGAAACTCTCATTACCAATCATGTGAAAGAATATGTTTTGACTAATACGTGATGATACAAATTTTGCCGGGAAAGTCGGGAAACCGCCTACTAATTGATATATTTGGTAAATTATTATATCTATTGGGACTAAATAGATATCGCACACGTGGTCGCGTAGTCCCATGTACATCTTTCTGTGTACAGTGCTTGTAACTTTACCAAGACTGGGCCAAATTTCTTATCATTTTGATGATTCCAGAACCTTGCAGTAAACACCAATACTTATATGCTAGCTGATTAACCTTTTCTGATCGATTCTACAACGTTTCTTTCACAATGCAATCGCATGACCAGAACTTATAGTTATAAATGAAATAAAACAACAAAAACAATAAAATACATAAGTTAAAAAAACAAAGAAATACATAAGAAATTATCAAAACAATGGATAACATAAGGAATAACCTGGCTCTTCTAATTTTTTTTTGTTGTATTATAATCCAAAATGGTCTAAAGAATATATGTAGTGAAAACTAATGTTTAAATATGAAGAATATATGATCTATGGGTAAAAATGTGAATTGTATTACCTTATTTGCATAAATTACCATGAATATGCAAATGAGTGAATTTTTCAAAAAAAATTGAAATTACCATAGTATTTGATACACTTAACTTGATATGCATGCAACTTTTCGCGGCGATCGGCCGTTTCACAGCCGAAATCATGGGGCTTAGTCCCCGGGCTAGATAGGGTTAAATGTTCCATCTCGATTATGGAGTTTCCAAAACTTGCATCTCCTACATTTCTTATGCTCTACAGTGTTAATATGCTATAACACTTAGAATTTTCACTGTACTTTTATTTAGCCATCATTCAATATATAACCAAAGCAAGAGTGCTGTTTATGATGATTCTTGAATTTTGATGACTGTGGGTCTGTGTAATCTAGCTATGGTTTGAGCCGTATTGTAAGGATGCATGGTGTACTTATGAACTCATTTGCTGCCATACAATGGACTTTATTTGTCAATCATTGTTGATAGATAGCACAACCACTGTTTCATGCATCTGTTTGGTTTTCCAGATTATGGAGAATGCTGAGATCAATAACATCATCAAGATTCTTGGTCTCAAGTACACAGAAAAGTATGACTCTCCTGAATCCCTGGAGTCACTGCGCTATGGAAGACTGATGATCATGACTGATCAAGATCCGGATGGATCTCACATCAAAGGTCTCCTTATTAACTTTATCCATCACAACTGGCCTCATCTCCTCCAGAGGAACTTTCTGGAACAATTCATCACTCCAATTGTCAAGGTATGTTGGTGGTAGTATGGATGGTTTGTGTAGGGGAATCACTGTCTACTTTGTCTTGGATATTATTGCAGTAAACATTTACTTTGTATCTGTTGTGTTTATCTTAATTATTCCTTCTCTTTCACTCTCTGTGTATTTGCCTGTCTGTCCCTGTATCTGTCTGTCTGTCTCTGTCTTTGTCTCTGTATCTCTGTCTTTCTGTCTCTGTCAGTCTTTTTGTCTTACTATCTATGCCATCTCAATTTCTATATGTACATTCACTCTCTTATCCTTGTTACCTGTGAACACTGTAAACAGTTTGATTAGTTACTATATAACAGGGAAGACATATAAGAGCAATTATCTCATACTTAATCTCTCTCTCCATCCTGTTGAAGGCTATGAATAGTAATAACAGTAGTCATAATAAGAATCAGTGATGACATCCTATTCGTCATGACATTGTAGGAAATATTAAAAAAGCAGTTTATTGAAATCCCTTATGCAAATGCTTGACATGAAATACAAAACATAATTATTTTTCACCTGGGATTTTCTCAATACTTAAGAAGACAACATTCAAAGAAGTAATAATTGCAGGCGCTTGCTGTTTATCAACTACATCAAAGTACATGTAATCATACAATTTCATTTTTGCTTGCCAAAACTATATATATGGGCTTTGATCCTTGACTGCCACTATATCATTCTTTCATGTAGTCATACAATGAGCTTCTGAAACAAAGGAAACCAATTCTAATTCCAACAGTGCGTTCAAGGGAAGGAATCCTATTCAGTTGCATTCATTCTCTTCTCTCTACTGTATGCCCTTAGGCGAGCAAGGCTAATGAGACGACACGGCCCTTCTACTCCCTTCCTGAGTTTGAGAGATGGAAAAATGAGACTAACAATTGGAAATCCTGGAAAGTCAAATACTACAAAGGTTGGTTACTTTCCTCACAGTATATCATGTAGGGTAGTGATGGTGATAATAAGTTACCTCATCGTTTTGGATAAATGTTTTTCAAAGTCAGGATAAAGTGTATTTAGGTTGCATTAACATTTGTAAGGTGAGTTGAAATCAGTTCAAGTGAGTTTAGCTTATTTTTGAAGTCATGTCTATCAAATGCCTACAAATTAATGATGTTCTTTGGCTCAAGATGATAAGTATCTTGTTTTATGTAAGCTCTTCCTGAACCCTACATTACTTATAAGTATTTCAGGAGTATATTTTTGCCATTCATTTACCATTCTTTGATGATTGGTACAGATGCAGTTTTTTTATGTAATAATTAAAACTTGAATTGCTGAACATTTCATAGAATTTTTTAACTTTGCTTGAACTTGATTTGGATATATTTTGCATCTCTACGCCATTTTCTAGGTTTGGGAACCAGCACAAGGATGGAAGGGAAGGAATACTTCACTGATATGGAACGTCATCGGATCCCATTTGAGTACACTGGACCAGATGATGATGCTGCAATTGTTCTTGTAAGTCTTCTCTTCGTATGACTAGGGATAGTTGCATCATTCTGTGGTGGTTTGAAAAACTTTTCAGGCAGTGCATTTAAGTGTATTATATTTTTTATTGTGACTTCCTATGCAAAAAGCTTGATATTTAAAGTCATATCATGCGTATCGTATAGGAAACAGTACCCCAAGAAATATAGAGGGTCTTTCCATATAATTTAACAAAATATTTGTGAAAGATTGGAGGTCGGTGTGAAATTCAGCTAGTCACTTCTCTATGAACTCTATGTGGAGCTATCTATGGATGCACAAAGTTTATGATTTATGATTTATTATCAGCAGCATTGAAACCCTGTAAAACTCATACACACTGTGTGCATAGATGTCACCCATCGAAAGGGCATGCTTAATATTATGCTGACAGAAATCATGTACTGTAAACGCTGTTTTTTTCGCGCTGAGCGACCCCAAGACAAATTCGCAGGTTCTTAAATTCACGTTGCACGCAATTCAGCCCGTTCAAAACACGCATAAGAAGTCATGCTTATATTTTCGTGAGTTCTAAAATTCGCGGACACCAACTTTAGTGCGAAATCCGAGAATATTACCACGTTTACAGTACTTTAGGATGCAATGAAAACCTATTATTTTCAGCCTGTTTGTTTGCTTACATTTGGTAAGCTATTGTTTTCTTTGATGATTTTATTTGTATGCTGGTACAGGCATTCAGTGAGAAATGCAAGATCCATATAAAGTAATTGGTTTATTTGATATTGTATCCTTGTATTACTCCCACAGGCTTTCAGTAAGAAGAAAGTGAAAGAACGTAAGGAGTGGCTGAAAAAAAGTAGGAGCAGAAAAGAAACTGGACTTGGGGAGGTAGGATAATTACTGCTGTCATACGGTGTCTTGGAAATTTTCATTTTACTTCTGAATAAATGCATTTATTTGAAAGTTGATGATAATCAAAGCTAGAATCAATTTGCTTCATAAAGTTCAGAGCTTGGTTTAATCTCTTTAGAAATGAAACCCCATTTCTCATCATTTCATGAGATTATCTTCTTTATTTTATTTTTTTTGGGGGGTGGGAGGGGTCAGGGGAGCTTAAGAAGAAAATCCATGAATATCTTTTGTTTTTTTAACCCCCCCCCCAAAAAAAAATAAAAAAAATCTTGAATTAAGAATTGTTTGATGTATCGCGTATCAAGATGAAAATGAAAAACAAAATCATGATTATAGACTTATCCCACAAAATATTATTTGTAATAGCCCTATGTAAATGTAGAAGCACTGTAAGGGTTATATAGAATGATACACAACATGTCACCTTGTGTCTTGCATGATTTGTTTTCTAATGAAGTACAATGTAGGAATCATTTTTAATAGTATTCATATGAAGATAAATAATAATAATAATAATATTCAGCTTTTATATAGCGCTTAATACATCTCGGACATCTCTAAGCGCTTTACAGATATATTATTACCCCGGTTATTGGATTCAGTGCTTGCCCGCACACACTGTGTGCACAATCTCCACTCCCTAGGGAGCATTCCAGCCAGGCGTTACTTGACGCTCAAAAACTGTTTGACCAACAATGACGGTCGCATCCTACCGGGTACCCATTTAACACCTGGGTGGAGAGTAGCAAGTGTAGGTTAATATCTTGCCAAAGGATATTAGTGCCGTGTCGGGATTCGAACCCTCGACCTTCGCATTTCCAGTCAAGCGCCTTAAACCACTCGACCACGACACTCCCATAAAAGAGAATCTGGTCTCACCCAGATGGATGCTGAAGACTGAAAGACCTGAAGAAAGGCCATCAAGGAAATGAATTTTCCTCCCCCACAGTATGGGGGAAATGGACAGAAAGAAGGATGATGATGATGATGATGATGTTGTTGATGATGATGATGATGATGTCGTCAATGATGATGGTGATGGTGATGATGATGGTGGTGATGGTGATGATGATGATGATGATGATGAACAAAATTGCTATTTTCATCTTGCTACAGTTCAACCTTTACCTCAAGGATACCAAGGAACCTGGTTACAACGATTTCATCAACAAAGATCTGGTTCTCTACTCTAATGTTGCCAATAAGAGGGCCATCCCATCCATGGTTGATGGTAAGTAAAGTGCTCTTGATCTCCTCTGCCTCTGATATTCATCTCTCCCTTTTTGTCGCCTTGTCTCGCCTGCTATTCCATGAAACTTGAACATAAGGGTTATTGAGTATCACCAATCATGTGATTAGTATTTTAGGTGACAAAGTCAAGGTCAAATGTCATTTCCAGTCTGCAAACTTAGACTTTGTTGTGGCATCAACATCAAGATTTTGAATTTTTAGCATAATTTCAAAAGTGTTTGTTCAAATTCCATGAAACTAATACCCAAGGGTTATCAAGATATCAAATCATATGACAAAAATTCCAGGTCACAAAGTCAAGGTCAAAGGTTTTTTAGGTCAGTAGACTTAGATTATGTTATTCACAATTAATTAATTAATTTTTGTTATTTGTTCATATTTCATGAAAGTTATCAATCTTGGTACAAATAAAAGTAAATAATTCTTCAGATGATTCTTAGTCAATATTCACTTAAAAATGCTGATTATATTCAGAGGATTTCCTTTTTTGATGGCCTGCTAATGGGCCACCCTGCCTATAAATAATCTCCCAACCTCAATTTTTCATCATATGGAATTGCGCAATGCAGGCGAGACTACCAAGAGCATTTCCCTTGTTTTGTTTAATCACCTTAATTGTTCAAAAACAAAGGGAAAAGCTAAATAATTCCAGGGTACTTCTTTTATAGAACAATGTACAGGACTGCGTAAACTATGCATTAAAAAACATAAAAAGTACATAAATATTACATTAAAACATTTAATATGTACAACAGTTTTTTTAAAACAAATTGGAACAAAATGAGGGTAAGCCTGGTTGGGATCAACATTTCTATCTTTAAAGTAGACATTGATTAAAATAGACATTGCATGTCAAATGAAAGCTAACAATCTAAAGAAAGTGAAACGTGTCATATCTTTTCACTTAAAATACATATGTGACCACAATCAGACATTTAACATTGAATCTTGGCATCCCCCCATAAACGAAACCAAAATCATACAAATTGGGCGGCTTCGATGATACGTAGACGATTGCAGCAATGCCACTTCCGGATTCACACAATGCTGTATCAACACACGCTAGACAATCGATAGCAGCTGTATTTATCATCAATTTTAATGATTTATTATTCATAAAATGAGTGAAATTAGGCCAGACAGTAACTTGGATCTGCAGTATTCATTGTCTGAATCCAGTGACGATGATATTGATGGTATCAATGGGCCAGTTTTCAAATTATTGTAATTTCTGAATTACGTGTTTACATGTCAACTATGTTTGATCATGAGAGGGTAGATTCAACCAACGTAATGTACCATTGCGAATTACGAATTAACAGACTAGACGGCAGAGATCGCAGTCGGAAGCCGGTGCCGCCGGTGGAGAAGACGAGTGTTAGGAGTAATTTCCATCGAAAAAAGGCTAAAATAGGTAATATTTACAACAAAGAATGGTGTGAAATTTGTTTCAAGAAGCCTCCACTGACCAATATACAAAACAAACACTGAGCGATGTTTGATTTGATGTGATTTTGTTGGTCAGTGTGATTTGAGCACGAATGATGACGGGCAATAGCGATCCCAATATTACTTACATATTGTGTTAATTTTCATTGATTTCTTTCATCTGTTTAATTTCTTTCGTCAGTTTTATGTAATATGCAACATTATCTTTTCTTCTTTTTTGGTTTATCTAATTCAAAGAACATACATGGGAAACAATCAAAACATGCAACAAACCTATACAGCAAAAGCCATAGACTCAGGTTACGAGCCTTTGTTTATGTTTTGGGGACATGCTACCAATCGCCTACATCACATTATTTTGGGCGTTTTATTGGTTTGAATTGAGCGAGAAAATGAATGATGAAAAATTCGTGTTTTTTTTTGTTTTTACGTTAAGTATTTTAAAAATCTGAAATCATTTTTTTCAAAATCCCTGAGGTCATAAGCTTTCTATTGATATATAGTTTTATTTGTTTTAACATTGACAGGTAATTTTTACCTTAATTACTTGAAAAAGATGAGAAATCAGAATAATGTTTTCATCCATTTCAAAGGGCTGTGCAGATTTTGCAATGTCAGTTGTATTTTTAGTATTCTCATGAACCCTTACTGTTACACAGTCAGCTGAGCAAGCACCTATATATTGTTTGGTAAGCCACCTCTACAGGAGTCAAGTCAAATCTAAAGGACCAGTGTCAATACCTTACTCAGATGCACTGGTGCCATTTGGACTCTGACCTGATACTCATTGAATAGCTTTTTTTCCTCTAATGTGATTGTATTTCATTTCAGGTTTGAAGCCTAGTCAGCGTAAGGTGCTGTTCACATGCTTCAAAAAGTATGAGAAGAAAGAGATCAATGTGGCTCAGATGGCTGGTGCTGTGTCTGAACTCTCAGCCTACCATCATGGGCAGGTAAGTTAATTAGCACTTTCTTTAGTCTTGATCAAATACTCAAACATCCTTCCAAATCAATCCTAAATACCTCATGGTAAAGTAAGGTAGCACTTCTTGAGTCTTGATCAAATACTCATTCATCCTTTCAAATCCATCCTAAATACCTCATGGTGAGGTAAGGTAGCACTTTCTTGAGTCTTGATCAAATATGCAAGCCTCCTTTCAAATCTATCCTAAATACCTCATGATGAGGTAAGGTAACACTTTCGTGAGTCTTGATCAAATATTCATTCATCCTTTCAAATCCATCCTAAATACCTCATGGTGAGGTAAGGTAGCAGTTCTTGCGTCTTGATCAAATACTCATTCATCCTTTCAAATCCATCCTAAATTCCTCATAGTGAGGTAAGGTAGCACTTCTTGAGTCTTGATCAAAATACTCATTCATCCTTTCAAATCCATCCTAAATTTAACTCATAGTGAGGTAAGGTAGCACTTCTTGAGTCTTGATCAAATACTCGTTCATCCTTTCAAATCCATCCTAAATACCTCATGGTGAGGTAAGGTAGCACTTCTTGAGTCTTGATCAAATACTTGTTCATCCTTTCAAATCCATCCTAAATACCTCATGGTGAGGTAAGGTAGCACTTCTTGAGTCTTGATCAAATACTCCTTCATCCTTTCAAATCCATCCTAAATACCTCATGGTGAGGTAAGGTAGCACTTTCTTGAGTCTTGATCAAATACTCATTCATCCTTTCAAATCCATCCTAAATACCTCATGGTGAGGTAAGGTAGCACTTTCTTGAGTCTTGATCAAATACTCATTCATCCTTTCAAATCCATCCTAAATACCTCATGGTGAGGTAAGGTAGCACTTTCTTGAGTCTTGATCAAGTACTCATTCATCCTTTCAAATCCATCCTAAATACCTCATGGTGAGGTAAGGTAGCACTTCTTGAGTCTTGATCAAATACTAATTTATCCTTTCAAATCCATCCCAAATAGCTCATGGTGAGGTAAGGTAGCACTTTCTTGAGTCTTGATCAAATACTCGTTCATCCTCTCAAATCCATGCTAGATACTCTGGTTTCACTGGAAGCAATATGTCACAGGCCTTTTCTGGACAATATGTAAATGACTTGCAATAGGCATAAGAAATGGAATGAGCAGTTCTGGTTGGTTAAAAACAGTATTTTCATCTTGTTGTGCATATAATTGATCAACATTACCATTGTAGATGATATTGATGGATTGAAATGTCAAGTTACTGTGAAAATTTCATATTAAAAAAAAAGAAATTGGTAGGATATATGCATTGGACCTGAAGAAAAAAAATGAGTTCCAATCTCCCAAAGTTTGCAGGCAGGTAATTTTCACAGTTGGTTAGGGAAAAATTCCCTCTCTCAGCCTGTATTAGGTCTTCCACAGCTAGAGGGCACTCATGTATTAAATGCATCAGATCCACTTTATGATACATTTCTAATGATTCCTTTAATTGGGGAAAAAAGGAAAGTGTAGCAAATTTCATCTCAGTTCTATTTCAAACCTCAAGAAATCTCTGATGAACGCAATCATCAAGCAGGCCCAGAACTTTGTTGGTAGCAACAACCTGAATCTCCTGCAACCCATTGGTCAGTTTGGTACAAGGCTTCATGGAGGCAAGGACGCTGCCAGTGCTCGTTACATCTTCACTCAACTCAGGTATGTGTGGCAAAGCAAGTGAAATATGAAAACAAATGTGAATGATATGTTGAATCTTGAGTAACTAAGTTTTTTGTCCATCCTCCCATATCTTTGCTGTTTTGAAAATATAGTTTTATAGAGCTTTCATAAAACCACTTGTCAATATGATCAATAAGGACTTCTGAATCAACATCAAGGATAACCTTGTAGACACTGTAACCAAAATTACTTTTAATTATTGTATTAGAGTTTATATTTTCATCCTCAATAATGGACATAACAGTAGGTTTGTTTTGAAACTCTTGCATTTCTAAGAGATCAAAAGTTAAATCAAGAATGGCACAATATTCATTAAATATTAAAGACCTTTAACAATGCTGTGATGTAGCTGTATTAATGTTCTCTCTCTCCATCTTTGTTTTTAATCAGCCCCTTGGCAAGGCTTGTTTTCCCTGCCCACGACGACCTGCTCCTGTCCTACTTGTACGATAATAACCAGCAAATCGAACCGACGTTCTACGCCCCCATCATTCCCATGGTTCTCATCAACGGCAGTATGGGTATCGGTATGGGATGGAGCACCACGATATTTAACTATGATATCAGAGAGGTGGTGGCCAATGTGAGACGACTCCTAGCTGAAGAGGAACCTATTCCAATGGTAAGTGGATTTTTAGATTATATTCAATGAATGAATGAAATTCAAGAATAACATGGTTCAAAGACATACTGAAGGTTTTTTCTTGCATCTGCAGTAGTGCTGTAAGTCAGGCGCCATGTTCGGGTTCGGTTCGGTTCGGCAGAGTTCGGCACTTTTTTATCCGAACTTGGTTCGGTTCGGGGTTCGGTAATATAATAGCAAGCAGCCTAATAGCTACGGTGGTCTGCACTGGGCGGGCCGGCCGGCTGACCGGGCGGGCCCGACCAGCACGGAGGACTTCTGCCCACCACTCCTGATGAAAAACACTGCTTCCGACCGGCACGTATTTCACATAAAACTGCTTTAAACGTAACTATTTTAGTACTTACATTCATATTTCCGTTTTTAATCCTGTTTTATTTGCAGTTTTACAAGAATCATGTTTTCAATTTGAAAATAAATGATCTTTTTTAAAGATTTGCCGAGACGGTTATTGTCTAATGTTACGAGTCATGAAAGCTGCCATCTTGAATTTACCGATGTAGACCCTAACGTTATAATACACAGAGATAGCAGCCCAGGCTCGTTCGATTGCCGTTATTATAAATGTTTATTTTTAATGGGGTAAATAATAAAATTCCTAATTTTCCTGAATAAATAAATTAGAATACTATAATATGTATTTATTTCGTTATTTAGATGGTAAAATTTGTCCGATATTGTTTAAAATTTTTAATTTTTTTCAATTGTTATGGTTTGAGCCAAACTTGTTTTGATCAGCGCCTAGTAGGCACGTGTATTCTTGTTTATAGCTTGCGATCGCGACGTTGCAGAGGTCTGGATTTGGGATTTAAATGGCGTCAGTGAAGTCGCGCCACGACTGGAGAGGCATGAATCACAAAGGAGGAAAATGGGAAAAAAGTAAATATAGAATGAGCAGTCATGACATGAAAATTAGGTATAAAATGACAAGTTAATTAGCCTGCAAAACGTTTAAATTTTTCTGCCGAACATCCGAACCAGGCCTTTGCGTTCGGTTCGGCCCGGTTCGGTTCGGAAGTGCCATGTTCGGCGAACTTCCGTTCGGTTCGGCGGTTCGGCTACAGCACTAATCTGCAGAGTAAATTGCAAAAATGAACTACTAGAGAGCTGCAACTGAACTTATTTTTAACTTGAGGAACAAATACAAAATTCAAAAAATAAAATAAACTTTTTATGGATGGACATGTGGTCCACGTATGACATGATCTGGCATTGCATGGTAATGGTCTTTCATACAAAAGTCATACTAGTCAGACAGACCTTCCATTATCGAGATCATGTTGGTGTAGGAGGTGGACAGCTTAAATAACCCCAATAAAAATATACTAAACAGAAATTGATCCTGTATGGGTCAATGTCCCATTACTATATATTAAAGGGATTGGGTATCTTTGCCTCAGATTCTAAACAAAATCCTGGATTTAGCTCATGCTGCAATCATACGGTAATTATAAACCTTTAGGTCAGTCAGGAAATCCCGTGACTTTTACAAGCCGATCGCCTGTCTGATTATCAAGATATTTATGATTGGGAATCGAAATTTCAAAAACCGTTTTCCCAACGGTTTTTATAACACTACAGTCTATTGGGGAAAATGAGCATGGTAAAACCGGTCACTCAAAGATTTTTTACTTTTTCGAGGCACTTCATGATCATTTTGAAGCGCAGTATTTTTAGGGCTTCAATATTACACCATATCACAGACACTGAAAACATGTAGGACCATGCATCTCAGATTTGTAAAACTGGAAACATTGTTAAACGATGCCTTTAAATTAAATTATTATGAGGTGGAGGGTGTAGATCAAGTACTCACCCAATTATTATGTACCTCTTAAGAGCCTGATATAACATGTATATGATATGCAAAATTTACCACAATAAATCATATGTATCTACCTATTATTGCTTAGTCCTCCAGACGAAGCAGTCATCGAAAATAAAAAAGTCACAGTTGTGCATACCCCGATATACCCTTCAGTCACGCGCACTCTACGTCCGCATGCAAACTTCCTCTCTCTTTTTCGCAGTCATTCGATTAGGAGTCAGTTAAGTCACTAGCGCCAAAATCTGAGATTTTTACTCCTCGCAGCGTTTTAGAGTGCTTCTTTTCTGTCAATTTCCAGTTCCAATTTGTTTTCATACATTTTGGTTCGGTTTTTTAACCATCAGTCACTTTTATTTTGGCAAGATTTTAGTTATCATTTTGCCGAGCGAACTTCCTTTTTCAGTTCAGTCCCGGACACAGTAATTTGTGTACCGGGGCTTTTTCACTTAGTGTGTGTTAAGGAATTTTTTATTGTGCATACCTGGGTGTTGTTGTGGTTGTAGATTAGTTTTGGTGCGCATCTTTTGTTGTGCGCACTGTGTTTTGATTTCTTTTGTTTGAGTTCGCCAAGATAAGCGTTCTCCTTTAGCTCTTTTGTTCACGCTAAGATAAGCGTTCTTCCATTCATAGCTTTTGTTCAGCTTCGCTAGAGCTGTTTTGTTTTGATTGTTTGTTTTAAGAGTTAAAATAAACGTTTTTTGGTAGCGACGTTGTTCGTTGCTTGTTTTATCGACGGTTTTATTGTCGATTGTTGATTTTTGGTTTTTTCAGTAACTGTTGTTACCTTTCTTATTGTTGTTGTTGTTTTGAGTTCTTGGAAAGTTTGTTTTATCCACAGGTTCCGATGGACTCTGGAGTGGATTCACGCCCCCCAGTGTCGGTTGCTGCTACCACCTCACTAGCGAGTGGGTTTGGTGCGGCAGGAGGGGGGGTAGGTATGGGCACCCCGAGTACAGGCTCGGGGCAGGTAACTCCACACTCCTGGTATTTCTTGCCAGGTGTGTCAGGAGTTTTGCCCGATGGTAAGGTACCGACGGATACCGCGTCCAGGCCAGCCAGCGGGCTGCGCTCGGGCGTAGGTATGTCGAGGTCTGTAAATTCAACTACACCGAATATAGAGACTCCTACTGGTGGCTCTCCCCCTCGTGGGTCTGTCCGTCCGGTAGAGGCCCCGGGCTTCACGGCCCGGGGCTCTGTTGCGAGGCAACAGCCATGCGAAGCACGAGCCACGCATTCTTGCGTGAAGGAGACCCGGTTTGCGTACCCGATTCATTTCGGTAGCATTCCTGTGACCACGTTTGGGGTACCTGTTTTTACCCCCGGTCACACTGACCGTGCAGGTTTTGCTCACGTTTCCTTAGATTCAGTGAGGCGAGACGGCCTGAGTCAATCTGACTGTGGTGCTAGGCGGAAGAAAGCTAGCAAGACCAAGAAGTCCCCTTCCTCCCCCGTTGCGACAGGGAAGAAACGGAAGAGTGTGAGCGGCCACGCTTCGGCTGGTTCGCGGACAAAGAGAACAAAGAAGACAAAGGAATCGACATCTGTGTCTTCCTTTTCGAGTTCTGCGCAGGCAGAGCTCAGGGCTCTTATGGAGCAAATGTTCGGTCAGCTGGGCTCCCCAGCTGTCTCCGCGGGCGCTCATTCTCTGGCGTCAAGTCTGTCACCTGGTATGTCAGCGGGTTCGGTGCCTGCCTTCCCCCGTGCACCGGCCAGTGTTGTCGCGGAAACTGTCTCTTTGCCGTCTGATTCGGAGTCCCTTTCTGAATTTTCGGCTGCCGCCGTTTTGGCGTCAGAATCGTCACCTCGTACAGTCGACTCTCGGCTAGGTTTTGTCTCTCCGGCGCCCGCTGCTCTCGGCGCTCCGCCGGGTGAGGAGTCGTTTGCCTCAGTGGGGGTTTTGCCTCAGCCGTATGATTCGGTCACGTGGGGTCGCCAGGGTGACTGGGACTCAGCCTCCGTTGTCTCGGAGGATTCGCAGCTGGACTCAGGTCCGGGACAATTTTCGAGTTTGGGCTCGGATGCGAGGGCTTTGTTAGAGAAGTATCTGCCTGATACTTTTTCTCGCCCCAGCGCTGGGGCTGGTGTTCCGTCTTCGCTGTTTAAACAGCGTTCGTCCCAGGCTTCTATTCCCCTGCCTGAGGAATTTAAGACTGAATTTGATAGGATTGCAGTTGACCCGATTGGGGTTTTTCGGGATGTGAGATCTCAAAGCTCTGCTTTTTCCTTCATTGCGGAGATTTCTCGTAACTTTTTTGTTGCGAAGAAGCTTTCGCCTGATCTTGTTAATGTTGCGCTTCGCTTGGGAGTCAATCTCAAGGCGAAGTCGTACAAGGACCGTGATAAATCACTTGAGTTGATTTCGTCGATGACGGGGATTTCTCTCCGTCTCTCGGCTTATATGGGTTCTCTGGTCAGTCTCTTGGCAAGAGCCGGTGAGTTGGGAATTTCGGCGGATGATTTGTTGGTACTTCAGCATACCTGCCAACCACCCCGACTTAGGCGGAGTTCCTCCGCATTTTTCATACCAACTCCGAATTCCGAGTGCATGCCTCAAAACTCCGATTTTTTAAAATTTTAAAATATTTTTAAAACAAACGACTGTTGCATAAGACTAAAGCATAACACAGCACTGTCCGGGTTGGTCCTTGTACGTCCTATATAGCCGATAAGCCTTTTGCTCGCCAGCCACTGACCGCTTCAACAATAAATAAAAAAATAAACTTTTAAGAATCCAATTTATCCAAATCTACATTTATATACTAAAAAAAAAGTATATCTAATTTGAAAGGGGGGAAAAAAAAAACCCTAACAGAAGAGGCGTAAATATTCACTCCTGAATGATAAACGCCTATAAACCAAAGCAACAACAACAACAACAACTGATAACCAGATCACGCCGACATCCGCGCTCGCGCTCATAGAAGATATACACAGCGCAGCCCGAACGTGATCTTTAGTTCCGCAGTCATTATCCATGTACTGCATGTACTAGTACATGGAAGCACGTGCGCAAGCTATATCGATAAAGTGTGTGCGGACGTTGTACTAATACATACACTACATGCAGCGTTGTTGCATAGTAACTGCATGCGTATAGCCCACGTGTATTTATATTACATGTGCAGTTGATACACCGTGCATAAACACTGTATACATTGGCGTGTTTTCTTCAATGCTTGTGCGATGACTGCGATCGTGGAAGCTTGTTATTTACCGGACTTCCTCGGATTTATTTTGGATTACTACTACTATATTCTTCTTCTTCGTTGATTTCTCCATTTTTGAAGGACAAAATGGGTAAGACTCGTGCTGTTCATAATCAGAAGTATAAGAAAGAATACGGAAACAATTTCCAGTTGCAGAATCAGCACTCGGACTTCAACACGCATTTTGCATTGTGTGTTCGGCCGACTTCAGTATCAACCATGGGGAATGAATGACATTCAGAAACACATGAACTCGAAGAAACATAAAGCTTTCAGCGAAATTAAGGACAAGGCTCGTCCAATTTCAACCTTCTTTTCTTCTTCTGGAGATCTCGATGTCATCAGAGCAGAAACTTTGTTTACTGAATTCATCATAGAACACAACTTGCCCTTTTCTGTGGCTGATCATTGCACCAAGCTGTTTCGTAAAATGTTCCCTGACTCCAATGTTGCAAAAAAATACTCATGTGGACGGACGAAAACGTCATATCTCGTAGAAGCTCTTGGGAAACAATCGAAGCAAAGTATCTTGGATGTAATTCGAGTGTCACCGTTCAGTATGGCAACAGACGGCAGTACCGATTACGAGGATGTGAAACTCTACCCAATTTGTGTAAGATACTGTGATCCCAACAGCGGCAAAGTCAACTCAGTCATCCTGTCTTTGAAAGAGTGTAACAAGCCATCAACTGGAGAAAACATTTTCAAACTGTTGGAGGCAGAAATGGATGAGCTTGAAATTCCCTGGGAAAATCTGATATGCTTTTCTGCAGACAATGCATCTGTTATGCTTGGAAAGATGAAGGAGTAGCTGCATTTCTTCTTCAGCAGGCTCCATCCCTCCACATTGCTGGTGAGTTTTTGTGTTTGAAATTTAGATTTTAAACTTAAAAGGCAAATAATCTGGCTGACAAGCAAAGTCTAACTTAAACAAAATAAAATAAACCCCCACAGAATTGAGTTTGTGGGGCTTTAAGAGACTAACCAATATGTAGATTACAAGTGTAGTCTGTAGATGATATTTAGTTTTAACTGTTGAGCTTAGAATTTTCAATGTGAATTTTAAAAATATATATGTGACACTCGCCCTATTTAGTACTTCCTGAATTGATTTAAGGTGAAAACTGATTTTAAATACAGTTTTTTAATTCATATTAATTATTTGATTTTAGTAACATTTTTGTAATTGTGGATTTTAATGTAATAGTTTGTTACTTTTGTGATGTTCTTAGTTTCTATTCTACAGTAAATACTTTTCATAACATAATAAAACTCTCTATTATAAAACAATATTTTATTTTCTTTACAGGTTGTCCCTGTCATCTTATTCACTTGGCTGCAGGAAGGGCTGCTAAACAACTGCCAGTTTCCGTTGATGATCTCCTCGTAGATATTTTCTACTACTTAGAGAAAAGCAGCAAACGAAAACAAGAGTTCAAAGAGTTCCAGAAAAAGGCTGGTGTCCCTCATCACAAAATTGTGAAGCATGTGGCAACCCGTTGGCTTTCTCTGGGGCACTGTATTGAGCGTCTGCTAGGTTCTTCAATGAAGAGGACAAGAAGAATAATCCATGTACAAGGAAACGCAGTGCATCGGACCCTCTCGTTACCTCTCCCCCTAAGAAACAGATGAAACTACATGCCACCAACACACCAAAGTCTTCAAAGACTGTACGTATAGCATCACGTTCTTCACTAACTGGCACTGTGGTGAGAAAAGTAGCATCATCTTCAAAGACAAAGACACTGACTGGCACTGTTGCGAGTAAAGTAGCATCATCCTCAAAGACACTGACTGGCACTGTAGCGAGTAAAGTAGCATCATCCTCAAAGACACTGACTGGCACTGTAGCGAGTAAAGCAGCATCATCCTCAAAGACACTGACTGGCACTGTGGCGAGTAAAGTAGCATCATCCTCAAAGTCACTGACTGGCACTGTGGCGAGTAAAGTAGCATCATCCTCAAAGACACTGACTAGCACTGTAGCGAGTAAAGTAGCATCATCCTCAAAGACACTGACTGGCACTGTGGCGAGTAAAGTAGCATCATCCTCAAAGACGCTGACTGTAGCGAGTAAAGTAGCATCATCCTCAAAGACACTGACTGGCACTGTAGCGAGTAAAGTAGCATCATCCTCAAAGACACTGACTGGTACTGTAGCAAGCAAAGTAGCATCATCCTCAAAGACATTGAAAGCAGGGAGTGCCACTGGTCCTGATAAGACTCCACATTCTGCACAGAAGTCATCAGCTGCAAAGTCCCAACCATCATCATCTTATGCATCATCAAAATCTTGTAATGTCTGCACTATGATGAAAGATCCAAACTACAAACTGTACTGTCTTTTCTTGACAAAAGCTATACCCATTTTTGAAGTGGCCAATATCTTTCTTCAAAAAGATGAGCCATGCATACATAGATTACATAGTGTTATGTGTCACCAGCTGCAAGAATTGCTTGTAAGGTTTGTTAAGCCAGATGTTGTAGCCAAACAATCCAAGGTATATGAAGTAGACTTTCACTCTGAAATGAATCAGAAATGTGACGATGAGTTATTCATTGGACAACCAGCCCGTCAATTCATTGAAGAGAACACAGAATCATGTAATGTGAAGGAATTCTATGCCAGTGCAAGAAAATATTATGTGGCAGCATGTGAGTACATGAAGAAGTCCTACCCTTTCAAGGATGATGTTCTTGTCAATGCTGAGATCATTGATGTAGCAAAGAGGACAAACATCAAGCTATCCCAGTGGATGTTCTATGTGAAGAAATTCCCTCAGTGTCTATCACCACAAGAGAAGGAACAAGTAGAAGACGAATTCTGTCATTTCCAAGCAGACCGTTTCTCTGAAGAAATTCTTCAACCTGATGTGAGAATTGACCAGGTGTGGCATTCCATCTCCAAGCTGACATCGCCTGCAACTGGCAAGCCCAAGTACACATCCTTGTACAAAATTGCGAGGTTACTACTTGTGATGTACCACAGCAATGCGGACTGTGAACGCATATTCAGCCTCGTCAATAAGAACAAAACAGAGTTTCGTGCTTGCTTGTCAACTCGTATGCTAGGCAACCTCATGACCAGGCGGATGGAGTTACTTGCTTCAGACACACCCTGCTACATGATGAACCATTCTAGTCAGCTACTGAAGAAGGCCAAAAGTTGTACATCAGCTGGATTGGTTGGTTCCAGTAGCCAGTAATTCTGAATCTTTCTACTTTTGCAAAATAGGGCTCCTAACTGAGGTGGGTAGTGAAACATGCAGTTTTGTGAGTGTTCACATTTTGATATTTCAAAAATTGTTTATGTGTGGGGCGAAAAGGTTGAAGGAAAAGGCCCATTTGCACCATTAAAATGGAGAGAAAAAAATAGACCCTAAAGTCCTGTGTACCCCCCCCCCCAATCTACGGGCTACTACCCCAATCCTTCGGTGGTTCGCGACCTCGTAGTCCATCCAGAAAAATTTACTCCTAATTTCTCTTGTCTCAGGTTGGCAGGTATGCTTCAGAATATCCTTTTGTTACTGTCGGGCCTTTTGTGGACGTCGATTTCATGCACTTCTATCGTGGTGACGTCTCAGCGCCGTCAGCTGGCGCTGTCGGAGCTTGGGGTGTTGGAGCGGGACATTCCTTCTTTGTGTGAAGGCATTCCTTCCTCGGAACAGTTCCTTTGTGGTGGTCAGTTCACGGCTATGCTGCAGAAGGAGATTGATAGGCATAAACAGGCGGCTGATTTGGCTCGTCATTTCCGCTCGCAGCCTTTGGCCAGGGGTCGTTCTAGACCTCCGGGTAGATCTGCTGTGTCTGGTTCACGTCAGCGTGCTCCGGTTCAGGCTCCTCGTCACCCTCCTTTTCAGGCTCCTCGTAGGGCTCCGGCTCCGGCGCGGGCTCCGTTCGCTCCCCAGTCCCGTTCGGGACGTGGCAGGGGTTCGGCTAGAGGTTGGGGTGGTCCGACGTCTTCGGCCAAGTCCTTCCCTCAGACCAAGCGGCCCTTTTGAAGTTTCGCCCCGAGCGCTTGTGGGCCGAGTCGGCGGACGACTCCGGGAGTTCCTTCCCTTTTGGGAAGCTATCACCGAAGACACTTTCGTGCTCTCAGATGTGCAAGAGGGCTTCTACATAGAGGTGGTAGAGCCCCTCCCGAACGGTGCCATTCGAGTTCGTCCGCCTCCATTGTCCGCCCCTTTCCAGCAACACATCTTAAACGAGATTCTCATGTTGCTGGAGAAGGGCGCCATAGAGCGAGTCTCGGTCCACCCTGGTCTGAGTCTCTCTCCGGTTTTTGTCATCCCCAAGCGCTCGGGGAAACTGAGGATGATCCTCAACATGAAGAGAATCAACCTGCACATTGCTCCCATGCACTTCCGTATGGAGCACCTGGCAACGATCCTTCCTTCTTTAGGGCCGGAAGATTTGGCGGTTTCGATAGACCTCAAAGACGCCTATTTTCATGTGCCCATCCATCCTTGTTGAAGGGAAACCTACAGATTCAAGGCCCTCCCTTTCGGTTTGAGACCGGCACCTCGGGTGTTTACCCGAGTGGTTTCGGCCCTCACGGCTTTCCTTCGGAAGCAGGGGCTAAGGCTGTTTGCCTATTTGGATGATTGGCTTCTGGTGGCGAGTTCAGAGTCTTGCCTTCGAGATCAGTTGAGTCTACTGCTGCAGGTCACGCAGGGACTAGGGTTCCTGGTGAACTGGGACAAATCCGAGTTGTCTCCAACCCGCAGGTTGGTTTATCTGGGTGCAGAGCTGGATTTTCCGAGTCAGTTGGCTCGCCCCAGTGCGAACAGAGTTCGGTCTATTACCAAAGCGGCCCGGTCCCTGCGGCTTTCCCGCAGAGTTCCGGCCAGGCAGTGGCTCCAGTGGCTGGGCTTTTTGGCCAGCCTAGTCGATGTTTTTCAGGATGTTCGTCTGCTCATGAGGCCCTTTCAGAGGCATCTTCTGAGGTTCTTCAGGCCGAGTGTAGATTCCCTTTCGGTCAGGGTTCCTTTGCCAAAGGAGATCAAGCTTCTATTGGCTCCTTGGTTGGACAGTGCCTTCTTGACTCGGGGCAAGCCCTTTCGCGTGCCCCTTCCTTCGATCTCCCTGTCGACGGACGCCTCCCACCTGGGGTGGGGGGTCACTGTTTGGGCAACATGGTGTCGGGGACTTGGGATTTTCCCATCCTTCCGCACATCAATGTTTTGGAAATGATGGCGGCGTTCGCGTCACTTCACCATTTCAGACGGTTGTTGTTTGGTTGCACGGTTCTGCTGCTCACGGCCAATACAACTGTGGCCGCCTACATAAATCGACAGGGCGGCACGAGGTCTTCCAGCCTGGACGACTTAGCTGCTCGTCTGTGGCGGTGGTGTCGATCGGTGGAGATCACGCCAGTAGCATCGTTTATTCCTGGCCAGGACAATCTGGTAGCAGATTTCCTGTCCAGAGGGAGGTGCCTTCCATCGGAGTGGGCCCTCCATTGGGAAGTTTTCGATCTTCTACTCTCGGTCTGGTCTCCTTTGGAGATCGACCTGTTCGCATCCCCGTTCACTCATCGGCTCCCGAGATATTGTTCTCGGGTACGAGACCCGGAGGCTTGGGCACTGGACGCCTTCTCGTTCCATTGGGGGTCTCTCCGGGGTTATGCGTTTCCCCCATTCGGTTTGATTCCTCAGGTCTTGAGGAAAATCAGGTCGGACAGGGCTTGAGTTCTGTTGATCGCCTCTCATTGGCCGAGGAGGTCGTGGTTTCCGGACCTCCTGGATTTGTTAGCGGGTCAACCGCTTTGTCTTCCGCTGAAGGAGGACTTGGTGGCTCAACCTCTCTCAGGGATACTTCATCCACGGCCAGCGGTCCTCCATTTGACCGCTTGGCCGTTATCGGGGAGGTTGCCAGAGCTGAGGGCCTCTCGGAGAGAGCCTCTCAGTTTTTGATCAAGAGCCGCCGAGATTCGACGAGTGGTGTATAACTCTCGGTTAGAGGCCTTCCACCAGTGGTGTGAGGGTCTTGACGTGGTACCCAGGATGGCGTCTATTGGTGTCATAGCTGATTTTCTTATCTCTTTATTTGACAAGGGTAGATCTCTGTCCACGTTGCGTGGGTATCGCTCGGCCATTGCTGCTATCCATGCAGGTTTCCCAGATGGCTCGAGTGTGTCAAACTCCCCTCGACTAGCAATGTTGTTGCGGTCCTTCTTTCTGGAGAGACCGCCCCAACACAAGCTGGCTCCTCCCTGGAGTCTGCCCAAGGTTTTGGAGGCTTTATCTAAACCTCCTTTTGAACCCCTTGCCAAGGCTTCTCTGCACTACCTCACAATCAAGACTTTGTTTTTAATTGCGATTGCGTCCGGGCAGAGGAGAGGCACGCTTCACGCCCTTTGCGTTTCTCCGGGCCACATTCGCTGGGAGAGGAAGGGTGTGAGACTTATTCCCAAGCCTTCTTTCCTAGCAAAGAATCAAACTGTCTCATCGGGTCCAGTGGAGATTTTCCTTTGTCCTTTGTCCAGTGTCTCCTCAGTTGAGGAAGACAAAGTCTGGTGTCGGTTAGGGCTCTGAAGTGGTATTTGGACAAGACTAAAGGTGTTCGGAAGAATGAGCAGTTATTTCTGATTACGCGGAACCCTTCTCTCCTGCGTCTAAGGAGTCCATCTCTAGATGGATCATTGAGGCGGTTCAGGCCGCAGGCCCTGAGGCTCTCTCGGAAGGTGTGCCTCCTCGGGCGCATGACACCAGGGGTATTAGTACCTCCTGGGCTTTGTTTCATGGTGTTGCCCTTCATGATATTATAAAGGCTGCCTTTTGGTTGTCGCCAAATACCTTTATTTCATGTTATCTCAAAGATATTCCTGCAAGTGAGAAACGTTTCGCTACTACCTCCTTGCTGGCGGCTTTTTCGTTAGTTCCCCGTTAACCCTTTTGTTTGGGACATGCCTCCCGCTTTCATCTGTGTTGGTCTAAGCAATAATAGGTAGATACATATGATTTATTGTGGTAAATTAGTTAAATCATAACTGATTTTATTATTTACTATATAAATCTATGTATCTACCTATGTCCCTCCCTCCGGCCCCTCTCCTTGTTTACAACATGTCCCTGGTCTGTCTCTGGGACTGCTTGAGAGAGGAAGTTTGCATGTGGACGTAGAGTGCGCGTGACTGAAGGGTATACCGGGGTGGGGTATGCACAACTGTGACTTTTTTATTTTCGATGACTGCTTTGTCTGGAGGACTAAGCAATAATAGGTAGATACATAGATTTATATAGTAAATAATAAAATCAGTTATGATTTAACTAATATAGCTACTTCTTTGTGTATTTTAATCTTTAAAGGGGAATTCCATCCTGATATTAATTTGGTTTAATAGAAACAGAAAAAATGAGAGCAACAGGTCGATGAAAGATTGAGCTAATTCTGATTAAAATTAAGAAAGTTATGAACTTTTGAAGTTGTGATTAACAAAAAACTAATTGGCAAATCTGTGAGGTATCTTGGGAGACCCCCACCCATTTGTTCTGTACTAACAAAAACAGACATTTTTTATTTTTCCTCAATAAAACTTTCAATCATGCATGCACCCTAAATACAATTATTGCAAGCATGTTTATATAACAAATCTGTGAGGAAAAAATCTATTCCTTCATCAATAATGAAGAAAATGAAAGGTTATCAAATTTTATGTATAGAGCAAATTGGAGAGGAGCTTGCAAGCTATGTAACAGTGTTGCCAATTTGTGTTTGATTGATCGCAGCTTCAAAAATTCATAACTTTCTTATTTTTAATGGGAATTTGCTCAAACTTTCACTGATCGACCTGTTCCTCTCATTTTTCTGCTTCTATTAAAACCAACTGAATATCAGGATGGACTTCCCCTTTAATGTGCCTGTTCAAAGAAAATCACAAATATTGCAAATAACGTATCACTAGAAACTGGTAAGCTAACAGATGGCCATCGTACAAGTTTTAGGTCAACTACATATTGGGTGATTTATAAAAATACAAATAAAACCACCTCCATAGCATCTGGGATATGCGAGAGATTCGCCAGAAAAATAACAATGTTTTAATGCCGTCACAATATGAACCAATCCTGCCCAAGCAGACGACATCCCATAAAGAATGAACATAATTGCAATGCTATTATGAAACGCCGAACATACTGCGGTGTATGCAGCTGAAAATACAATGGCGTCTTATTTTGTTTACAAGCGACGGATTCCTTTATTTTTTATCCTTGCATTTTTAATCAAAATAATACCATGCGCAGGGTGTAGAGTGAGGCAATAGATTAAACATTTAGTCTGAGGGTAGTGAAGTAAGAGAAATAACTGAAGAGAAGATGACGAAACAGGCACTGAAAATGTGTGAGATGTCATGGGACATCGCCTGCTTGTGCAAATCATGTTCAACATGTACCGTCACACATCTCAGCAGTGATCAGAGAGCTTTCAGGTGCTATGCCAGGTCTGTATTAAAGCATTTTGTAATTGATAATAATCATTACTTCCAATGTTTCCAAGTATTGAATGTTGATGACCTTGCCCAATCAAAGTTTCACCTTTGCAATAATGACAATAAAGTTAGTTTTTAAAATCAACGAACCTTCTCTTTAAGACTGAACCGGGGGCCAGTTTCTCGAAACCGTCATAAGTCTAAGCTCGTGGACATTCCATGTAAACGTGTGTTAATTCTATAACACACGTTTCAATGGGATGTCTAGGAAGTTAGACTCATGACGATTTCGAGAAACGACGCCCAGATTACTACCATCCCTGAGTTTGATTCTCTGCTTGTCATCCTCAGCTTCCATCCTACAAGAACTTTCGAGGGTCCATTGAGGAGTTTGAGCCCTATCGTTTTGCTGCCTTCGGAGAGATCTCGGTGGTGGACAAAAACTCAGTAGAGATCACAGAACTCCCCATCGGGTTCTGGACTCAGAAGTACAAGGAATCTGTCTTGGAGAAAATGGTCCATGGGACAAAGAAGGACAAGCCATCTATCTTGTAAGTCGTCCATAGAATAGAGCCAATTCTAATTACTGCAGAGTTTCTTATTTGATTGCATCAACTTTCCAGCGGCCATGTTGGTGGGCTAAGCTAATGTGGAATTTAAAAAAGTATGCACAAAACAAAACCACCTAAATGTAATTACTTTTCTGTGTATCATAGTATACAATAATGTGAAGCATAAAACACATAATTCATTTTATTTTGCTGTTTTCTTGAAGTTAGTGAGTACCGGTATATAGTGCTGGGACCGTGTACACGTTTATCCGTTACACGAACGAGCCACCACTATACATGTACGTGTAGAAAATCACTACATGGATAAACGAGAAAAAAAAATCACCTGTTTTTCAGCATTATGAATTACTGAAGTCAATATTTCACCAAAATATCCGTCATCAGTATAAAAATAAAGTTTAAATTCCAATGCTACTTCATTAAATAATTATTTCCATACACTGTACAATTTTGATCCAATACCGTGGAGCCTCTTTTCTTTGTCGTCATGCAAACAATGCCAATCATTGTGGTCTGACTTTCCCAGTACCGTTACTACAGTAACAACTATTCAGAGAAAATCCTTGTTCCGACGCACGTGCAATGTTTTCCCTGAGCGCTAATGCGTGCTGGTTTCCATTGTTCGTTTGTTTTAGTAATTAAAAGATGATACTGCAAACCCTTCCAGCATTGGGGAAAATGTAAATTTCATAACCGTATAACCGTGTACACGCACGGATAAACTGAAATTACACGATAACTCCCAGCACTATTAGTGAGAATCATTTCTTGATCCTTTCCTCCACAATTCATGATGAAAACGAAATATCAAATCTTGTTTACTGTCGCACACATTGAGCATGTTAAAACATTATTTTCAAGTTTTGTTATCTGTAATCCAATTGTTAATCTGTTTACACCTTCCTGCATCCAACGCAGTTTAAAGAGAAGGTTGAGTTCTGGGAAGAGGTGAAAAATAATTTGTGAGCGTTTTCGTTGTTATTATGCAAGTGTGGAAGAACTTCAGAGAAAAAATGTTCCCTGAAAAGGATGGCTCTTCAAATGCCTTTATATTCTAAATATGAAATGTAACACCTTAAAAAAAAATTATGCCACATGTTTGTGTAGTCCATGTACATCTTTCTATGTACAGTGCTAATTGTTACTTTTACAAAGACTGAGCCACATTTCTTATCATTATGATGATCCCAGAACCTTGCAGTACCGTATTTGCCGGCGATAAGGCCGCAGCGCTGCATAGGCCGCACCCCCAACTTTGACATTTTGGAGAGGAAAAAAAAAAAAAAAAAACCAAACGGACCAAACAAAATAATCCTAATTTTCTCGTAGAACACTATTTTTTTTTACAAGCTGATACCAAATTTATCAATATTTTTATAAATTTACAGGAAGTTTACCTAAAAAATTATCGTATAATTTAGCAAATCTTCATCGATTTTAAGCTAGTACTGTATCGCAGGCAGATTTGGTATCCTACATACATGTATAATACCCCTACCAAGATGTGCGGTGTAATACGAAATTGCGACTTTGGCTAGATGCGCAGTTGCGTTGCGCAGCAGCTAGCTCCGTAACGTTCCCTTCTTTTAGTAAGTTTTACTTTTTAGTGATGCAATGGTAGATTATGTTAGAAAATAAGTTATGAAGTTTATTTTAGACTTCATGTCAATAATGCAACATAAAATTGTCAGTAAGATGTGTGGAGTTAATCTAGAAATGTCCTGTACCATTACTGGTATAGATCTAGTCATTGTACCGTTGGGAGTCCCATATGTACGAAATTACGTGCTGTTTTAACAGCGATTTTTTACTGTTGTTGCGGATTGGCCGCACCCAGACTTTTTGATATTTTCGGAAGAGAAAATACTGCGGCCTTTACGCCGGCAAATACGGTACACACCAATATTTATATATGCTACATGATCAACTTCTTCTGATGACCAGAACTCAACTTTACCTTTAAATATGATATTTTTCTTCCTTTCGTCCTGTAACTCACTTAGTACTCATTCATCTTTGAAATCTATGAATAATATCTATTATTTGTTTTATTTAATTGTTCAGGGACTACAAGGAGTATCATACAGACACCACAGTGAAGTTTGTAGTAAAGATGAGCGAGGAGCGACTGCTAAAAGGAGAAGAAGAAGGTCTTCATAAGATGTTCAAGCTACAGAAAACATTCTCTCAGGCTAACATGGTATGGGCTCCTTTAACCCTAATGAGGCCAGGGGCGTTATGCCCCTCCCCTCTGCATTTTCTGATTGTTCCGGAACGCATACGGATGACGCCTTGCCACTTCATAACTTTTTTCTCTTGAGTCTTGCGCATCTTTTAAAACATTTTTTTTGAAAATCGGACCTACCGTTACAAAGTCACGTGACCTTCTACATATATATATATATATTCTATACACTTCACTTGACATGCATATGCATGCAAATTTTCACGGCGATCGGCTGTGATCTTAGGGGGGCCATAATAGCCCCCACCCCCCCAGGCCATATTAAGACCTCAAATAGCCCGGCCTTTTCAGGGTTAACTCTTACAGTGATATGTTCACCTTCTGTACCATAGGGTTGTTAATTCAGATGAAAATTATTTAAATAGATGTATATATTTTGAAAGGAACTTTCAATCACTTCTAACTTATCAAATTAGCAGCATTGTGATGTCATAGTATTATACCCCCCTCCGACTTACAATACAATTGGATAGAGAAAGAAACAAAATTATACACTGCCACAAGTGTCTAGCCACCAAACATAAATAAATACTTTTTCCTGAGTCAAGACCAATACTTACTAAGTTAAAGTGTTCCTGCAACGTACACCATCTTGCTCTTCCTGCATATGTAAGCCTAAATCTTCTAAGATTGTATGTACATGTACATGTAGATAACCATACAGATATTTGTCAAATGAATGTTATGGTGCATGGTATTTTTTGTTTTTAGCACTCCTTATTAAACGATATTATTATCTTTATTATAAAAAAGGCAAGAGAAGAACATCTCAACTTATCCTAGAATTTGTATATGAGTGTAATAACAGCACAACAATTTCATACCTGATAGCATGGTTCTGAAACCTTGTTTCCTGGTTCTCATACCACTCCCTAATTACTACAAGTTCTTTAATATGAGGAATTTAGTGTGATTACCTCACATCATCTGTACCACTTCATCTGTGCAGGTATTGTATGACCCTCATGGCCGTATCAGGCGCTATGAAAACGTAGAGGAGATCCTGAGGGAATTCTTCACTTTGCGTATGGAGCTGTATCGCAGGCGTAAGACCGATCATGAAGCTATCTTAGAGGCGGAGTTAAGCAAGCTCAACAACCAGACTCGATTCATCATGGAGAAGATAGATGGCAAGGTGGTGATAGGTGAGTACATCTTTAGCAAAGGGAATTCTTTTTTCCAATCTAATGGCTCCTGAACTTCTAGCAATACTGATGATAACCCTTTGCTGTGGGGCATGCTGTGGAATAGAAGTTCAATTTTTGTGACTTTTAGTCAAGAGGTTTAAAGTTCAAATGCTTGTTTTTAGATTTTCTCTTTGGATCCAGGTGTATTTCAATGGTATTTCAGAGGTAGAAATTGGTTAAATATTTTGAAAGCCTATTGGATGTCCCATATATCTTCTCTTAATTTTAATTTCTCCATCTATGGATTTTCAGAGACTTGGATCCATGAAAATACACCACATACTTTTAACCTACCTGGATATTCGTTTATACATCATGATCGCAAACATGCTAGAGGAGGTGGTGTGGGTTTGTTGATATCTGATTTTCTTGATTTTGTTATTTAGACATGATATCTTAGAATGTTCTGATAGTTATGAGTCGTTATTTATAGAAATTGTTATTCCTAGAGGGAAAAATATTAATGTCGGTGTTATTTATAGAAAACCTCAATCAAAAGTTATGGATTTTAATAAACACCTTCAGTCTTGTTTACAAAAATTGAATATTGAACATAAACAAGTATATATAATGGGAGATTTTAATATAAATCTACTGAATTACAATAATGCTTCTGTGAATGAATTTTTAAGTGCAATACATTTGAATAGCTTTGTGCCCTTAATTGATAAGCCAACGCGTGTTACAGAGTCATCCTCATCTTTAATTGATAATATTCTTACTAATAACTATGGATCGAATGTGCTTTCTGGTTTATTTTACAATGATATTACAGATCATTTCCCAGTTTTTCAAATAACCCATTTTAAACTTCATACACAACGTACTCCTACTCGTAAATTTCGTCGTATAAATGAAAGCACTATTAGAGTTTTTGAAGAAAAGGTGTATAATGTTGATTGGAATGATGTATTCAACTGTACAGATCCTGATAAAGTTTATAATACATTTATAGATATGTTATCCAAAGTTTACGATGATGTATTTGTAATGGGAGACAGTATGACCAAAAGAAAAATTATTAAAAAGCCATGGATAACTGCAAGCATTTAAAAAAAAATAAGATTAAAAAATAAATTGTTTAAGAAGTATAGGAACAATTGTACTGATGATAATAAGAAAAAATATGTTAAGGTCAGGAATAATATTACGAAAATATTACGTTGTGCACGCATAAACTATTATAAACTTAAATTTCAGCTCTTTAAAGGAAATATGAAAAGAACATGGAATATGATAAATGAATTACTTGGAAAATGTAAGAAAAATTTACCATCATATGTTACTATAAATGGAACAGATGTACATGATGAAAAGGATATTGCTAATAGTTTTAATACATATTTTGTAGAAATAGGAGCCTCTATGGCTAATTCTATACATCAAGATGATAACTTTGTTGATTTTTTATCTGGAAGATGTACATGTAATAACACTATATTTTTAAAACCTGTAAAAGAAACTGAAATATTAGAAATTACTAAAAATATGAATTCATCTAGTAGTAGTGGCATTGATGACATTAGTCCCTCTGTTGTGAAAAAAATTATTAATGGTATTGTGAAGCCTTTATGCTTTATTTTTAACTTATCATTCTCATCTGGAATAGTACCCTTGAAATTAAAAATAGCAAAAGTTACACCTGTCTACAAAAAAAAAGATATCCATGACATTTCAAATTATAGACCAATATCTGTTCTTCCCGTCTTTTCTAAGATATTAGAAAGGCTGGCTTATAATAGGATTTCTGATTTCTTGTATAAAAATACTATATTAAATGAATTTCAATATGGCTTTTTAAAAATGTTTCTACTGAAATGGCACTTATTGACTTACATGATTATATTGTTAATTCTTTTGCAAATAAATTATATACAGTTGGTGTTTTTCTCGACCTGAGTAAGGCATTCGATTCAATTGATTACTCAATATTGTTACATAAATTAAGTTATTACGGTATTAGGGGACTACCTTATTCATGGTTTAAAAGTTATTTACATAATCGAACTCAAGTTGTGTCATACAACAATGTCATTTCAGATTCTTCTAATATTTCATTTGGTGTTCCTCAAGGATCGATTCTAGGTCCTTTGTTATTTCTTTTGTTTATTAACGATCTCCCAAATTGTTCTAAAATATTAAAATTTATATTGTTTGCTGATGACACCAACATCTTGTATTCAACAGATGATCATTTATCATTGTCAACTAATTTAAATAACGAACTACTAAAGGTCTCTAAATGGTTTAATGCCAATAAACTTACATTAAATATAGATAAATCAAATTATATGTTATTTTATACTGTGAAACAGAAACAAAAGTATAGTACTTTGCAAAACTTAGTTGTAAAACTCAACAATTCATCAATTGAACGTGTATATTGTACAAAATTCCTGGGTGTTTACATTGATCATGATTTATCATGGAAGACTCATATTTCTTATGTCAGAAAGAAGTTATCACAGAATATCGGTGTCATCAGCAAATTATGTCATATCCTACCAAAATGCATTCTTATCACATTATATAATACTTTAGTCCTACCCTACTTATCATACTGTAATGTCGTATGGGCTAATACATATTCTTCCAAGTTGGAAGCACTTTTTATATTGCAACAGAGATTTGTAAGAATAGCTTCATCATCTACATACCTAGCACATACTAAACCCTTATTTAGAAAGTTGATCATATTGAATATTTATAAATTAAATATTTATTTTAATGCAATACTACTTTTTAAACACAAGCTTGGTCTATTACCCAATAATTTATGCAATATGTTAACTTTAAACTTTTCAGTTCATAATTATAATACTCGAAATAGAATGAATTATTATTTATCTGCTATTACAAAACAATATGAATTACATTCTTTTAGACATAAAGCTCCTTCTGTATGGAATTCTTTACCATCAAATATTACTTCTATTAATAGTTTGAACTCATTTAAAAAAGCTTAAATTATATCTTATTTCAAATAATCTTACATTGTAAAAACACTCATTTACTCCACAGTGCAAATTTGTCTAGGGTTGTGCGGTCTACATGTACTGTATGTTTTTGTTTTTGCTTATGTTCTACTTTGTTTTGTTGTTGTTTTTGTTATTGTTTATTCAAATATCATATAATTTCTGGTGGCTGTCTAGACAAACCCTCTGGGGTTTTTATACAGCAGCCAAATTCCTATTTTTATTATCAATACTGTACATTGTTAAAAATCATTATGTAAAAGTAATATTTTGATATCACTGTTTTTTATCATAGAATTGGAATGGAATAAATTGAAATTGTAAATTGTATAGAACTAATTCGTAATTATTAGAAACATGACCTTGTTCAACTAGTCATGTTGACTGTACATTTTGTTTCCACATTACCTTTACAGAGAACAAGTCCAAGAGTTCAATGATCAGGAAGCTCACCTCGAGAGGGTACGACTCTGACCCAGTGCAAGCTGTTGAGGAGGATTCAGGACCCGATTATGACTACCTTCTAGGCATGTCCTTTTCAAGTCTGACCAAAGAGCAGAAGAAAATTCTTTTCAAGCAGAGAGATGATAAGGTTGGTTGTGCGAAAATAATAGAATTACTTCTGCAAGTCAGAGCCTGGTATCGATTAGGTCTGTGTTAGAATTCTGTGTTTTACTATGATGACCTGGAAAAGGGGTTCTACTGGGGTTGGGTTTTTTGTGTGCAGAATAATGGGCTTTTTTTTAATGGGGTTCTATTTTGAAAGCTTGCTTGACTTATTTCACATGTAGAAGTTTAGTAGTACATGTATGTCGGACATGTCAAGAGGCACACTTATGGCTTAGCACTACTATTTATGGAGTGTGTTTGTTTTTTCTTCTATCTAGGCAACAGAGCTGAGTACCTCGAGGAGAAAGACTGCCATTATGCTGTGGACTGATGATCTGAATGCTTTCATGGCAGAGCTAGATGTAAGTCAATAAACAGAGAGCCCCAAAACTGAGTCCAATCCCAGCCACTACAAATGCACACTGAATGAACATTTGTGATGTAGTATGATGTTATGATATTTGTGTAACTCATGCTTGCCATGCATTTTTTCCCCAGATTCCCCATAAACATGTACAGCTACCCATAGTACTTCATTGAGAGTATTTTGGACTGAAATAAACTCTGTTGCTCAGAAAAGGAAAGAGTTGCCACATTTGAAAAGAAACTTGCAATGACAGATTAATATTCCCTTTACAGCTTGAATAATGAAGAATTAGGCAAAAACTTTAAGTATTATTGATAAAAAATTATTGATTTGATGTTCATCAGAGGGTGGAAGCTCAAGAGAGGGAAGATGCATCATCGGGCCTGACAGGTCTCTCATCCAAGATGACCAAGGGTAAAGGAAGCAAGAACACCAAACAACGCAAGCAGAAGCTCCTCACAAGAGAAGAGACCAAGCCATCACCTTATGGACGACTTGTAGCCCCACGTATAGACAATCTCATCAAGAAAGCAACTGGTGATGGGAAGAGAGGAAGGGTAGGTTTTTAAAAATTTGGTGGCCTGTTCCCACATGCCTCTGCTCTGTAATCAACTACTTCATGTGTATGTGAATCTGATCTTTCTCATGAGAAAAGGCAATGCCGAGGGAATAATGTTTTATTGCTTTCGCTTACCTCTAATAGTATTATATTTTGCCTCAGGCATTTTGTGAGATGGTTTGCAACATCATGTAAGAATGCATAATAAAGAGGATAGAACTCCAATTCAAATATTTTCATTTAGAAGATTTTTTTTCTTTCTCCCAAATTTGGGCATACACAGTATATGAAAGAAGATACATATACATCCACTTTATTATCAGTAATGTTATTCATATTCATACTTTTGATACATTTTCAAAATGATGGTATCCTCTCATGGAACAATAGTGTGTTTCTTGTAGTGCATTGCAGCATCATTTTATGTTTCATAATCACTCGTGGTAAAATCACATAATTTTCATTTAATTACAGGCAGAATAACATTTCTGCTGATGATTTTACTTTTTTCCATAGTACATTGTCATTTATACATATTGAACAATTTGGTTTAAAATAGAGCTAAGATAATTACACCTTTCAGGAGAGAGAAGTAGAAAGTGACTCTAGCTTCTTATTATAATTCATTATTTGTCATCTCTTGTTCCCATTGTTAACTCCAGAAACCCAAGGCCTTGGACATCAAGATGAAGGAAGGATCTAAACTCTCAGGACTCATGGAGGATGATAAGGATTCAGTCGCACTCTCAGACAAACCAGCTGGAGCCAAGCCTAAAACAATGACTGGTATGCTTTCTCACAGCCCGGCTGGTTACATGCCACATAGAGCCATGCACATTTGTTGTAGAGTAACATTGTCCCTTTCAACCAGCCCTCATTGTCTAGACTTGATCTCCAGCCAATCTGTTAATGTAGCACATCATAACAAATTCTTGAATACCGTATTTGCCGGTGTTAAGGCCGCAGGGCCGTATAGGCCGCACCCCCGATTTTGACATTTTGTAGACAAAATAAAATAATAATAATTATTTTAAAAAAATTTTAAAAGGCGCTCCAACTATTACCCCGGCCCTGCTATAGGCAGCCAATTTCGGCGCCCACAGCATTCAAGAAATTTCTTCCTACCAGTACCCATTTAACACCTGGGTGGAGAGTGGCAAATGTAGATTAATATCTTGCCAAAGGACATTAGTGCCGTGGCGGGACTCGAACCGCGGACCCTGTGATCCACAGTCCGACGACTTATCCACTAGACCACAACACCTCTACAACAGGAAGACAGCAAGCCAGATGCTGTCTTATTTCAGCTTTCTCTCCGGCCGCAGTTACACAGTCGATCGTGTATTGCGCGGGCTGCGAGACAATTGAGGTTGCTTTAGCGATGGCACAAACTTAGATCTAGATCTACGGGTAGTTATGAAGTTTATTCACGAGATTTACAAAACTTTATGTCAACAATATAAAATGTACAATATAAGGTAAGATGTGTGGAGTTATTCTAGAAATGTCCTGTGCCATTGTACATGTACATTGTAGTCCCATATGTACGAATACGTGCTGTTTTGATTTCCGACTTTTGACTGTTGTGGCGCATTGGCCGCACCCAGACTTTTTGATATTTTCTATTCAGAAAATACCGCGGCCTTTATGCCGGCAAATACGGTACATTTATTACATGGGACAGCAAAATAACAAATACCTTTGACTTGCCAATCTCAAAGTCACGTACAGAATAGTTTAGTTATGGACAGTTTGGCTTTATGCTAAAACTGTCTAATTCCTGACGTATTGAAAATTTTGTTTTAAATAAAGATTAATTTGATCATTTTATGAATGGATCAGAGATGTACGTTTTACAATTTGACCATTTTGCAGCTGATGAATGAAATTGTAATTTAGAGAAGACCTTTGTTCTTGACAATTATTTATTAAATTCTCCCTGAAAATGTTCAAACCCAATTTCTAGTGTAGTGCTTGTTGATAAGTGTCTGCACATTTATTTTACACTTAGGATATATCAAAGAGGCGTGCCTTTCCTTTCTCAATGATGAATTCACACAGACTGCTTACAATCATATTCAGATCTTGTGATAAACTTGGATGCACTTTACTGAAATGGAAAGACAACATTGTTTTTATTTAGGATGATGAATTTGTTACATTACTGCAATAAATTGTACTTTGTAATAAAAGAAAGAAACTGCCTGTCAGATAAAATGACAAAGTATTCTTCCATAATTATCAACACTTAAGGCAAGATTTCATGAACAAAGTGCTGGACGTCTAATGATTGTGAAAAAGAAATGAGAAGAGTTCAGATTCCAGATTTCTAACCCATATACTGATTTCAGTGCATCTTTCTCTAAATGCTGAACGTCATGTACATCAATTCACAATCACAAAACTTAACGGGTCTGAGATTGTCGCAGTATCACAAGGCATAAAGTTCACATTTTTCAATAAATGATAACCTGATTATTTGCCTCAGAATAACTGTTAGTTGTGAAGTTGTAATACCTTACCAATTTTTTACCAACCTGTTGCCTTTCCACCCTTGACAGCACCCAAACCTAGAGTGCCTAAGGAATCAAAGGTCCCTAAAGAACCCAAGGCGCCCAGGAAACCCATACAGCCCAAGGTCACTGGGGGCGAGAAGGGTAAGAAGGGGTCCAAGAAACCCAAACGTAACCCCTGGTCCGATTTAGATTCAGAAGTTTAGCACCTTGATGATAACACTTGTGGTGATGCTGCTCTGGCTGCTATACTGGCAGCCAGTGAAAAAAAATATATTTTGGGGGCTACCTGGTGATCCTGGCGATCACCCGCATCATACTCATTGTATGCATTTCTTGTTGCCGCGAGCGTGCTGAATCTCCATGTAAAATCAAATACACAAATTTGGTCATAAATAACTTTACCATGTCGCGCGTAAGTAGCGCGAAACGGAGCGTAGGGACTGAGTGGTCAATTTTGTTTTGAAGGAACAAAACGATAGAGTAACAAGACACGAGGGAGGAAAATCAGCGGCTGTTTCTTCAGTTTTTCTACATGATTTTGAGCTGTGAATCAGCTGGAAATTACAGAACTTATTTATTACCGTCAGTAACGGTAATACAATCAAACCTTAATGACCACCTGTCTAACGACCACCTGTCCATAACAACCACTTAAATACCCTGTGAGATTTCATGTAGTTAAGAACCTCTACACAACGACCACCTGTCTAACGCGACCAGCCGCCACTCATTTTGCTCCCGCTGGCCACCGAAAATGTCCACAAAACGACCACCAGAGCCAGCCGTATAGCGACCAACAACAGCCGTGTAGTGACCAGCAACAGCAGGGCTTTAGCAATTTTGTTCACAGCTAGGCGATTGCCGGCACAGCGGCAGCCTATAAAGCTAGATCTAACGGTCATTTACACAAAAAGAACTATTCAACCCCAAGCTTTTATTAAAACTTCAATGGAAACATCTATTTACTGACAGGATATGGCTTCTTGCACATTTCATTACGGGCTGTGCCTATTGAAAACATAACAATACAGCATCATTGTCATGAACTTCGCGATCAATGCCTCGCTTGTTCGCGCTGTCTGTCAATCAGTTATTCAGGCTCATTCATTTTTATTTTTTTTAAATAATTTTTGATATGCATTTTTTTTTTAATGCCGTACAATTTTGAAGAAATAAAAATATACAAACCTGAATAATTTCTTATTTTTATTTTGACTAAAAACCGAACCACTCTTTGTTTATTTATTTTTTTTGATACCAAAAAATAAACTTGCGTTGTTTGATTTATCGATCGGCTCTCTGCCTCGTTTTCGCTCGACAGAGCCCTTATAAAGCCACGGGGAATGACATTAATACGAAAAATGAATGGAGAGAGTGGCGGCATGGACACCCAGGGCCGTAGCCAGAGTTTGATGTTTGGGGGGGGCGCATACATGTAATTGATCGACGTCCTGGGGAGGGGTCTATGAGGAGGGGTTTATGATCTTGGAAATTTTGAGGGCACGTCCCCCGGCTACGGGCCTGTGGACACCAACACTTTTGACGCGTGGAAGAAGAAGGTTCCCGAGATCGGTGCGGGCTACCACCTCCGCGATATCTACAACATGGATGAGACAGGGTTGTTCTACAAGGCATCGGCAGATTTGACTCTTCATCTGAAAGGCGAAGACTGTTCCGGTGGCAAACAATCGAAGGAACGGGTTACGGTGATGCTGTGCGCCAACGCCCTTGAGGAGAAGGAGAAGCCACTGTTCATTGGCAAGGCCATGACACCTCGGTGCTTTGGCAGGCTTGAGAGAAAGGAATTGCCTGTCGACTAACATGCAAAAATAAAAAAGCATGGATGACAAGTAACATCTTCGAGCTATGGAAGCAGAGGTAGGACCAGAAGATGGGTAGGCAGCAAGGGAACATAAACCTACTGCTGGACAATGCAACATGCCATCCCTGAGTCCAGTTCAAGAATGTCGAGCTCGTCTTCCTGTTGCCAAACACTACCTCTATCACACAGCCGATGGACCAGGGGATCATCCAGGTGCTGAAGCTAAAGTTCCGGAAGAGGCAGCTGCATTCTTTCCTCAACAAGCTGGAGGCAAACAAGACAGTCACCAGGCCGGAGCTCATGAAGTCAACAAGAGGAGGTAGCTGAGCAACAATTTAAGACAAGGAGCAGATGCACATGGAATCTGCATCCAGCGATGCAATGCAGATGTCCCTCGACGAACTTGTTGATATTGGTTCCTTTCTGGTCTCGCAACCACAGACAACGGAACTCTCTCTTCCCTGGAAGATCTTCAGCAGCGCTTGGAAGATGCAACATCACCAGAGGAAGAGGAGAGTGATGGAGAGGATGATGAAGAGCCTCCACAACCAAACAGCATCCAGAACTTTAGAGATTATGCTGCAAAGCTAGCAAGGGGTGCAGCGGCCTTGTAAAAGCTTAACCCTATTCTAACTGGGCTATTTCAGACCAGGTTTTTACTGAGGAGGGGTCAATTTGACCTCCCCCCCCCAAGATCTCGGCTGTTTCATGGCCGATCGCCACGAAAATTTGCATGCATGTCAAGTGAAGTGTATAAAATACTATGGTAATTTCGATTTTTTGAAAAATTAACTCATTTGCATATTCATGGTAATTTATGCAAATAAGGTCATAAAATTCACATTTTTACCCATACAGTAAATCATATATTCTTCATATTTAAGCATTCTTTTTCACTACATTATTATATTCCTTACACCATTTGAAATAATAATACAACAAAGAAAAATTGGAAGAGCCAGGTTACTCCTTATGTTATCTCTTGTTTTGATAATTTCTTATGTATGTCATTGTTTTTTTAACTTACCCGGTATGTATTTTATTGTTTTTGTTGTTTTATTTCATTTCTAACTACAATTCAACTATTTTGACCCCAAAACAAACACCTAAACTTTAAACAATACCAAATAACCAATGTTTTATCTCTTTTTAGGAAAAATTATATTTCCATATATTTTGTACACAAATCACAAAAATGAGCGATTTTCGGGCTGACATGCAAAATCAAAAGGTCACATGACTTTGTAACTATACGTCCGATTTTCAAAAAAAAATTTTTCAAAGATGCGTAAGACTCGAAAGAAAAAAGTCATGAAAGGAAAACTTTATATCTGCCACGGTTCCGGAGTAATCGCTAAATTACTACAGGGGGGGGTCAAATTGACCCCCCCCCCCAGTTAACATAGGGTTAATGGAGGTGGAACAGGGGGGTGTTTCACAAAGACTAAGATCGACTTAAAGTTGGACTTAAGTATAACAGGCCGTTCGTGCCATTGTTTTCTCTCATCATATACTGGCATTGGTCTCTCACGGGACGTACAAATCATGGTAAAAAATCTACAAAACTTACATTTTTTGATAATTCATTATTGAAGGAAAAAATATTATCTAAAGATCATAATGGTGAGAGCAAACAATGGCACGAACGGCCTGTTATACTTCCAACTTAAAGTCGATCTTAGTCTTTGTGAAACACCCCCCTGAAGGTGGCGATGATGAATCGCTAAAGGAGAGTCAGTCTGCCAGACAGTCAAATCTTCTTGACTTTTTCAAGATAGTTTGAATGTCCACCCAAAATCCAACGGCCCTTTTCAGGAAGAGGAGAGTGATCTAGAGCTGACATGAAGGCTTTTTCCAGTGATGAAGGGGTGCAGTGGTCTTGTGGAAGCTTTCATAGAAAGTTTGAATGTCCACCCCAAGACCCAACGGCCCTTTTCAGGGCCAACCATTACCAAACAGCTCTAATTAGAGCTCACATGACACTGAGTGAAAAACGTTCCCGTCGTAGTGTCAGTAATGCGTTGGCCCAACGTAGCTAATTCTCACGTTACAATTAAGAGAAATTAACAACATATTTTTCAAAACAATTTATTCAATAAAGCTAGATCAAACGGTCATTTACACACACAAAAATATTCAACCAAAGCTTTTATTAAAACTTCAATTCATTTAATTACCAACAGAATAAATGTAGTTTCTGGGCCAGAGCTTGAGCAATTAAGTTCACAGCTATAAGGCAATCAGGGACCGCTCGCACAGCGGCAGTCTATAAAGCTAAATCTAACGGACATTTGAGCAAAAAAACTATTCAACCCCAATGTTTTATTAAGACTTCAATCAAAACATTTAATTACCGGCAGGATATGGTATCTTGCATATTTCATTATTGAGTGTACCTACTGAAAACAGAACAATACAGCGTCATTGTCATGAACCTCGCGATCGATGCCTTGCTTTTTCGCGCACTGGCTGGTCTGCAAGAAGCCTTGCGCGTGGGTTGCGCGAGCTGTTTGTCAATCAATTATTCAAAATCAAATGGCCGCCAACGCCTACCTGTCTACAACGGCCACTATTTGTATTTCCCTTGGGTGGTCGCTATAGACAGGTTTGACTGTATAGCTTGATTTTGGAGCATCGCATTCATAAGTAAGTATTCCAACATAAATTTTATTTTTCTCATACCGTATTTGTTTTTTACACGTGTGTGAAAAAAAAAGTCCCTGCTGGTATGAGGTTCATACCGTTTACGGTTAGACTTCTTGCATTGTAGGAGTGCAAGCAGCCACCTCGGAAAACTCTGAAATTGTGATCTACATGTATTTCCATCATGACTGCCGCAATTTTTATATAGTTTTCGTGAATAGAGGTGTGTGATCAAAGCTTGTATTGTGGTTATTCTGGCCATGTATACTGAATTTTGATAACCATTTTCAAAGTAAAGTTTTTACAAGAAAATCTGAGAAAATGATTGTTGCAATTCAGTTGCATGCCGCCCCAAGACCACACACAGGGCTAGGCTAACTAACAGTGCCACTGATGTTGGAACCAGGAGAGTCGAAGAGACTTGAATCTGCGCGCGTGGAATCCACTCCAGCATAGCTTAGCTCACAGAGCTATACAATACTATACATTTGAAATTGCTATCTGGTTTCATCAATATTGCCGCGATTTAAATTAGGGCTGCGACGAGTAGTCGAATACTTGTGTGCTGCATGGGTTGGAGGAATGTTTTCCAGGATTCTAGACTTCTGTGCGAAGAGCTGTTTCCTGGCATCATTCACTTCCATGCTCTCACTGGTTCGGTCGTACATCAGCACCACACATCGCTCTAGCAGTGACATTGATCCTTCACTGACCTTACTTGGCATGCACTGGAGTTTACTGAAAGCATCATTCACCTCTGGGAAAGACTTCCAAGTTTCCCAGGCAGTCTTCTTTCCTCTGCCAGCGAATGCAGAAACAGTGTCACACCCGATGAATGCATGAAAGACTGGGAGAGTCATATATACACTGTTTCAGACTCATGGTGGCAACCATTTCGTGAACAGCTATGTACCGAAAGCTTGATCCGACACCAAAAGCGATTCACAGCTCATCAGGAGCTGTCTTGCTGAATGAAGCCACGGCCAGTACAACCACATCAGTATCAACGGTACGTATGGTTACCTTTTTACACCCTTTTTGCACAGCATCTGCCACATGCAGAAGTAGACAAGTGTCAGCCTCCTCGTGAGAGCACGGGGCAAGGCCTGCCAAGTGTGACTCAGCAGGAGAGCAGAGTACTCCACCTCCATCTGTTGCATACAGTTCCTTGCCCTGTGGTAAAGGAAGATGAACGGCTTCGCGTGACAGGAAAGCAAACGATTCTGTTTTGTGCTCATTGAATCGAAGGAAGTCCAAGGAAGTCCTTCCAGTTTTTTGGCAGCACAGTAGAAGGAGCCACCCTTTTCCTGGTGCCCTTTCTCCTTTTCTGTCTTGTTGAGGCTTTCAGGCTAGCAGGTAAGTATACATCCCAGACAAGGTCGATGCAGATGCTTTTCTGGAGTTGAGCAAAGATGTATGGAGCAAACACTCTTTCTCCATACTCTTGAAATGTTCTTGATGTTCCAGGATTGAGCATTTGAACCACAGCTGCACCATCAAGAATTATTGCTTGGGCCACAGGTGCACTATTGTTTTGTCGAGCAGATTTGATTCCAGGCAGCGAAGTAGATCTGCTTTAACTCCAAACCGCATTTTCCTCCAGTTGACAGAGCTGGCGGGGCTGCCTGGTTTTCATGGGAGAAGAAATTGTCCATGTCTCCATCCCTGTCTGACACGAGATGTACAGCTTCGAAAAGAGACCACAGTCACTCTTTAAGTGCTGCGAGCTGTGCCTTCTGTTTTGTCATAACCTTGGCCGGCTGCCAACTGAAAAGTGGCAACTTGTTCTTAGGAAGTGTTTGTGTGACAGGTGTTGTACACTGCTCTAGCCTTTCTGTCACAAACTTTGTGTAGGCCTACTGCTCCTCACCGAGGGTCTCAATCCTTCTCACCATTTCAGCCACTTGGGTGTCCATGATGTCGCTTGAGTCAATGACTAATAGGTCTTGACTTTGTTCCAGAAATGGATTCCCCATCTCTTTCAGTACTGTCACAAGTGCCTTAACATCCCTCAGGAATGCTGCCTGCAATCCAGGTTTCTGGTCAAGGTCGATGTTGTCCAGTGTTAGCAGAACCATTATTTTGCTTTATGGCCTGTTCCTCAAACTCTGTAGTGATCTTGGCAATTTCTGGCCCTGCTATCATCCAGCGTCGGAGTGCTCCTGGATTGCCAGTAAGTCCAATAGCTCCTCCAGAACCTTTCACCATCGCATTGTTCTGCTCATGGCACTGGTCAATTGCCATGGCAGAGAATTTGTTGCTGGTTTTGTGCACCACAAAATTTCCAGACATGAATTCTGCTAGTACATCTGTGTTTTTTACAGCGAGAGTTGTCATGTCACACGGATATGTACGGAAAGCCATCTGGAGTAGTGCGTGTGATCTAGGGCGAACATCCAGGGCATAATCTGCATCAGGGATTCCACGTACAGCTTGAAGTTACCTTCACGAAGAGACCTGATGTACCGCAGCAACAGAAGCTCTAACGACAGGGTCTTAAGCCTGGTTGAATGGCATCAGTATCATCGGATGTGCATTCCTCAATGTAAGCGTGTTGGAGGAGTGTAAAAAGGCTTTCAGCTGTGACCTGGTGGGCATGGCGGGTCTTGGTGACATGGCTGGCATGTATGAAGGAATTTGCTGTTCTGGAACTTGCAATGTCGGCCTGTACCAGGGCGTTTGTCCAGCCACTGTCTTCCAACCAGTCTCCCGGCAACTTCAACATGGCCATCTTGATTTGTAGACCACCAAATATGGTCACAAAGTGATCCTCTCCGTGAGTGTCTGGCCAGGTCCACTGAATTTCCTTGGCAAGAGCATACAGGGGTTGGTCAGCGGCAAGGACAGCAATTTGACCTGGGTTCAAGTGCTGAACTGCTGCCTTGACGATGTTCATGGAGTGCCGTATCATTGCCACGGAGTGTGCATTGTCAAGAAACAGAGGCAACAGTGCGTTGATTGCTGCAGCTAGGTGGGATTACAGCTCGGTGTGTGTCAGCGTGGTAGGCAGACCACGGTAGCCTCCATGGTAGCCTTTTCAACAGCCGTCTTGACTTTGCTGAGCCACTTAAAGAACAACTTACCAGTATTATTGAGCAGTAATGCAAAGGAGCAGTTTTCCTGACTTGAATTGAGGTGTTTGCCATATATTGCCTACATGTAGCTGCCCACTGACCATGCTATGCATAAGGTCAGTTACAAGACAAAGAATGGTCTGGTGCTAATTAGTGAAATAAACTAACTGAAAGTGATTAAGATGGGGGACTATGCAGGGGAACCACTGCTAAAGAAATTTGAGAACATAGGGGAGAACAAATGACAAATAAATGGGCAAACTTTTTGTAAACATGAATTCAAAACTTGCTATTTTTTGTCAATTTTGACCTTGACCTTGATCTAAATGCAAAACCCTGAGTTCTGGCGATCTCGAAAGTATTACCAAATGAATTGGTATCCCCAATTTAGTTGGAAATGACACCTTAAACGTTTTTCTGGACTATTTGGTTCAAAAGTTAAGCGTGTTTGTACATTAGAATAGGCGGGACTGGCGGCCATTTTGGATTTGACCTCTCACGGTCCTCAGAGGTCAAATCTGACTTCCCTCCACATCTGAAAATCAATCTTATGGTCTAAACTAACTATGCTAGAAGTTTCATGCTTTTCTCAAAAAGTGCACAATTTTCATTATATGGGAGCTTACCCGCTGTACTATATATATATTACAGCAATTTACACCTCTTGAATGCTTTGGATAGTTGCAGAAGTTGTCACAAGGAAATATGTGAGATACCTTTATTATTTTTAATTGTAGACTTATACAAAAAATATACCGGTAGTGAATCCACATGGCATTATGAAATAAAAGAAACAGAAGAAATCTTATTCAAAGAGGGGCCATGTGTTGATATTTGCTTCCTATTTGAGTATAATCCACTCACTAACAAATCTTAAAAGTAAAGATGAAAGGTTGCTCATCTGCACCTCTAATCTTAAATTATTGTTTTCTGTCTTTTTTTCTTCTTCTATCAGACGAGTCGCGTGACCACATTTCAATCAACAGTGTTTCAGATGCCTCTCCAGTACCAAAGATCAAAGCTAAAGCAAAGCCTGCAGCAAAGCCTGAATCAGGTAAACTTAATCCATTTTATTCATTGAAGCAACAACTATATCAGTGTGTCTAAATGACTATTCAGAGGGTAGTCAGTGACAAATAATTTTCAAAAATTAATTGCTAATAGACACTTATATTATACATGGATTCCATGTTATCATGATATAATTGATATAATTATCTAGTTATTACATGCATGTAATATTAACATTTTACAGTACATGTATTCGTGGCCATCTGAGCAGCATCTCACAAATTGTCATAAATATAAATAGTTTGGTTTCATCTATTTAAATTCATGTTTATTTCATAATATGCGTTTTTAAATAGGATGTCCACGAATGAAGATTTGTGAGACACTGCCCAGCATTTTAGTTGTTTGCTTTGCTCTGCTTTACCTTATTTGCTTTGGAATGGCATATTCACACTCGCCCATCTCCTTATATAACAGAAACGAAGACAACCATGAGTAACGCCCCAAAGAAAGTGAAAGCAACCAAGAGGAAAAGGGAATCTGATTCAGACTTAGACTATGGTGTAAAGAAGCATGCAGCTAAGATGTGTGAGTATACCATTCTACATTTTAGATTGGCCTGTAACTACGGCATTGTTTATTTTGAAGGTTTATTAGAAAAAGGCTCATTTTATACAAAACAAACAAGAAAGTGGAATATGTAAATAATCTGTTATACTTCTCAAGGATCCTGTCCCATGTTTATGGTTCAGTCTGCTTAGATGTGCCAGTATGTATACCTGTATGTATAGATGTATATACATGTATGTGGGTTGCCAGGGCCAACATTTATTTATCAGCAACACGGTCAGGGAGAAGATGGGACTTATACATGTGTTACATGCAAGCTACATATGTAAATGTTCATCTGTGGATGTGATGACATCAAAGATAATCTTTATCTGTATTTTGGACCTGTAGTGAACATTTTCCATTGTCGTTCAAGCCCTCTGCCTAGCATTCTTTATCATTTTAAAAAATTTTCAAAAGTAATAGTGCCTCCTTAAAGGCCAGGTTCATTGATTTTGAAATCGACTGAATTTGGTATCATTGTAATCAGAACATTACACTGAGTAAAACTATCACATTTGTGTAACTTGTAAATTTGTGCGAAAATTATAAAAGTTGATTAAACTTGACGAAATATCACCCCACTCGAGACCCGAAAACATCGTAAGTCAGGTGATTTTTGAGTGACGTAGCACAATGAACAATTAATACAATGGGCCGCTCAGCTGATCGGTGCGCGATGCAGTTTGCGTGCAATTCACATGTATTGCATTGACTCTTGAGGACCGTACCCATTCTTACCCAACGTTGTTTACCTTCATCAAAGTCACCCTGAAAATATCGATATGGACGAAAACATACTTGATTTGAGTTTTGAGGAGATAGAAGAAGGAAGTACCTCGGACAACGACAACGACAATGGAGATTTGGGAGATCTAGACCTAGAAGAAGATCTGGAAGATTTTGCCGAAGTCGATGGACAAGCACAAGCTGTCGGGGCAGCCGCAGTCGCTGCGTATCTACATGAGCCCGCATATCACAGCCAGGCCAGCCGGCCCGGCGCTTGATCGAGCTAGCTGTGAATCGCGAACCGGACTGATCTAAGTCTTCTCTCGACTTCCACTTTCCCCATTTATCTATCAAAAATCTAAACTAATCGGCCTAATCAGACATTTTCGTAATGAATATTTGGACAATTATATGTAAACTTGTCGCATATTTTGCCCCAGAAGAGTCGTTAGTTCAGCATGCAAAATGTCTTAGGCACTCCCAGATCCGACACATACACGCTGAGCTGCCCTCAGAATATGTGATTATTTTCCCGATTTTTATGGTCAAATGTGACGGTAAATAACATAAAAATCGAATACACATTTGTAGAAAGTATTATTTATTCAGTGTATCTCATTCAAAGTGCCTAAAATAAAGGAAATATCACAACTGGCGGTAAATATACAAACAACGTTAACCCATATCTAAAAATTGCAATGGGTATCCAACATTGTCCCGAATGTGTGATTGCAGGTTGTTCATAATGTGACGTCATTTTATCGCATGTAAATAACGCCGTCATTTCACTTTGTGAGTGGGTTTTGGAAAGGGTATCAAAATTGCAATTAATTTATTCCTCACAATAGTGAGGGCTTTAAAAGTACTTTAGTCATTTTGTTAATGTTCTCAGCAATCTGTAGAGGTGTGATTTGCCTTTTTTCCAAATTTCAATGAACCTGGCCTTTAACACTCGTTAAGGAGGCACTATTACTTTTGAAAAAAATTAAAAATAATAACCTTTAACCATTGCCTTCTACATGTTCTTAATTTTGACAGCTCCTGCCAAGCCCAAAAGCAAGTATATGCGGGACTCGGACTCTTCTAATGATTTTAGACTCTCCAAAGCTCCCCGCAAGGATTTTCCCATTCCAGATGTGAGTTCTCTGAAATGTTTTGTTGATGCTTGTTTTAAATATTTATTTTACCTGGCTACCGTGAAAACACTTTATGCAACCAGTAGACCTACATATTCAAATCATACCCAAAGAAATTGGTATGAGATGATTTGGATCCGGGCTAACTCCGACCCTGGACAACTCGGCCCTGCTTGAAAAATAGGTCCGAGTTGTCCCGGCATGATTAATCGATCAAGAATTACCAATGTGTATATGTTTGTGCTCATTGTGACTTAATACCCTTACCAAAAACACAGGCTTATTGTATCCCCAGGCAGTATGCCAGTGGGGTACTAATTTGATTCAGCAGCGTTACGCTGCGTCCGCCGCCGTGTCATATTCTTGTGTGCGCTCTAACTGCCACATTCCTCGACGGATTTCTTTCAAATTTTGTATGGAGATGTATCTTGGTATAGTCTACACACCTATAACTTTTGGTGATGCTGCCCTCGGTGTTCCGTCTTCTATAGGGTAAAAGGCCATATTTTTGTGGATGGTTTGTGTGCGCTCTATAGGCCACATTTCTCAAGGGATTTTGTTCAAATTTTGAACAAAGGTGTATCTTGGTATAATCTAGAAGCCTATAGATTTTGGTGATGCTGCCTCCAGTGTTCCGTCTTTTATAGGGTCAAAGGTCATATTTTGATAGATGTCTTGTGTGCACTCTAGTGTGCAGTCTAACTGCATCATTTCTTGACGGATTTCTCTCAAATTATGTAAGGAGGTGTATCTTGGTATAATCAGGGAGATGATAGAAAGGAGAAGAATCTTTATTTTACGACCTACCAGGGGTATTAAGTTAGCTTAGTTTGCTGCAATTGATCCTCCAAACTCCTGATAAGCAGCGCTCAGACAGCCGCTCGGTACCCGGAGGCTATGAAAGTTACGCAACAATGAGTGCTCGGTCGTAAATCAGAGCGATAATGCTGGAGTTGGCAGTGCTTTGAAGTCCCATGCTCAGCACCGCCGATTTTGGCATTCTTGCCATCCCTCCACTGCTTTTGGCAATACACTAAAATTGATGTCTACACATTCTGGCTGCGCAGTCACTCAAGCCTGTGCATATCATATGCGCAGTGGTTGTATCCGAACGAGGTGATAAATGAAGAAGTCCTATGCTTTCGAAAAAAAAAAAATCCGACCAGATATAGCCAAGTTACACGTTAGGTTATGATTATTTTGGAATATATGAAGATGAATATTGATGGACATTTAATCAACCTTGCGCTATGATGTGCATATTGTGATATATTTAGAAGGAAAGAGGAGATTGTAAACGTTATACTGATACCAGTCCCATATGCGTGTTTTTGCGTGTTTTAATGTGACATGACTCTGAAGTCTGTCAAAATACTTGAAACTTTGCATTAAATATATATATATTTATAATCAGACAACTTTCACCCCCACATTGTATTAAGTTTTCCGTAGCAGGAACTCCATAGATACAGACGGTTGTTTCCCAACTCTCAAGGCGCATGCGCAGTCACTTATTTGTGACCTCGCCTGTCACTTGCTTCAAAGAAACTTACGAGAGCTCGCGCTCGAGCGGCAGTAACTCCGATTAGTTGGGATTAGTTGGGAAAACATTCTGCAGTGTTGGCGCTGAGGATGGGTTCAAAAGGAATATATCAAGATTCTTCTCCTTTCTATCATCTCCCTGGTATAATCTACACACCTTTAACTTTTGGTGATGCTGCCCGCATTGTTCAGTCTTCTATAGGGTAAAAGCCCATATTTTTGTGGATGGTTTGTGTGCGCTCTATAGGCCACATTTCTCAAGGGATTTTGTTCAAATAGTTTTGGGTGATGCTGCCACGAGTGTTCCGTCTTTTATAGGGTCAAAGGTCATATTTTGATAGATGTCTTGTGTGCACTCTAGTGTGCCGTCTAACTGCATCATTTCTTGACGGATTTCTTTCAAATTTTGAAAGGAGATGTATCTTGGTACAATCTACACATCTACACTTTTGGGCGATGCTGCCCCCATTGTTCCGTTTTCTATAGGGTAAAAGGCCATATTTTTGTGGATGGTTTGTGTGCGCTCTATAGGCCACATTTCTCAAGGGATTTTGTTCAAATTTTGAACGAAGGTGTATCTTAATTGGTACGATCTACAAGCCTCTAGATTTTGCTGATGCTGCCTTCAGTGTCCGTTTTTTATAGGGTCAAAGGTCATTTTTTGATAGATATCTTGTGTGCACTCTAGTGTGTGGTCTAACTGCATCATTTCTTAACAGATTTCTTTCAAATTGAGTATGGAAGTGTGTGTTGGTAAAATCTACGCACCTTTAGTTTTTGGTGATGCTGCCACGCAGTGTCCCGTGTTTTATAGGGCAAAGGTCATATTTTGGTGGGGGTCTAGTGTGCGCTCTGCAGGTCATATTTCATGACGGATTTCTTTCAAATTTTGAAAGGAGATGTATCTTTGTACAATCTACACATCTACACTTTTGGGCGATGCTGCCCTCATTGTTCCGTTTTTTATATGGTCAAAGGTCATATGTCTTTTATGCGCTCTAACTGCCACATTTCTTGACAGATTTCTTTCAAATGTTGTATGGAGGTGTGTCTTAGTACAATCTACACATCTTTAGTGTTTGGTGATGCTGCCACCTGTGTTCCGTCTGTTATAGATTCAAAGGTTGTATTTTGGTGGCTGTCTTTTGTGCGCTCTAGCTGCCACATTTCTTAAAAGATTTCTTTCAAATTTTCTACAGAGATGCATTATACTCTAATCTACACACATATTGGTTTGGTGATGCTGCTCCTATCCTAGTCTTGACAATAATCCGAGCCACTAGTGGCGATCTCTACATCATCCTTTTGTTTCAGGGAGGGGAAAGGGGATCTTTGTCCCTCCTTCGAACATAAGGATGACCCAAAATCGCTGCCACTGCCGGGGGATACATTCGCATTGCGCGGCAATATAGATTGCAATATTTCTAGTTTAGCCTGCTTCGAACCTGCGTCTGGCCTGCATTTTTAAATACATGCTAATTATTCCATTGCATGTTAAGTTTTAGCCTGAATTTTGCAAAAACAGTCTTATATGTTTTAGCAGGTTAAATTTTAGCCTGTTATATTTAGCATTTAGCAAAACACAGTCTTACAGTTTAAGCAGGCTAAATCTCAGCCTGTTAATTTAAAAATTAGCATGCATTTTGCAAAATACAGTCTTACAGTTTTAGCAGGTTAAATCTTTAGCATGCCAGATGAGATGCATTTTATTCTTTAGCATGTAAATTTCAATTATACAGTAATTTGTTAAACCAGCAATCTGAAGAAATGTCCTCTGAGCAGGTTAAGAACACAAATTTAACCTCTTATTGCTTTTTACATGTAGCATGCAGGTTATTTTTCACATGCACGTTTAATGTTATATATCAGGGGTGATTCGAGAGTTTAAACAAAAATAGGTTCATAGAAATCTGAGCAAGCGACGTTTCGAGCTTGGCGAGGCATCCCAAGACGAAAATCCAATTGAAACCAATTGAACACCAATTTAATTTTCAATTGGTTTCAATTGGTTTCAATTGGTTCCAATTGGTTTTAATTGGTCTCAATGGGACTTTAATAGGACTTCAGTTGGATTCAATTGGTCCAGATTGGCCCAATTGGCCTAGGCCCCATTAGACTTTAATGGGACCTCAATTGGTTTCAATTGGACCTATTTTGGACTTTAATTGGTCCAATTGAAACCAATTGAAAACCTTTTACAGTCTAATGGGGCCGATTGATCCAATTGAAATCCCATTAAAGTCTAATGGGGCCAATTGGTCCAATTGAAATCCCGATTAGAGTCAAATGGGGCCAATTGGTCCAATTGAAACCGATAAGACCAATAGAAACCAACAGGACCGATAGGACCAATAGAACCAATAGAAACCAATAAGACCAATAGAACCCAATAACAATAATAATAGTTCGTCCTTATATAGTGCATTTCAGGACCTCTCAATGCGCTTTACAGATATATATTATTATACCTGGTCATCGGATTCATGCTTACTCGCACACAATGTATGCACATTCTCCACTCCCTGGGGAGCATTCCAGCCAGTGGCCATTTTACAAGCGCCACTTGCTAATCAAACCACATTAACTTTCGCATCCTACCGGGTACCCATTTAACACCTGGGTGGAGAGTGGTAAATGTTGATCAATGTCTTGCCAAAGGACATTAGTGCCGCGGTGGGACTTGAACCGCGGTGGGACTTGAACCGCGGACCTTGTGATCCACAGTCCGGTGACATATCCACTCGTCCATGGCACCAATAGAAACCAATAGGACCAATAGAAACCAATAGGTCCAATAGAAACCAATAGAAACCAACAGATCTATGTATCTCAAGATTCAAGATTCAAGATTCAAGATTCAAGATTTGTCTTTGGACATATAAAAGTGCTATACATGTACATAAATATATAAATACAGACAAAATAATTACATTTCAAACATAACATTTAACAATCATTACAATTTTAAAAAGGTTGCATTAAAAGAATAAGATAATACTGAGGAAAAGGCAGTGCAGTTAAAAAGCTTGTTTTGTTTTGTTATTGAGCTGTCCATCCAGGCACTTCCACGCCAGAACACCTCTCCAGCTATCACGCATCAACACACATACACAAATACATGTGACACACCCCAATACACACCTCTTACACACACGCACAATATAACCATCCACGCCGGCCTACACACAGGGACACTGTAATCAACATGAGAAGTGCTCTGGCATAGAAATGCCTGGATGGAGATAATTGAGACAATAAATTATCCGAGTATAAAATAGCTATTACGCAATGGCGACTTTGAAAGAAGAGAGAAGAGAAAGGAAGAAAGAAGGATGAAGAAGAGACATTCATGCAAATTACTAAGCTGGGGTGTGGAGGGCAGTGGTAACGCATTTGTAGATGACAGATGAGTTATTTGTTATTGTAATCAGTTTTGTTTCATTTTTCTTTAACAAATATTATATGGTCAGTATATGATAACAAAACCAAAACCATTTTATTGCAGAATTCAAATATATGTGTTCATTAGTGAAAAGGCAAGATATTTGGCTCTGACAAAAATTTAACAAAAAAGTGCATGTTGTCATAGGATAAGTTTCCTACGAAAGAGAAATCTGCAAATGCGTTAGGCCATAAAAAAAAACATCCTGCCTTTTTGAAAAATAGGAAGAAGGAGGCCCTTTTTTTTCTTCTTTTTTCTTCTTTTCAAAATGGCCGCTCCGTACATTTTCCCCCACTGGCTGGATAGCCAGTCGGGCTATTTTTCAAGATGGCCGCCAGCATTTATGTTTTGTTCATTTTTAATTTAGAAAAAGACTATTTTAGCAGTATGTTTTTCATGTTTTTTCATTAAGATTTTTTTTTTTTTAATGAAAAAATGAAGAAAAAAAAATTGAAAAAAAAAAAAAAATTGGCAGGCGGCCCCCCAAAAGGAAGCTAAACATGAATATTTTTTATATGGCCTTACACTGCCGTCATTAAAATGGAATACACACACAGATTACACATGTATAAAATTAAAACACAGATAAAAATCATATCATTATTAAATAAATAATCATCAATTCATTTGTACACATATTGGACTTTCTGTTAAAAACATACTAAAGAAGTTACCTTGTATTTTGACCTTACAAATGGTTCCAGGTATATATATAGATACATTTATAGTTAAGCTCCTTTATTTATGTAAAGCGCATAGAGACATATTGTATGATGCGCTATCGAAACATAGAACAGCCCACCTATACTTGTTACAAACAAGTATTACATATCTAGTTATTATTATGTGTACACAATGACACACATGAATCGCACATTATCAAAAGAAACCTAAGCACTGCTATGTATTGGAAATAACAGTGAGCACAGCTCATCTGTTAAATTCACTGTTGAAAGCTTTGCATGCTGCAATCAAAAATTACTGTCTATATCTCTCAGTCCTCACTTTTGGCAGTCTAATCCTACTAGATCTCATGAATATTCATTATTACTTTACACGTGTTACAGAAAAATACATTTATCATGATTTGTTTTAAAAGCAAATTATGACAATGCACATCAATTTTGTGATTTGTTTTTTCCTTCAACAATTATTGACTAATAGATTTTTTTGTCTGATCATGTTACAATTACATTCATGTTTTCGCAATAGATATATTGATTATACGATTACTAACCAAGAAACAACATGTATGTTTATTATATATATGTGTATGCAAGGGTTCGAGATAATAGACGGCAAATAGTGCATCAGGAGTCAGAAGTTCTGAAGTTGAGTCTTCGTTTTTATTAAACAGCCTCTGTAACAATAAAAACCAAAGTTGAACAGAATATTTAAATCGTGGTGTATTGACATAAATGGAACAATGATATTGATACCAACATAACATTAACAATTATTTATTCATTGACATTGTTTTGTTATATCATCTCGATCATCAACCGATTTATTATACAAAATAAATTACACTGATTGTTTTCTTCTGTCCAATATCATGAATTACCATATTGTACAAATGATAGTATTGAGTCATTCACATATAATCATAAAGCAACATAACATAGTAAATTCTACTCACCGGCCAATACTAGCCATAACGCTAAACAATAGCGACATAGGTGCTACCAAGTACCATATCCACAGCTCGTACAATTACAGCAGACCTAGCAATATAAGATCAAATGGCAAATCTTACTAAAAAACAATGACTTACATAAAGGGAAGCTTATACTCATCAAAGTTGTAAGGATAATTTATTCAATTTAACACAATATACATGTCCTGCAATTCCTTCATATCATGTAACAAAATAAATGACAACAGTATTTCAAAGAAGCATCATTGTCCCAAATACAGTGCAATACATCAGTGATTCAATTAAGACTGATCAAACTTTCACCATCAAAACTCTCATTAGTAATGCTTATAAGTATATAGCATTATTCCAATAAGTTAAATGAAATACAATCATAATTATTAAACAAACCAACTGAACTTACTTTAAACAAAGTCTGACCACATTTCCTCCTACAGTAGGCCAAATGTACATGTCCTTGCAGTCCTCATTACACAGCTTAGAATGGCTTGCCTGCCTGTTATAGCATTCACTAATGCCAACACTAACACAAAAGAAATGCACTCATGCAAAGGGTTCAATGAGAATCCCTATAGGGGTACTCCAATTGAGTAATACGTACAGATACCCCCCAAAAAGGAGGGAAACAATTCAATGGGAATCCCTATAGGGGGTAGTCCAAATGAGCAATAGAGATATACCCCCAATATGAGGGAGACAAGTTGTCATTGAGTGAAGAAGCAGGGGCGGGGGCACTTTTGCACCACATAATTCCTATTTAATTATGACATAAATTCCAATTTATAACATGTACGAGCCTGTAGCTTGACTAAAGTCAATCTTGAATTCACTTCAAATGATCTTTTTGATGGAGTTAATGTAATTGAGATAAGAATATACCTATTGATGGACACTTGCAAATATCGATTATGAAGTATCAATTTATCACTAGTTCTTCTACCCAGGTCGATTTACCAATAGAAGCCTAATAATGATAAGTGATATATGGCGATCGATTACCTTCATTTATGTTAATTAGCCTGCCTATTAGATTAGCAAGTTAAAATTAACCTGCCTAATTTACATATTTCAGCTTTTTTGCAGGTTAGTGCAGGCTAAAGACAATAGGCAGGCTAACAAAGCAGGTTAATTATGTAGTCGAAAAGCAGGCTAATTTGGCATGCTAAAAAAAGCAGGGCAACTTTGCAGGTTAAAATGATATTGCAGACCATTTAAACGGCTTATTTTGAAAGGTCGTGTAGCGTCACGTTGTGTTGACTTGAACGCGACCATTTGTCCAAAGCCCCCGCTTGTCTCGAAAGGGTGCGTTGAGAACGGATTACCACCTTAACGCGCCCTTTCGGGATAAGCGGGGCTTTTCTCAAAAGGGTGCGTTGACTAGTCTTCCACATCATTCGATTAGAATGGAATTTAAGGAATAGAAATTTAAGTCGTTTTAAATTGAAATAATCAAAATTGAAACAAATACAAAATTAAATAAAACCTATTTTTAGGTAGTCTTGCAGATCAGGCGTTTATAAGAATTAAATCAATAAATAACTAGAAACACAATCGAATAATTTACTTCTGAGTTCAAGCCTGTCTGCACTAGTTTGGCCAGGAGGGCCTAGAACTCCCTGCGTGGTCACTGACAGGTGGTTATCTCATCAAATCAGCTCTCATTTAAAGGTATAGACCAGTTTTGGAAACACCCCCTCTCAAAAAATGAAATGGAAGCTCTCATTACCAATCATGTGAAAGAATATGTTTTGACTAATACGCGTGATGATACAAAATTTGCCGGGAAACCGCCTACTAATTGATATATTATTATTATATCTATTTGGATCAATGGATATCGCGCACGTGTCGCGTAGTCTCACATACATCTTTCTGTGTACAGTGCTTGTAACTTTACCAAGACTGGGCCAAATTTCTTATCATTTTGATGATTCCAGAACCTTGCAGTACACACCAATACTTATATGCTAGATGATCAACCTTTTCTGATCGATTCCACAACGTTTCTTTCACATTGCAATCGCATGACCAGAACTGTTCTTTATCTTTAACATAAGAAAAGGGCGACCATGGGGGACCAACCGGGGTAACGATTAGGCATTGTTTGCTATAAAGAGGGCACAAGTAGGTACAAGTAGTGCAGTGGGGCTTTAAATATTAAAAATGTCAAATAAAATAATATTCATTTCTTTCTATGTATAGAATTTATTTTTTAATGTAAACTAGTCTTGCATAACAGTCGTTACAAATGAAATTACAAATAAATAAATAAATAACGGAGTACATAGAAAGAAATGGATTATGTTTTGTTATTTTAATAAATAAACGACTGACATGCAAGACTAGGTAAACACCTTTACTTGACATTTTTTAAATAGGCCTATTTAAGTAAATTATGTAATTGTGTTTGTTGTTATTTATTTATATAATTCTTATAAACGCCTGATCTGCAAGACTACGTAAAAATAGTTTCATTTATTTTTAGATGGTCTGTCAATGACAGATCACCTATTAATTTCGTCAGAATTTTCTTTCTTTTTTTTTTTTTAATTATTTATTTTTATTTATTAGCACCCACTTTTTTGTGTATAGGATAACTCAAGATTGGTCCAGACAATTTCTTTCAATTTTTGCACGGTTATAGGTCATTGTCATGAGACGTGACAGGAACATTTTCAAGGTCATCAAGTCTTCATGACGTCATCCAGGCGCCATTTTGTGAATTTTTCTGAAAATCAACTCTTGATCATATCTTCATAGCGGAAAGTCATTTCTCATTCATATTTATCATGATCAAGGTCAATATCCGTCCGGTCAATTTTAGGTAAAAAAACGCGCGCATATGCGTACGTCGGCGCGCAAAATTTCAAAATGCTCCAAATCGTCTTAAATTAATTTTTGATACGTTTCAGGCCATTTTAAGCATTTCGCAAAAAAACGCGCATCAGTGCATGCGCGCCCGTTTTCGCGCGTACTGGTCTTTTGCAACATAGAATAGCCGAATTTTCTCTGTCATCATATTTGGCACATTTTTCCAAGCATTTTGATACCTTGTTCACCTTTTTTGACCAGTAATAACGCAATGAGCGTCCGTCAAAGTTGACAGCACGCGGACCTTTGCTATCTTTATCCACAATACATGGGCAAAAACATGCCTATACAAAATCCATTGTAACTCTTCAGAATGGATGGGGACCCCAATTTTTTTCATATTTGGATAGATTATGAGTCGGAGATATGATTTCATGTCTCATTTGACCCTCAATTAACTCATGACGTCATCATAATGGCCTCCGAACTCAAAATTTCAATTTGCATATTATGACGTCAGCATATTTTGGAAAATTGATTGTATCTCTGTAAATATTGATCGATTTTCTTCCAAATTTTGATATGTTCTAGCTGAGACAATTCTCTACAAATGCAGTCACCACGATTTTTCATTTTGACAAAGGCATCATGGCGTATTTTTGCGATTAAAGGAGGCATGTCAATTTTTCACATTTTGCGTGTATTCTCTATGGGACATGATTTTTTCAAAACTGGATTCTACATTCCGTCTTTCGCGAGCAATATCTCCGTCGTTTTAGTTTCGTTTTCGCTGAGCTTGAGTATGTTGTAGCTGAGACAATAAGCTATCACAAGTGTGCCCTTTATTTTTCGATCAGATGCCGGGATCATGCTCATATTTCACTTGCAAAGTGGGATTTGAGAATTCCATTTTCCGTTCACGTGTAATGTCTATGTGGATTATTTTGGTATAGTGGTCATAGCACTTGCCTCCCATTCCGGCGACCCAAGTTCGATTCCTGGTGGGTCATTTTTTTTTTTTTTGCAGGCCGTCGTTTTAGATTTGATTTTATGATCTTCTTCGACTATTATAACATATTATCATATACAATCACAAACAATGTAATAAAATGCCTAATTTTGCGTGTTATATCTATGGGAGAGGAATGTCAATAGTTTGCGTACAACCCTATGGGCAATCTGATTCCTTGTCGTGTATCAAACCTATAGGGTTAATCTCCTAAGTCTGTTGGAATATATCAAATCATGCCATTTTTATGATGTTAGTCTCCTTCAGTGGCGGATCCAGGGGGGGCTCAGGGGGCCCAGGCCCCCTCCCCTAGAAAAAAAAACGGGTAAAAACACCCTTTTTTTGAAAAAAAAAAGAAGTTGGGCCCCCTCCACTGGCGCCCAAGGGGGGGGGTGGTGGTGGAAAAAAAATGACCATTCCCGGAGAGAAACAAATTTTTTGGGTGCTAAATTTTTTTTTTGCTCACTAGCCCCCACTGAGCGAAAAATCGACCGGCACGATTTTCAAATTTTCGCACGAAGTGGCCCCTTTTTAGGCCCCCTCCCTTGCCGCCGGCTGGATCCGTCCCTGGTCTCCTTCCCAGCCATTTATACTTTCCAGATATTCAGCCCAGGTATATGCAATGTTTACGTCTCTTCCACGGACATAGAATTGTTTTCATGTCTATAACTTCTCTCTTTCTCTATAATATAGTAAATATTCAGTTCTATTTATGCTGGAAATATTAAATGCATCGTTCTCCATTGCATCTCTTTCTCTTGCTCTCTCTCCTCTCTCTTGCTCTGTTTCCCTTCCCCTCTCTTGTTCTGCCCCTCTCTTGTTCTGCCCCTATCCTTCTCTTGCTCTGTCTTTGCATCTCTCTCTCTACTGTTTCACTCTCTCCCTATCTCTGTCTCCCTCTCTTGCTCTACCTCCCTCTGTCTCTGCCTCTCATTGTATACTCTCTCACCCTCTCCCTTTCCCGCCTCTGGTTCTCGTTCTTTCTCCGATATCTCTTGTAATTTTCTTTAATTTCCTCTAGCTCTTCATTTTGCCCTTTGTATTCTTATTTCACCCCTACCATGTTTCCTTATACTATCCTCTCTCCTTCCAAGTGTATGTATTCTGATTCCTCTTTCATCCCTCGGTCCAGCTCATGCATTTTTACATGACTATAACCCGTCTCCCTCTCTCCTTCTCTCTATCTATATTTTCATTAAATTTCATTATGATCATGATTTTGATCATAATCATTTCTCAATATTTTGTTCATCAGTTAAGTTATCACTTCAGTTCAGGTCACAGTTCAATCTATCAGTTCATCAGTTCATTCATCAGTTCATCAGTTTAGCTCATCATTTCAGTTCATTTCACATCAGTTCAATCTATCACTTCATCAGTTCATCAGTACTTCATTCATCAATTCATATCTTAATACATCATTTTACATTAACATCATTATATTGGATCATTGAATTGAAGATGAGCATGATCATAAGAATTGAAGACAGACCACCTAATAAGTCCTCATGACAAATTAAATTTCTAGTTTTATTTGTTTCAATTTTGATTATTTCAATTTAAAACGACTTAAATTTCTATTCCTTAAATTCCATTCTAAACGACTGATGTGAAAGACTAGTCAACGCACCCTTTCGAGACAAGCGGGGCTTTGGACGAATGGTCGCGTTCAAGTCAAAGGGACACGACCTTTCAGAATAAACCTATTTAAACAGGCTAAAATAAGACTGCTTTTAAAATGTACAGGCTAAATTAAGCCTGCCTAATATGCATATTTCTGCGTTTTTGCAGGTCAGTGCTTGCTAAGGAATTAACCTGCTTTTTAGCAGCTATGCAGGCTTGAGGCAGGCTATAAGCAGGCCTGCCTTTTCGGTAAGGGTAATGCCCTTTCTAACCACAATCTTTAATGGAATTGTGTTAAATGATAATATTGAAGATAATCTATAACTTCTCTTAAGTTGAAATGACAAAAAAACTGACATTTCAGACAATTTACTCACAGCTCATAAATCGCATTGACGCACGTACATTCACTGTTTGTTTTATCGACTCGGACCCATAAATTCGAGCAGTGTTTTTGTCAGTAAATCACTGCAAAAATATCACTTTCATCTTGTATGAAGGTCTATTTTTGATTCCTGAAACAAATTTTGTTATTGAGTAGTTGAATTTAGTACATGTAAGACGAGATGGTTTACGCAGTAGGTTTGCGGTTGCACCATGTTAGAGAGAGGGAGGATTGGGGAGTCCTGAAAAGGACTCTGTGTAATCTTTCTTTCTTAAGTGTGTTTAGTCCTAAAAGGACTGTTGGTGTAGTCTTGAAGGAGACTGTTGGTTATCTTTCTTAGCTGATAGTTCTAAGGAGAACTATAGCACAGGTTGGAGAGGATGGGTGGTAGGAGTGGCTCCAGGTTTTGAACAGGTTGACTATCCGTCGTCAGGAGTGATGGTTTATGTTTGTTCACATGCCTGGCCGTAAATTAGCAGACTACTTCCACTGGAGCAGCTCAGCTAGCACTGTAGCACTAGCAGTTCAGCGCCGCCAGCCGGGCCGCCGGGGGAATTGTATTGAGACACGGACGCGGCGCTCGCTGCACTGCCCAATTTGATTGAGTGAATAAACTAGATCTAAATCTACTGTTGCTACATGCCGACATCATTATCATTAGTCATTCAGAGTAGAATATCCAATTTGATTGAGTGAGTAAACTAGATCTAAATCTAGATCTACTGTAGCTACATCATTATCATTAGATGAGTCATTCAGAGTCACTAGATCTATATTCGATTATTTATATGAAGAAATGGAAATTGGTTTTTCTTCATAATCATATTTTAACCTTATTTCTTAATATAGAGTCTAGCTAGATCTAACGTTAAGGCCTAGTCCCCTGGCCTAGCCTAGGTAGTAGGTCTAAGCAGGGAAGTGAGCTGACGAATCACCTCCCTGACCCTGGTCAACACCTTTTTTTTTTTTTTTTGGAGGGGGAAAATACTGCTGCCCCAAAAACATTCTACAAAAAAAAGGTGTTGGTTTCAAGTTTTTGTATATAATGCAGCCCCCCCCCCCCCCCAAACAAAAAGATATTACGCCTCAGCTTGACTACAATTCAACACTGCATCTGCAAATGCGACAGAAGGCCCACAAGACCTATTTTCCCCCAATTTTCTCTGTTTGGTTCCCTTTCTCTGAGAATCAAAGAGATATTTGACAACAGCGATCGTAGCAAAGCAAAGCAAAGCAAGACATGATATTGCACAGACGTACCGGTGGGGTGGACATGGGGATCTTCGGTCTCGCAGGCCTTTGGTCTCACCAACCTTTGGTCAACTGGTCATAAACCTTTCCCCAAATTTCTATGAAGATGTTGTTGAAAAAAATCATTGCACTAATAATTGCGGTGTAAGTTTCAATTTGTTGTATATCATCTCCATCCCTTTCATCATCTTCATTCCTCACCCATCCCTCCCATCTTCTCCATCCCTCCCATCTTCTCCATCCCTCACATCGTCTCTGTCTCTCTCATCATCTCCGTCCCTCTCATCGTCTCCATCCCTCTCATCGTCTCAATCCCTCTTATCATCTCAATCCCTTTCATCATCATCATTCCTCACCAATCCCTCTCATCATCTCCATCCCTCCCATCTTCTCCATCCCTCACATCGTCTCCATCCCTCTCATCGTCTCCATCCCTCTCATCATCTTCATTCTTCACCCATCTCTCCTATTTTCTCCATCCCTCACATCGTCTCCATCGCTCTCATCATCTCCATCCCTCTCATCATCTTCATTCCTCACCCATCCCTCCCATCTTCTCCATCCCTCTCATCACCTACATCCCTCTCATCATCTTCATTCCTCACCCATCCCTCCCATCTTCTCCATCCCTCTCATCATCTCCATCCCTCCCATCTTCTCCATCCCTCCCATCTTCTCCATCCCTCTCATCATCTTCATCCCTCTCATCATCATCATTTCTCACCAATCCCTCTCATCATCTCTATCCCTCACATCGTCTCCATCCCTCTCATCGTCTCCATCCCTCTCATCATCTCAATCCCTCTCCTCATCTTCATTCTTCACCCATCTCTCCTATTTTCTCCATCCCTCACATCGTCTCCATCCCTCACATCGTCTCCATCACTCTCATCATCTCAATCCCTCTCATCATCTTCATTTCTCACCCATCCCTCCCATCATCTCTATCCCTCACATCGTCTCCATCCCTCTCATCATCTTCATTTCTCACCCATCCCTCCCATCATCTCTATCCCTCACATCGTCTCCATCCCTCTCATCGTCTCCATCCCTCTCATCATCTCAATCCCTCTCATCATCTTCATTCTTCACCCATCTCTCCTATTTTCTCCATCCCTCACATCGTCTCCATCCCTCTCATCATCTTCATTCTTCACCCATCTCTCCTATTTTCTCCATCCCTCACATCGTCTCCATCGCTCTCATCATCTCCATCCCTCTCATCATCTTCATTCCTCACCCATCCCTCCCATCTTCTCCATCCCTCTCATCACCTACATCCCTCTCATCATCTTCATTCCTCACCCATCCCTCCCATCTTCTCCATCCCTCTCATCATCTCCATCCCTCCCATCTTCTCCATCCCTCCCATCTTCTCCATCCCTCTCATCATCTTCATCCCTCTCATCATCATCATTTCTCACCAATCCCTCTCATCATCTCTATCCCTCCCATCTTCTCCATCCCTCACATCGTCTCCATCCCTCTCATCGTCTCCATCCCTCTCATCATCTTCATTCTTCACCCATCTCTCCTATTTTCTCCATCCCTCACATCGTCTCCATCGCTCTCATCATCTCCATCCCTCTCATCATCTTCATTCCTCACCCATCCCTCCCATCTTTTCCATCCCTCTCATCACCTACATCCCTCTCATCATCTTCATTCCTCACCCATCCCTCCCATCTTCTCCATCCCTCTCATCATCTCCATCCCTCCCATCTTCTCCATCCCTCCCATCTTCTCCATCCCTCTCATCATCTTCATCCCTCTCATCATCATCATTTCTCACCAATCCCTCTCATCATCTCTATCCCTCACATCGTCTCCATCCCTCTCATCGTCTCCATCCCTCTCATCATCTCAATCCCTCTCATCATCTTCATTCTTCACCCATCTCTCCTATTTTCTCCATCCCTCACATCGTCTCCATCCCTCACATCGTCTCCATCACTCTCATCATCTCAATCCCTCTCATCATCTTCATTTCTCACCCATCCCTCCCATCTTCTCCATCCCTCTCATCTCAATCCCTCTCATCATCTACATCCCTCTCATCATCTTCATTCCTCACCCATCCCTCCCATCTTCTCCATCCCTCCCATCTTCTCCATCCCTCCCATCTTCTCCATCCCTCTCATCATCTTCATCCCACTCATCATCATCATCATTCCTCACCAATCCCTCTCATCATCTCCATCCCTCACACCATCTCTATCCCTCTCATCATCTCCATCCCTCTCATCATCTCAATCCCTCTCATCATCTCCATCCCTCCCATCTTCTCCATCCCTCCCATCTTCTCCATCCCTCTCATCATCTTCATCCCTCTCATCATCATCATTCCTCACCAATCCCTCTCATCATCTCCATCCCTCACACCATCTCTATCCCTCTCATCATCTCATCCCTCACATCGTCTCCATCCCTCTCATCGTCTCCATCCCTCTCATCATCTCCATCCCTCTCATCATCTCCATTCCTCACCCATCCCTCCCATCTTCTCCATCCCTCCCATCTTCTCCATCCCTCCCATCTTCTCCATCCCTCTCATTGTCTCAATCCCTCTCATTGTCTCCATCCCTCACACCATCTCCATTTCTCTCATCGTCTCTAATACGAGGAGAGGGTGATTGTTCTTAATAGGAGAAGAGGGTCGCTATTCATAATATGGAGTGAGGGTTGCTATTCATGATACGGAATGAGGGTCGCTATTTATAAAAATTAAATAGCTAGCCTAAGCAATAAACAAATTGCTAATAACATAGGGAAATATTGGATGGAGGACACCCCCTCAGCTGTGGCGTAGCTGGGGGGGCGACATATTGCCCTGAATATTTGTATTTTTTTAAAGTAAATTTTACCTTTTATCACATCCCCTGCGCCTGTGTTGACGAAAAAAAGAAGTAAAACATAACACACATTTAATCTTAACGTAATTTGTCCTCCTTGAGGGAAATCTTGCCCCACCACCCTGCCCCGGACTGATCGTATTAAGGTTATATGCCACTGGGACATTAAGTAGACCAAGCAGGCCCATTATTTAAGGACTGAGTTAGCTATTTCAGAAACTAGTAATTGTTTATACAACCATAATGCTTTTAGATGCTGCTTATAAGTATCGGCTTGCATGGTGATGTAGATATACAGTAGGCTTGCGGTTGCACCATGTGAGAGGGAGGGAGGATTAGGGAGTCCTGAAAAGGACTCTCGGTAATCTATTCTTTCTTGACACCACAACGCCACCTATGTCGGGGACACACACAGCGTCTCGCCGCGACACCTCACCCCACTCATGGAACCCGGGGACTCCAGCCCAGACAGACAAGCAGCCCACCCAAGTCCACACCCAGGTGACTCAAGCCCACACAGTCATGTATAGTACCCCCACGTCCACAACCTGGTGACTTGAGCTCGCGCACGCCAGCTATTCCCCACTTCAGACGATGGATAGTCAACCTGTTCGAAACATCGAGCCACTCCTACCATCCATCCTCTCCTCAGAACTATAAGCTAAGAAAGATAACCAACAGTCTTTTTCAAGACTAAACCAACAGTCCTTTTCAGGACAACACACCCTCAAGAAAGAATACTGAGAGTCCTTTTCAGGACTCCCAAATCCTCCCTCTCTCTCACATGGTGCAACCGCAAGCCACCTGTATATCTACATCACCATGCAAGCCAATACTTATAAGTAGCATCTAACCCAGCTCTACAGGGAGCCGACCCAAGTATCATCAGGAAACTGCAGCGTATCTATGTTAAAGAAGCCAAATTCCAGAATCACCTAACCTTCCTCAAGTGTTGCCGTGACTCAAGCATCACCCCAACCGGACTACAATTCAAGTCTTCAATCAGCACTCCACGAGCAAAACTGATCATACACAAGGCAGGACAAGCCCTTGTCAGAGAGCGCATTGCCAACACCCGCCATCAACTCCATACCATGGAGCAAGACATCCACACATCAGAAGTAAACCTCTCCCAACTACTGGAACCGGCTGATCTTCGGAAATGCCATGCTTTCAACACCTCCACAGCTGGAAAAACTTTCCAGTCAACTTGACAGAAGCAAATCATCAAGTTCAACAAACTTCTAACTAACAGCCAGAAATCAACCAACCAGACTACACCAACCGGCACCAAGGACACCCTTATCAACCTCAGCAACCATCCACTCACGGAAACCGCACACAAAGTCCTATCATTAGGTCTCAACTGCGCCGTGTCACCCAAGAAGATCCCGTTCTCAGACGCCAACCAAAACTGAGATTCCTGAGCCGAACCGCAGCAAACATAATCTGTTTCCAAGTCACCCAAGCCCTATCCACAGCTAAGTCACCACAACCCAACATTAGTACACCAGAACGAGCCGCTATCAAAGATCTACGCAGCAACCCGTCAATACACATTCTACAGGCAGACAAAGGCAACGCTACAGTACTTCTGAACAAAGGGGACTACAACAATAAGATCGGTGCGCTCCTCGAGACTCCGACTTACAAACAACTGAAGAAGGATCCAACACTATCAACGGAAAGGAATCTCAACCAGCGACTCCTCTCTCTCTTCACAGAACAGAAGTCATATCCAAGCCACTCTACTTCAAGCTTCGTTCATCTTCAGCTACCTGCCCCATCCTATTTGGCCAGCCGAAGATAGACAAACCCACCATTCCACTTCGCCCCATCATTTCATGGGATTGCCTCTTTCACCTGTTATAGCCAGCATCTTCATGGAGCACTTCGAAACAACGGCACTCCAGACTCTCTCACAACGCCTTTCTCTCTGGCTCCGATACGTCAACAACACTTTCCTCATCTGGCCGCATAGCGATTGGGACAAGTCCGCCATCGTCAAACACGCCCAACAACACAAACACACCATCGAATGGGACAACAGTCATCTCATCTCCATAATGAAGCACTGGCACACACGCCGAATCCAAGAAGCCATCGAAATTCACCGCCACAACACCGTGCCCCAAGACTCAGGATTATACATCAACGACATCTGAAACCCATCATCAACAAGTACCGGTCACGCCTCCACCACCGCCTACACCGCCGCCGCAGGCACCCGTACATCAACCACCGCCACCCGCCCAACCCACAAAACAGCCGCCGCCCCACAGCTACAATGCATAGCAGACTACAATGCTGCCTACGCCGGGGACACACACAGCATCCCGCCGACACCACACCCCACTCATGGATTCGAAGCACACCCAAGTCCGCAACCTGGAGATTCCAGCCCACACGGATAAGCAGCCCACCAAAGTCCACAACCCGGTGACTCAAGCCCACACGGTCACGTACAGTTCCCCCACGTCCGCAACCCGGATACTCAACCTGTTCGAAACGTCGAGCCACTCCTACCATCCATCTTCTCCAATCAGCGCTATAGTTCTCCTTAGAACTATAAGCTAAGAAAGATAACCAACCAGGGCTCAAATTAATTTTTTGTCCATGGGGGCTCTTCCAAAAAATAAGAGCCCCGTGAGCCTCCTCACGGGGGCTCTTTTAGTACTGATGGGGGCTCTTTTTTTAATACAAATTTCCATTGAATTGGTATCCATTATTACACTCCTAAATTTTTTGCTATTTCATCATTATCATTTATTAAAGGCAGCATTTTCCCTCTTACAACTTTACAAGTTACATGCAGCTAATGGTCAGACATCCTCCCTCTGTACGAAATGTCTGGTCCAAGCCTGCACAGTCGCCTCCTTTACAGGTTTCCTTTTACTAATTTTAGCTTTCGGTTGATTTACTGGTTGAGGTTAATTATTTGCTGGTCTTTTGGAATCACCAGATTTCAGAGGATTCACGCTTTTCACAACGAGAAACTTCTCCATGTTTTGGTCCTTGTGCGATCGCCTCTAACACAGCGTAATTTCGATTTCGGAGTATGTAGGTCAAAGGTCATAGCTCATTAAATATGCAAATCTGATTTCCTTTCGATAACTTTAGTAATGTTTGACGAATTTCAATGAAAGTTAATATGAAGGCCGGTGTATTATGAACAGCTACCCTCTCCTCATATTTATTATGAATACGGCCCCTCTTCTTTGATTATGAATAGTGGTCCTTACGAATAATGAATAGCGACATTACCCCGTAGCTACAGTAGATTTAGATCTAGTTTACTCACTCAATCAAATTGGATATTCTACTCTGAATGACTGATGATAATGATGTAGGCATGTAGCTACAGTAGATTTAGATCTAGTTGACTCACTCGATCAAATTGGGCAGTGCAGCGTGTCACAATACAATTCCCCCGGCAGCTGGCCGGCTAGTGCTGTACAGTACTAGCTGAGCTGCTCCAGTGTGTGTGTGTGTGTATTGGGTTTTTACAGACGTGTATCAATCAGATATGATTATTTACGTCTGGGGACCGACCTTTAACGTCACCATCCGAAAGACGCGATTCAGTTTCGAACCTGCGTCCTCGGCTGAATCAGTTTGTAACTTCCACTGTTAGCTGGATTACAGGCGCACGCCCCAGTGGCAGTAGTCTGCTAATTTATGGCCAGGACGATTGAACAAACATCAACCATCTCGTCTTACATGTACTAAATTTGACTTCTCAATAACAAAATTTGTTTCAGGAATCAAAAATAGACCTTCATACAAATGAAAATGATATTTTTGCAGCGATTTACTGACAAAAACACTGCTCGAATTTATGGGTCCGAGTCGATACAACAAACAGTGAATGTACCTGCGTCATTGCGGATTACGAGCTGTGAGTAAATTGTCTGAAATGTCAGTTATTTGTCATCTTACCTAAAGAGAAGTTATAGATATTATCATTTAACACAATTCCATTAAATATTGTGGTTAGAAAGGGCATCTTTAAGTGACAATGAGCACAAACATATACACATTGGTATCTCTCAATCGATTAATCATGTCGGGACAACTCGCCCCATTTTTTCAGCTTGGCCGAGTTGTCCCCGGGCCGGGTCAGAGTTAGCCCGACTCCGATGATTCATGCCTTCTAAAGGTAATTCAAAATATGCGCTAATACACTAAGTGGCAAAAATTCCTGTTTTTTCACAACCTGTCGTTTCATTAGTAAAACAGGGGCAATAGGCATTTAACATCACCAGTGTGCTTTACACCAGTTTACTTCATACTTTGACTTTGTGGTAGGTGAAGTTGGCCGTTGGTTCAACTAGGTTATAAGTTTGTTGTTGTTTTTCTTTTGTCTGTGTGTTAATTTTTTTTAAATAATTTTGCATAAAAGGCTATAGACCAACCATTTTTTCAAAATTCCCTTCTGATTACAGTTTAAAAAACAGACACTGAAGGAAATTTGTTTCTCACTGTTTGGCTCTGATGACGATGACGTTGAGGTTGACAGTGACATCAAGGTCAGCCCAAAAAAGACTGGAAATGGCACCATGGACTCTTCAAGAGGAGGTACTAGACAATCCAAGACCACAATAAAGTATACATACTTTAATAGACTCAGATAGCGATGATTAAATTAGTCCAACTAGTTCGTCAGTTCACGTATGGATTTATGATATATATAGATATATGTGAGATTTTTTATATTTTGAAGAGTTCTAGTTGCTGATCTACTGAAATGTTTAGCTCAAACTCAGTGCAATGAATTATTAAGAACAAGAATTGTGATACTGAGTCACGTCAGGGCCAGATGCACACCCTATCTATTGAAAGCCCATCAAGGAATTCATGTATGTTTGTTTTTACACTGAGAGTGATACCATTACCTGATGATAGGTATTATGAATTTATTTAATGCTAAAGGATAGGGAACCAAATTATGATTACATGTGTTTACCTTCTATATGATGCTGAAGGCTTTCCTTATTAAAGTGTGTATGTGGTTTTATTGACTTTTAATGGTTGATTAGACAATCAGATCAATTATAAGGTATTTAAGTCGAGAACTTGCTTGACATCAATTTTAGAGTTCAATGAAAGTGGGCTTTTAAAGAAAATATACTTTTCTAACTTTATATGGAAGTAACTTCATAAGGAAGTTGCCAGTCCTGATGTGAAATCGATTTTTTCCTGAAGAGAAGATAAATTGACAAGAGGGCAAGTTGTGTATATTGAATTGTATTAGTGACCATTATAGAGAACAATATGAGAAGCTCTTAATGAAAGCAATGATCTTTTCCATTTCGGTGTTGTTCTATTCAATGAATCATGCATTTTTTTATGATAACATAATCATACTCTTTACATCAGTAAGTAGGTCATTATCATCATTAGTACCATTATTATGTGATGTAGAATATGAATGTGTAAATCTTAGGAAACGATTGCTCTCCATCTGCCGGTGAACCCTCATTTTTGTCTCGCCTGCATAGCAAAAGCGAGACATAGGCGCCGCTTTTCCAGTGGTGGTAGCGGCGACGGCGGCGTCAACCGGTATATAAGCATTTTTACAAAGCAAATTGGTTCCTCTGTGTGCTTTCACCATTTCTTACCCATTTTACATGAATCATAATAGCTCTTGGATGGAACGATCTTTTTGTATGACATTTTATGAAATCCCCAATCAACTTTTTATTGGAATACTCAGATTTTAAACATTTGGAAATTGGTCAGAGGTTCTTTCTGTTTTAGCATCTCCATTTGCAAAATTCAGTTTTTTATTTTTTCTGATATTTATATACTACTCTGAATCTCCTTGCCGATATATTTTATCTGAATAGTGCAATTGCATTCCTATTAATGTCATAAATTACGATATAGTGTTTCATATTAGATATTATATTTTTCATCAGTTAAATTGTGTTCCGTGATTGGTCAACATGGCATCAAGTGACCAAACATAACATTGCTATGATGTTACCGATAAGAAAAATGTGCTATACCATGACGTCATCCATGGTATAGTGCACTATACCATGGCACTATACCATGGATGACGTCATACATGTAGATGTGCGATCGATCAAGATCAATGTGATATCGGTGTCGGCCCGGTCGCGGTACGGTCATCTGCGCTGCTCTCACTGCACTCTACACTACTTCAGTGACAGTATACATTATTGTTATTATTATTATTATTTTTATGAAGGTTGGTTTGAAAAATATAAAACAAATATACCATGCACTATTTCAAGCCACTAGTGAAATTGTGGATTCCTTGGCGACAGAAATAGTGCTATTCCTGCCACCTTGATCCATAATTTCAACTAGAGCCTCTCAGTGCATGGTATATTTGCTTACTACTGTTTTTATTTTCAATCTCAATTGCTAAATAATTCAGTAATTTAAAAAATAAGTCAGGGAATATATGTGCCGCCTTGCACATGTATATAAGAGGTTTGAAAGTAATCACTTTTTTATAGAGATCTGCCTGAATGGCTGATTTCTTTTCTGTTCTCTAGGTCATCAATTGTATTAGCTGATACTGATAACATTTTAATTAATTAACTGGATGTATGTATCATGATTACATATTGGTCCAATCTCATCCACATTTTAATGTAATGTTTACTTCTGTGATGGAAGTTTATCATTGGGTCTATTCTCTTGTCTTCTTCAGCATTTTAATGTAAATTAGAAAATTTGTAGGAATGATAGTCTTCTCTGTATCTCTGAGAAAAGGGCTGTAAATAATACAAAATAAAAAAAGGCAAGAAAAGGAATGACTTCAATATTCTTATATCTGCAGTTTTATAACTTTTCCAATGTGGATTAATTAGTGTAACAATGTATCAAGTATTCAATTCCACTTTTATTTTGAGCATTGTATTTTAACAATTATTTTTACATTTTTAAAGATTTACCTGTAGCATATTGTCAATTTTGTAGGTTTATTAGAAATATGCCCCTTTCTATGCAAAACAAAATGAGAAAATTGAATATGTTAATAATTTGTTATGATACTCAAGGATCCTGCCCCATGTTTATGGTTCAGATGTGCGGGTGTTTTAGTAGGTTGCAAGGGCCAATTTATCAGCAACACGGTCACCCAAGGCACCCAGGAAATTGAGACAGCTGATACTTTTATTCTTTTGAATTCTAGACTTATAACAAAAATATAGTAAAGCAATATGACATTACAAAACAATAGAAACAAAAGAAAACTTATTCAGAGAGGGGCCTTGTGTTGATATTTGCTTCTTATTTGCTTATTATCCACTCACTAACAAAACTTAAAAGTAAAGATGAAAGGTTGCTCATCTGCACCTCTATTCTTAAATTAATGTTTTCTGTCTGTTTGTTTTCTATCAGATGAGTCGAGTGACCACATTTCAATCAACAGTGCTTCAGATGCCTCTCCAGTACCAAAGATCAAAGCTAAAGCAAAGTCTGCAGCCAAGCCTAAAGCAACTAAAAAAGGTAAATTTAATCCATTTTATTCATTGAAGCAACAATTATATCATTGTGTCTAAATGATTATACAGACGATAGTCATACAGTGACAAATCATTTTCTTAAATTAACTGCTAATAGACAGTTTTATTAAACATGGATTCAACGTTATCATGTTATAATTATCTAGTTATTATATGCATGTAATATTAACATTTTACAGTACATGTATTCATGGCCATCTAAGCAGCATCTCACAAATTGTCATAAATGTAAATAGTTTGGTTTCATCTATTTAAATTCATGTTTATTTCATAATATGCGTTTTAAATGGGATGTCCACGAATAACGATTTATGACAGTTTATGACAGCCCAGCATTTTAGTTGTTTGCTTTGCTCTGCTTTACCTTATTTGCTTTGGAATGGCATATTCACATTCGCCCATCTCCTTATATAACAGAAACGAAGACAACCATGAGTAACATCCCAAAGAAGGTGAAAGCAACCAAGAGGAAAAGGGAATCTGATTCAGACTCAGACTATGGTGTAAAGAAGCATGCAGCTAAAATATGTGAGTATACCATTCTACATTTTAGATTGGCCTGTAACTATGGCATTGTTTATTTTGTAGGTTTATTAGAAATAGGCTCATTTTTATACAAAACAAACAAGAAAGTGGAATATGTAAATAATCTGTTATACTTCTCAATGATCCTGCCCCATGTTTATGGTTCAGTCTGCTTAGATGTGCCAGTGTTTTATGTCATACATGTATATATTAATGGGTTGCCAGAGCCAACTTGTATTTATCAGCAACACGGTCAGGGAGAAGATGGGACTTATACATGTTTTACATGCAAGCTACATATGTAAATGTACATCTGTGGATGTGATGATATCAAAGATAAATTTTATCTGTATTTTGGTCCCGTAGTGAAAATTTTCCATTGTCGTTCAAGCCCTCTGCCTAGCATTCTTTATTATTTTTAATTTTTTTCAAAAGTAATAGTGCCTCCTTAACGATCGATCGAGTACCTTTAACCATTGCCTTCTACATGTTCTTAATTTTGACAGCTCCTGCCAAGCCCAAAAGCAAGTATATGCGGGACTCGGACTCTTCTAATGAGTTTAGAATCTCCAAAGCTCCTCGCAAGGATTTTCCCATTCCAGATGTGAGTTCTCTGAAATGTTTTGTTGATGCTTGTTATAAATATTTATTTTACCTGGCTACCATGAAAGCACTTTATGCAACCAGTAGACCTACATATTCAAATCATACCCAAAGAAATTGGTATAAGATGATTCATGCCTTCCAAAGGTTATTTAAAATATATATATTACGCTTATACACTAAGTAGCAAAAATTCATGTTTTAACAAATCCTGCTGTTTCATTAGTAAAACAGGCAATAGGCATTTAACATCACCAGTGTGCTTAACACCAGTTTACTTTATACCTTGACTTTGTGGTAGACAGGGGCGTCGCTTGACCTTTTTCAGTGGGGGGATGTAGAGGCCACCGATTACCGACAAATGCATTTTATGCAAATGTGCCAATGTGCCAATGTCTAGAAATTTAACCCTATAAACCCGGGGCCGGGGGCTATTTTTCCTACGAACTATCTATACCTGCGCATGCGCACATGGTCATTTTCTTTGATCTCATAAATATACGGTTTATTTTGTCTAGACTAGTCAGCATCCTAGCTATATAAAAAAATGTGCAACGTCGTTTGTGCGTGATCGGAAAGAGCAATGCGCTTGTACACAAATCTCCTGGGTTCGAAGTCCGATGGTGCAATTTCTGAACCCCTTTTTTCTTTTGCTGATATTATAGTAAGGTTGACAATGACAGTTGATAATGATTATTAATGATTGCTGGTGAAACTTCGAGAAAATACAAGTATCATAATTGTAGTCTCTCTTGAAGTCATCACACGGATAAAAAGTCACAGTTTGTGGGAAAAAATAATTCGCCGGCCGACCGACATTATACATCTCACTGAGTTCAAACTTTTGCATTGATATAGTACACGAGGATCGAGCGAGAATACCGACACAGCTGACCTGACACAGCAACATATCTATGCGTATCTTTCATGCTCCCTCGACAAGATGACTCTACTCAACAGCCGCCCCCTCTCTCTCTTACTCCCACCCCTCCTCTCTCATGCTCTTACCCCCTCTCTCACCTCTCTTTCATCCCCCCGTTTCTTTTGTTTCATTTTCTCTTTTTTTTCCCCTTTTTTTCCCTTTTCTCCTGTTCTTTCTTCTCTTCTATTTCCTTTCTTTACCTTTCCTTTTTTTTCCTTTCTTTTTCTTTCCCCCTCTCATTTTTCCCTCCCCCTTTTCTCATTTTTCCTGACAGCAGCGCAATTTTACCGAAAATATCCTGGTAGGTGCGGGGGGCCCCCCACCCACCCCCCCCCCCTCTACCCTGGTGGTAGATGAAGTTGGCTATTGGTTTAACTTGGTTCTAAGTTTGTTGTTGTTGTTGTTTTTCTTTTGTCTGTGTGTTAGTATTTTTAATTTTGCATAAATGGCTATATAGACCAACCATTTATTAAAAATTCTCTTCTGATTACAGTTTAGAAACCATCAGGCACTAGAGGATCTCTATCTCTCGATGTGCGATTCTGATGAGGATGACGATGAGGTCAAAGATGACGTCGACGATAAGGTTGACGGTGACGTCAAAGCCAGCCCGAAACAGACTGGAAAATGGCACCATCGACTCTTCAAGAGAAGGTTGGCCTACTGGACAATCCATGCAAGACCACAATAAAGTATACGTACTAAGACTTAGTTGGCGATCATTAGTCCAACTACCTTGACTTTCATCAGTTCACATATGAATTTATGTGATTTAAGCTCTCAAGAGATATCTGAGATTTTTATGCTTCCACAACGAAGTAGCTGGAGGCATTATGTATTGGGGATGTCCATCCGTCTGTATGTCCCGTCTTCATGATCCCGTTATCTCAAGAACTGATTGAATGATTCCCGCCAAACTGGGGTCATATATTTTTCTTGAAGAACCAATGAACTGATTAGATATTGGGGACATGACGTCAAAGGTCACGGGGCTCATTATGTATGCAAAAATAGCTCCTGATCACATTAGAACCGATTGACGGATTGCCATCAAACTCGAGACATGTATGAAGCTTGCTGAGCCAATGAACTGATTAGATTTTGGGGACATGAGGTCAAAGGTCATGGGGCTTATTATGTATGCAATAGTAGCTTGTGATTGCATTATCATTAGAGCCAAAGGATGGATTCCCGCCAAACTTAGGTCATGTTTATATCTTGCAGAGCCAATGAACTGATTAGATTTTGGGGTCACGAAGTCAAAGGTCACAGGGCTCATTATGTATGCAAAAATAGCTTGTGATCACATTATCATTAAAACCGATTAATGGATTACCATCAAAACTCAAGACATGTATGCATCTTGCTTAGCCAATGAACTGATTAGATTTTGGGGTGGTAGAGTCGCTGCCCGGCAAGCAGTAGATGCAGGTTCAAGTCCCGCTGGTTCCGAGATTTTTTCTGACTTGTTTTTCAATACAGATCGATCAATCGATCTTATTTACTGGGTGTAAGCCACAAATATGTTTAAATAATTGAAATTTTTTCCAGGAAGCATTACATTTATAAAAAAAAATAGCTTGTAATCATGATATTCTGAGAATCTGTTAATGGATTACAATCGAACTTGAATTTTTAAAAATTGCTCCTGTTTTGGTTTGTAAAATTGCTTTATGGCAGAGGCATTATTTTTTACTGGGCGCAGTCAAAGATCCATCTAGTTTATATTTTCAAGACTTTCTAGTCGCTGAGGCTGCCTAATACTTTTTTTATTTGTCCTTCTTCTTACGCTTATAATATCTTCCATACTTTGATTTACTGAAATGTTTAGCTCAAACTCAGTGCAATGAATTATTAGGAACAATTAGAATTGTTATACTGATCTGAGTCACGTCAGGGCCAGGTGCCCAACCCTATCTATTGAAAGCCCAGCAAGGAATTCATGTATGTTTGTTTTTACACTGAGACTGATGCATACCATTCCCTGATGATAAGTATTATGAATTTATTTAATGCTAAAGGATAGGATACCAAATTATGATTACCGGTACATGTGTTTACCTTCTATGTGATGCTGAAGGCTTTCCTTAAGTGTGTATGGGATATAACCAACACCTGAATAGCGTTTTTACTGACTTTTAATGATTGATTAGACAATCAGATCAATTAAGAGGTATTTAAGTCGAGGTCTTGCTTGACATCAATTTTAGAGTTCAATGGAAGTGGGCTTTTAAAGAAAATATACTTTTCTAACTTTATATGGAAGTAACTTCAAAAGGAAGTTGCCAGTCCTGATGTGAAATCGATTTTTTCCTCAAGAGAATCTTGACAAGAGGGCAAGTTGTGTATAATGAATTTTATTAGTGACCATTGTAGAGAACAATATGAGAAACTCTTAATGAAAACAATGATCTTTTCCATTTCGTTGTTGTTCTATTCAATGAATCATGCATTGTTTATGATAACATAATCATACTCTTTACAACAGTAAGTAGGTCATTATCATCATTTGTGCCATGATTATGTGATGTAGAATATGAACGTGTAAATCTTAAGAAATGATTGCTCTTCATCTGTGACCCCTCATTTTTATCTGTCTGTCTGTCTCTCTGTCTTTCTCTCTCTTATCTTTCTTTACTCTCCTTCTATCCCTAGCTCATCAACATCTTATCATTTTATTTCCTCAAGCACCATTACCACTTTACTAATATGTAAATATTGTACAGATATTCAAATATGAAATTTAGAGGTGCATTTGGGCCAAAAAGTATATGATAGTGATATGATGTTATGCTCTACCGGTATATAAGCATTTTTTACAAAACAAATTGGATCCTCTGTGTGCTTCCACCATTTCTTACCCATTTTACATGAATCATAATAGCTCTTGGATGGAACGATCTTTTTGTATGACATTTTAATAAGTATGAAATCCCCAATCAACTTTTTATTGGAATACTCAGATTTTAAACATTTGGAAATTGGTCAGAGGTTGCAAAATTAAGGGAAGACTGTTTGTGCTGTTATTTATGTTTTCTGGTATTTATATACCACTCTGAATATCCTATTAATGTCATAAATTATGATATGATGTTTCATATTTAATAGATATTACTGTTTTTATGCCTCCGCAACGAAGTAGCCGGAGGCATTAGGCTTTCAGGTTGTCCGTACATCCGTACGCTTGTACGTCCCGTTCTCATGATCCCGTTATCTCAAGAACTGATTGATGGATTCCCAGCCAAAGTTGGGTCATGCATGTATCTTGCAAAGTCAATAAACTGATTAGATTTTGGGGTCAAAGGTCACAGGGCTCATTATATATGCAAAAATAGCTCGTGACCACATTATCATTAGAACCGATAGACAGATTACCATCAAACTCAAGACATGTATATGTATCTTGCAGAGCCAATGAACTGATTAGATTTTGGGGTCATGAGGTCAAAGGTCAAAAGTCATGGGGCTCATTATGTATGCAATAATAGCTTAATTGTGATCGCATTGTCATTAGAACCAATAGACAGATTACCATCAAACTCAAGAAATGTATATATATGTATCTTGCAGAGCCAATTAATGAACTGATTAGATTTTAGGGTCATATGAGGTCAAAGGCCATGGGGGCTCATTATGAATGCAAAAATAGCTTGTGAACAGATTATCATTAGAACTGACAGATGGATTACTATCAAACTCAGGACATGTATGTATCTTGCAGAGCCATGTATATGAAAAATAGCTTGTAATCACGATTTTGAGAACCTGTTAATGGATTACAATCAAACTTGAATGTTAAAAGTCGCTTCTGTTTTGGTTTGGAAAATCGCTCTATGCATGGCGGCAACATCATTTTTTTGACTGCGCGCAGTTGAAGATCCATCAAGTTTCACTTTCAATCTCAATTGCTTAATAATTCAATAATTTTCAAAATAAGTCGGGCTGTACTACATGTTTTTATAAGAGGCCAGTTTTTTAATAGAGATCTGAATGGCTGATTTTTTTTCTGTTCTCTAGGCCATCAATTGTATTAGCTGATACTGATAACATTTTAATTAATTAACTGGATGTATGTATCATGATTACATGTTGGTACATCTCATCCACATTTTAATGTAATGTCCGCTTTTGTGATGGAAGTTTATCAATGGGTCTATTCTCTTTTCTTCTTCAGCATTTTAATGTAAATTAGAAAATTTGTAGGAACGATAGTCTTCTCTGTATCTTTGAAAAAAGGGCTGTAAATAAAAACAAAAATAAGAAGGCAAGGAAAAAGATGATTTCAATATTCTTATATCTGCAGTTTTATAACTTTTCCAATGTGGATTAATAAGTGTGACAATGTATCAAGTATACAATTCTACTTTTATTTCGAGCATTGTATGCTAACAATTATTTTTACAATTTTGTTAGATTGGCCTGTAACCCTAGCATTCTTAATTTGTAGGTTCATTAGAAATATTTTTATACAAAACAAACAAGAAAGTGGAATATGTAAATAATCTGATTTACTTCTCAATGATCCTGCCCCATGTTTATGGTTCAGTCTGCTTAGATGTGCCGGTGTTTTATGTCATACATGTAGATAAGTGGGTTGCCAGAGCCAACTTTTATTAATCAGCAACACGGTCACAGAGAAGATGAGACTTATACATGTTTTACATGCAAGCTACACAATTATGTGAATGTACATCTGTGGATGTGACGACATCATAAGATAAACTTTATCTGTATTTTGGACAGATGGTGAACATTTTCCATTACTGCTCAAGCCCTCTGCCTAGTATTCCCCATATAATAATGCCTTCTTAACAAGTAGTACCTTTAACCATGCATTGCCTTATGCATGTTCTTCTTAATTTTGACAGCTCCTGCCAAACCCGGGAGTGAGTATATGGACTCAGACTCTTCTGATGATTTTGGAATCTCCAAAGCTCCTCCCAAGAAATTTCCTTAAGCAGAGGTGAGTTCTCCAAAATGTTTTGTTGTTCGATGCTTGTTATAAAGATTTGTTTTACCAGGCTACCATTAGAGCACTTCATGCAACCAGTAGACCTACATATTCAAATCATACCCAAAGAATTTTGGTATAAGATGATTCATGCCTTCCAAAGGTTATTCAAACTAAGTGGCTAAAATTCCTGGTTTCACAGAACTGCTGTTTCATTAGTAAAAAAGGCAATAGGCATTTACATCACCAGTGTGTTTTACGCCAGTCTACTTCATACGTTGACTTTGTTGTAGGTGGAGTTGGCCGTTGGTTCAACTAGGTTATAATTTTGTTTTTGTTTTTTGTTTTGGTCTGTATGTTAGTTTTTAACTTTCGCATGAAAGGCTGTAGACCAATCATTTATTCAAGATTCTCTTCTGATTACAGCCCCAAAACCAGGCACTAAAGATGAGCCATTCCTGGCTGTACGGCTCTGATGACGATGACAAAGACGATGACGTCAAGTTCGGCACAAAAAAGACGGGAAATGGAACCATCGACACTTCTAGAGGTGGTACTGGACGATCCAAGACCTATTGAAGTACACATACTCAGACTCAGAAAGTGAAGATTAGTCCAACTACCTTGACTTTCATCAGTTCACGTATGGATTTATGTGATTTAAGCTCTCAAGATATATGTGAGGTTTATAATATTTTTAATGACGTTCTAGTTGCTGAGGCTGCCTTATCATTTTTTATGTGTCCTTTTTCTTATGCTTATAATATCTTCCATACTTTGATTTACTGAAATGTTAAGCTCAAACTCAGTGCAATGAATGATTAGGAACAAGAATTTTGATACTGAGTCACGTCAGGGTTAGGTGCCCAACCGTATCTATTGAAAGCCCATCAAGGAATGTATGTTTGTTTTTACACCGAGAGTGATGCATAATTACCTAATGATAGGTAGTATTCATTTATTTCATGCAAATGGATAGGAATATCAAATTATCATTATTTATGTACCTTCCATCTGCTACTGAAGGCTTTCCTTATTAAAAGTGTGTAGGTGATTAAACTGACACTTAACTAGGATTTTTATCCCTGACTTTTTAATGGTTAAGGAGACAGATCAAGAATAAGATTCTGAAGCCAATTCTTGCTCGACATCAATTTCAGAGTTTACTAAAAGTGGATATTTAAAGACATTATACTATTCTAACTTCATAAGGAAGTTACCAGTCCTGATGTGAAATCAACTTTTCTTCAAGAGGAGATTGACAACTGCAGAGCTTGCTGCGTACAATGAATTGTAGTGATCATTATAGGGAACAGTATGAGAAGCTTGTAATGTAAGCAATTATCTTTTCCATTTTGTTATTGTACTTTTCAATGAATCATGCATTGTTTATGATAACATAATCATACTCTTACAGTAAGTAGGCCATTATCATCATTTGTGCCATGATTATGTGATGTAGAATAGGAATGTGTAAATCTTAGGAAACGATTGCTCTCTAAAATCATGGGAAATTATTTCTCTCCGTCTGTGACCACTCATGTTTATCTGCCTGTCTCTCTATATATCTCTCTCTCTCTGACTACCTCTCTTAGTCATCTTTCTTTTCCCTTTTATCTCTAAGCTCATCTTTATCTTATTTTGTTTCTTTAAACACCATTCCCACTTTACTAATATGTAAATATTGTACAGATATGTAAATATGATTGTAGAGGTACATGTGGGTCAAAAAGTATTTGATAGTGATATGACGTTATGCTGTATATAAGCATTTTTACAAAGCAGTGGGTCCACAGTGTACATTTCACCATTTCTTGCCCATTTTACATGAATCATACGAATCCATGACACATGCTTCGCCGACGATTGCTCCACCGACATTTACTCCGCAAAACGCGACAATTGCTCCGCGACACTTGCTCCGACGTCAAATGCTCCATCGACATTTGCTCCGACGACAATTGCTCCGCCGACATTTGCTCCGCCGACAATTGCTCCTCCGACATTTGCTCCGCGACATTTGCTCCCCCGACAATTGCTCCTCCAACATTTGCACCGCCGACAATTGTTCTTCTGACATTTGCTCCGGTGACATTTGCTCCGACGACATTTGCTCCGCCAAAAAAGTTCACTGGATATTCTTACTCGGAACATGCCTATACTCTCTTTGAATAAATTTTTTAAGAGAAGATATGAAATTGTTTGCCGGATATTTTTAAAGCTTTCTTAAGGTGCCTGAAAATGACTGTTCTGGAGATGACGTTCAGTAATGTTATCCGGCTAACCAGTTGTTTAATACCTCCATATATAGCCATTTGCAATATCAGTATAATTGTACTTTAGTAGTGCATGTGATGCTGTATAATCCCTTGCTGTAGGTATGTTATACCCCAAGAATATGAAGAGTTTTCTCGCAAAAGGACCTAAATCAAGGTTTTTATTTTATACATTTCCTTTGTTCTATCACCAAAAATCTTGCTGAAATCTTGTATTTTATATAATATCTTTTTAAATATCTTTTTTTTATTTAGGGACTTTTGCAAGAAAACAGGGATATAGGGCCTTTTGCAAGAAAACCGTTGAATGCTTAATAGACTCGTAAATGTTATTAGCTGTTCATAATTATGAAAAGCACCAATCTTTCCATCCTTGTACATCCCAGGAAACTACAGGCCAATTTCTGTATTACCAGTACTTGGAAAAATCTTTGAAAAAATAGTAAATAGTCGGTTGATGGATTTCTTAGATGTGAACAGTGTGCTGCAGCAACATCAGTATGGCTTCCGGAAGAAATACAGTACAAAGTTATCTGTTGTTAATTTGTCAAATGCATTATTGAAATCAATAGATGAGGGAAAACTAACTATTGGTGTGTTCATTGATTTTCAGAAGACATTTGATACTATAAACCATGATATTCTAATTGGTAAATTATCTTTGCGCTCCAGTGGTTTGCAGATTACCTCAGCAATAGATTTCAGTTTGTGAAAAACCAGGAAACAATGTCTCAATATTGTAAAATATCATGCGGTGTCCCACAGGGATCTGTTCTTGGCCCAACTCTTTTTCTCATTTATATAAATGATTTGCCAAACTCTACAAGTTTTTTCAACTTCAGATTATTTGCTGATGATTCAAACTTGTTCCATACCTTTAAAGATACTATGTCCCTTTTGCAGCCAACATCAAATTCTGTAGAACTTTGCAGGAATTATGAATATGTCATGTATGTCCTATCTGTGAAATTTAAACGTTAGCAGTGTCATAATATTCAAATTATGCAAGGAAACCCGTTTACTTGCTAGACTTCACTGTCAGACACTATTGAGTGACTGACTGGCCTTTTTTCATCTTTTGTAATAACATACATAAAATGAGCTGTAAAGGGTACACGAGCATTAGACAGAAATAACCGTCTGGTATGGGTCATTCTTTAATAAAACTGACATTTGTTGACATTCCCCATACACAGACGGTAACCAATACGGCTCGCAACGGGGGGAGAGATTGAGCCGATTGTGCAGCACTTGTTACCCCAAAACTTTCTCCCACGATTTTCCTTATTTAGATCTAATTTTCTGATTTATAAATCAGATACAAAAATACTATGTATTTTTGTTCTCCTATGTACAGTTCTCAAAGTTTTATTACCTATTTCAAATGCGAAATTTACGGACTTACGTATATGAGTTATCCATTTTTATCTCAGAACCAAGGAAACGGTACGTTCATGCATTCGAACTGGTAATCTATGACATGACCCGCCCGATATATTTCCGGTCAACCGACCAAAACAAGCCCAATGGCCAATCAGAGCACGTGTTTGATATTGGGCTTATGAATATTCAAACATCACCGGCTCAAGCCGGGCTGACTCATACGTAGCTATTGGACGTTCGAAAAGAAAAAATGAATATTCATCAACTCAAACCAAGATGTCTGACAACAAATCATGTTGACTACAAGACTTTCTCGGATTAATCATTAATTTAGGATCTAAATGAGCAAGCTATCGTAAGTCAAAGTATATATTTCCGGGTCTTTTCTTATGGCTATTTAGATTCAGTGTAATATTGCAGCCAAAGTGGATATATGAAGACGTAAAGAGTGAAAAACTCGTTGCATATCTCATTCATCGCGGTCCGGCCGAACCGAACCATTCGTTCCGCACACTACTGCATACGCAGTACTTCAGTCTATGTATAGAGGCGGTCAGAGGAGCCAGATGCAATCTCAGCGTAACAACCGTCGATATCAGAGACTGAAGCTTTCGGTCTACACGAGCATTTGTCTACATCAATAACCCACTTCTTGTAATGGCCAATATTAAACTGATTGAATCTTTGGCAGCATAAAACGTACGACTATTCGGTACAATGGTCTGAAAAATCAGACTATTACTTACTGGCTCTATAGCTCCTAAGTCGATTAAACAACTAATAGTCGTTATTTTCCCACTTAAAGACATTTTCAAGCCCCCCTTTTTTTAGGGAAGTTCTAAATTAGTATTTTCTTTCAAATGCCGTTGGAATTTAACTTTTTCATTTTTTTGGCCTGCAAATGGGACATAGTACCTTTAAGACTGGTCAGAAAGATATTGATTGATATGAATTGATGAATGAGGTGAATAAGGACTTAAATAAGGTCCAGCAGTGGTGTTATGCCAACAAGGTCACAATTAATCTAAGCAAATCAAATTATATGATAATAAAGGGCAAAAGGAGATCTGTCCAAATAAAGGGTGCTCTCAAAATATCTGGATCTAAATTACTTGAAGTAGATAAGGCATCTTTTGTAGGACTACAAATTGATAAGCATCTCACATGGATTGAACATATAAAAATGGTAAATCGAAATATTCGTTCAAAAGTCGGAATTTTGTTCAGAATAAGGCATTATGTCCCACAGAACATTTTAGTGCTATTATACAAAGCGTTAATCCAGCCACATATTTTGTATGGAATTGAAGTATGGGGAACCACATACAAAACCAACTTGAATTGTATTTTCCTAACCCAGAAAATGGCGATGAGAGCGATAACTTTTAGCCCAAGAGGTACCCATTCGAACCCTTGTTCCAAAAGATAAAAATTTTAAATATTTACAATCTTCATTTTCTATCTGTCTCAACCTTCATCTATGACTTATTAAATGGCAATCTTCCTCACTCCTTAATTGAATACTGTCAGGTAATAGAACACAGATATGGCACAAGGGGCAAAGAACATGGACAGCTATATCTGCCTAAATGCAAAACCACACAAGGTCAATTTTCAATATCATTTATGGGCGTGAAAATATGGAATAGTATACCATATGATTTAAGAGGAATACGATCTAAAAATGCTTTTCGGAAGGGGTTAACGAAACATCTAAATATTTTGCGCTAAACGAAAGTTAAGACTTCTTAAAATGGCACAAAAGGAATCTCAGATTAGAGAATTTCTAAAAAGATCACTAGATAATGTTGTATTTTTTTAATGTTGTATTTTTTTAATTACGTTTGGTTCTGATACCGAAGTCAACACACGCTTGACTTACATGTATATATTAAGTAAGAAATATTTCTAAATAACTATTATATTTCTTTGTTTACCGTATTTGCCGGCGATAAGGCCGCACCGCCGCATAGGCCGCACCCCCAACTTTGACATTTTGTAGAGGAAAAAAAAAAGGGAAAAAAAACAAACGGACCAAACAAAATAAGCGTAATTTTCTCGTAGAACACTATTTTTTTCTACAAACTGATACCAAACTCATCAATATTCTTATAAATTTACAGGAAGTTTACCTAAAAATGATCGTAATTTTGCAAATTTTCATCGATTTTAAGCTAGTACTGTATCGCAGGCACATTTGGTATCCTACATACATGTATAATACCCTACCACGATGTGCGGTGTAATACGAAATTGCGACTTTGGCTAGATGCGCAGTTGCGTTGCGCGGTAGCTCCGTAACGGTCCCTTCTTTTAGCAATGCAATGGCACGGACTTAAATCTAGATCTACCGGTAGAATTTGTTAAAAATAGGTAATGAAGTTTATTCACGAGATCGACAAAACTTCATGTCAACAATGCAACAGGAAATAGTCGGTAAGTTGTGTGGAGTTAATCTAGAAATGTCCTGTACCATTACTGGTATAGATCTAGTCATTGTACCGTTGGGAGTCCCATATGTACGAAATTACGTGCTGTTTTGACAGCCGATTTTTAACTGTTGTTGCGGATTGGCCGCACCCCGACTTTTTGATATTTTCGGAAGAGAAAATACTGCGGCCTTTACGCCGGCAAATACGGATACTTTCACAATAGTTAAATGTTACATGTATATATATATGTAATATAGACCTAGTAGGGTCTATAGTAAAAAAATAGTTTTAAAATTCTTGCCAAAGACAGGGAACCAGACTCGACTAGCACTGTTGCTAACTTCTGGTACCCCCTTTAACAACAAAAGTGTACACATAACCTTGTTATTCATTTGTATATAACATACTTTGTAAAACAATGTTTATATTTTTCATGTGTAATGTTATCGATCTTGTGTTATATTGTTATACTTTATGTAATCATGCTTGATACATTATGTTGTTTTTTTTTTTTACTTGTTATAATTTTTTGTTGTTAATAAACTCAAACTCAAACTCAAACTCAAATCCTATTGCAATGCTACTCAATCAGTTACTTTGCCCCACATAGCAATAGCATCAATTGAATTCAATTTAGAGCAACAGTAGCCCTTGTTGCCGTGATGCATTCGGATAATCGGAACACCATGAATACCTGGGGTCTCATCGTTAGTGGCGGATCCAGGGAGGGGGCCGGGGAGGGGCTGGGCCCCCCCTAGCACTCAAGGGAGGGGGTGTGGATGTTGATTTAAACAAAAATAGCACAGTTGAGCAAAAAAACAAAAACTAGTGCTCACTACCCCACTGAGCGAAAAATCGACCGGCGCGATTTTCAATTTTTCGCACGAAGTGGGCCCCCTTTTTTGGCCAGCTGGATCCGCCCCTGCTCATCGTTATTCATAAGGACTATTTATAAGGACAGCTGTTCATAACATGAGAGGAGGGTAGCTATTCATAACACAAAATCGGGGTCGTTAGTCATAACGATCACTATTCATAATGCAAGAAAACTGTATCATTTAAACAAGAAAAGAGTGTTGGTATTCATAATATTATACCTTATTTGTTGTCCTATTATAGGAAGCGTTCCTTATGAGTAATGTCCCTCAATTTTAATTATGAATAGCGACCCCTGTCTCATATTATGAATAGCGGCCCTTACGTATGATGGTCTTTATGAATAGTGGTCATTATGAATAGCGAGGTTACTTTGAATACCTAGTCCTTCTTATCCCCATCCACTTGTCACCTTCTGTCCCTCTTTGCGGGATAGTACACCCTGCCCCGTGCACTGTACCCCTCCTGTGGAGTTTGGAGCTCCTTGCCCCCTTTAGCTAGGGTAATCCACCATCTACCCCCCTTCTTTGGTTAATTTTATCCCTATCCACCTTGCCTCGAGCCCTCCCCTCTCGGCGGAGCAATTGTCGGAGGAGCAAATGTCGACGGAGCAACTGTCGGCGGAGCAACTGTCGGCGGAGCATTTGACGTCGGAGCAATTGTCGCGTTTTGCGGAGTAAATGTCGGCGGAGCATGTGTCGGGTTACCGAATCATACATGTATCTCTTGGATGGAATGATCTTTTTGTAGGACATTTTAATGAATATGAAATCCCTCAATCAGCTTTTTATTGAAATACTCGGATTTTGAACATTTAAAAAATGTATCAGAGGTGCTTTCTATTTTAAGAATCTCCATTTGCAAAAAAAGAAAGAATACTGTTTGTGCTGTTATTTATGTTTTCTAATATTTATATACTACTCCGAATATCCTCCTCGTCATATTTCATCTGAATAGTGCAATTGCATTCCTTTCCACGTCATAAATAATGATGTAGTGTTTCATATTAGATTTTACTGTTTCATTTTCAATCTCAATTGCTAAATAATTGAATAATTTTCAAAATAAGTCAGGACTATACGCCCCCTTGTACATGTATTTATTAGAGGTTTGAAAGTAATCACATTTTTAAATAGAGATCTGCCTGAATGGCCGATTTCTCTTCTGTTCTCTAAGGCATCAATTTCATTCATCTAGTAGCTGATACTGATACCATTTTAAGTAATAAACTGGATGTGTGTATCATGATTATATGTTGGTACATTCGCTTCTGTGATGGAAGTTTTATCAATGGGTCTATTCTCTTGTCTTCTTCAGCATTTTAATGTAAATTAGAACATTTGTAGGAATGATAGCCTTCTCTGCATATTTGAGAAAAGGGCTGTAAATAAAAACAAAAATAAGAAGGCAAGGAAAAAGATGATTTCAATATTTTTATATCTGCAGTTTTTATAACTTCTTCAATGTGTATTCAAGTATTCAATTCAACTTTTATTCCGAGCATTGTATTTTAACAAATATTAGATTTTTAAAGATTGGCTTGTAACTGTAGCATTGTTAATTTTGTAGGTTTATTAAATATAGGCCCCTTTTTGTGCAAAACAAACAAGAAAGTGGAATATGTAAATAATCTGTTATGCTACACAAGGATTTTGACAGCTCCTGTATAACCCAAGACCACGTTTATGGTTCAGTCTGCTTAGATGTGCTAATATGTATACCGGTACGTATAGATGTATATACGTGTATGAGGGTTGCCAGGGCCAACTTTTATTTATCAGCAACACGGTCATGGAGAAGATGAGACTTTTACAGGACAAAGTTTACTTTTAATACTTTGGTTTGTACTGGACCTAGATTCTGGAACTCTCTTGGCTCTAGCGTTAAGCAAACTGTTAGTCTCTCTGCATTTAAGTGTACACTTAAGGTTTATCTCCTCGATAAATACTGTGACTCGTAGATCGAGTAGTTCATTTTCGTAGTTATTTTGATGATAGATCTATTATGTTATTACAGATGTATATAATTCCTTCTTCTTGATATTATGTGTCTAATTGAATATTTTCAGATTGTCAGCCTTTTATTCCCTCCCACTGTTGTCTTGTGCCCGTTGTGTGCTGTGCCTATTGTCGATGTGCTGTAGTCTTTTATTATTTCTCATATTTTCTCTCTTTTCTCCCGTCTTGTCTCGTCTAGTCTAGTTTCCGAATTATGTGTACACTTCTTGTTTCTTATACCACCTTTTTCTTAATGTATTCTTAGGTAGTCACAAATATATACTCCCATCATGGTTATCTTGTTGCTTTTTATGTACCAACCAATTATTTGGTCCAGAGGGGACCCTAAAACTTACAAGCTCTGCTTTTACCAGGGTCTCCTCGTCTTTCTTTTAGTTCACTTTGTTTCATCATTGTCATAATATTTTTTGTTTGCATTGTAAATGTGTAATGATTTCATGTACTGCTCTATGTGACATTTAAAAGAAAGACGAATAAATATCTTATCTTATCTACATGTTTTACATGCAAGCTACATATGTGAATGCACATGTGTGGATGTATGAATGTAATCATCAAAAGTTCAGAAAAATCTTTGCCCCTTCAATGTATTTATACACATCTCGAAAATGAACAAAGATTTTGCATTCAAATTGACTGTTTTTGTGTTGTGTCATCATTGCTTTTTTAAGATGTTCTCAAGGTCAGGTTGTGA
>CP137668.1:38930246-38960934 GCA_037976565.1 Mesocentrotus franciscanus | reverse complement strand
GGGTGAAGCTTTTCTTCACACACCTATTCGGAGATGAAGGTAGCCCATTCTAAGTTCACCAATGTTTAAAATTGCCAATTTGATAAGTGTAAGGATCGCATTGACCCGTACACATAACTCGTACACATACAACCGTATACTACTCACACGCAATAATTATATGCCTTGTGTATTGTATCCGTCAAGCATCAGCGCAACGATCGCGACCAATTAAAATAGGCATGTTGGGTATAAAGGGCAAAACAAAGTATTATACTATGACCTAATGTATGTCAGCAATGAAAAAGTTATAATCTTCTTTTAAATTGCAATCCCTTCACCATAAGCAAGTCATAATATGCATTTGCTATGGGAAAAGGGGCATTTAATATTGACAGAAACTATTTACTATATCTCGATCACCGTCAAGTACAAATTTTCTATGGATATAATTTTTAACGATCTCAACGCAACTCTTTACCACATCAGCGTCATGTACATCTTCTATGAATATAATGTATACTTGAATATTAATTCTTCATCACCCTACACTATCTTTTCACCACCCTAGCGCCATGTACACATTGTCTATGGATAAACTGGAATATTAACTTTTCACCACCCTACGCTATCTTTTCACCACCCTAGCGCCATGTACACAGTACATTGTCTATGGATAAACTGGAATATTAACTTTTCACCACCCTACGCTAACTTTTCACCACCCTAGCGCCATGTACATATTGTCTATGGATAAACTGGAATATTAACTTTTCACCACCCTACGCTATCTTTTCACCACCCTACCGCCATGTACACATTGTCTATGGATAAACTGGAATATTAACTTTTCACCACCCTACGCTATCTTTTCACCACCCTAGCACCATGTACACATTGTCTATGGATAAACTGGAATATTAACTTTTCACCACCCTACGCTATCTTTTCACCACCCTACCGCCATGTACACATTGTCTATGGATAAACTGGAATATTAACTTTTCACCACCCTACGCTATCTTTTCACCACCCTAGCGCAATGTACACATTGTCTATGGATAAACTGGAATATTAACTTTTCACCACCCTACGCTAACTTTTCACCACCCTAGCGCCATGTACACATTGTCTATGGATAAACTGGAATATTAACTTTTCACCACCCTACGCTAACTTTTCACCACCCTAGCGCCATGTACATATTGTCTATGGATAAACTGGAATATTAACTTTTCACCACCCTATATACTATCTTTTCACCACCCTAGCGCCATGTACATTGTCTATGGATAAACTGGAATATTAACTTTTCACCACCCTACGCTATCTTTTCACCACCCTAGCGCCATGTACACATTGTCTATGGATAAACTGGATTATTAACCGTATCAGACATCTGAGCAGGGCAATTTTTAAATTGTATTGCCCTCTAAGTTTAATTGATAGCCAACAAAACTACGCGCGAAAAAAATATATTGACCGCTCAGAAAAGTCAATGGGATTTTGTGTAATTTGCCGGTCAATATTATTACGCAGTAAACCAATGAACAAATATTATTGCCCATTCTGGAAAGTCAATGACAAAATGCGTGTTAAACTAGTGGGTAATAATGTTAAGCCAACATCTGGGTTTTAATTTTTTTGCGCATCTATTACGCGTATGAGAACCTGCGCACTTTGCGCGCACTCTATTGTGACGTAATAATCACACACAAGGCACACTGTTTGCAGTGTATCGAAAAGTTCGTCAAGCACTAGATGCACAGTGCTGGTTTGACGATGTTTTGCAACTCTTCATGCTAGGAAACCCTGTGCAGTATAGGCTACTGTATTTTACATAATTCAAGAGTATAAGATTTTCTTGTTTGCTCTAGATGTCTGATGTGGTTAATAATAGTAATATTGACTGCCTAATTCAGGGCAATACGACTTGTCATATATCACCCTCACCTTCGGTTCGGGCGATATATGTCGTATTGCCCTGAAGGCAGTCAATATTACTTAAATATTAACTTTTCACCACCCTACGCTAACTTTTCACCACCCTAGCGCCATGTACACATTGTCTATGGATAAACTGGAATATTAACTTTTCACCACCCTACGCTAACTTTTCACCACCCTAGCGCCATGTACACATTGTCTATGGATAAACTGGAATATTAACTTTTCACCACCCTACGCTATCTTTTCACCACCCTAGCGCCATGTACACATTGTCTATGGATAAACTGGAATATTAACTTTTCACCACCCTACGCTATCTTTTCACCACCCTAGCACCATGTACACATTGTCTATGGATAAACTGGAATATTAACTTTTCACCACCCTACGCTATCTTTTCACCACCCTACCGCCATGTACACATTGTCTATGGATAAACTGGAATATTAACTTTTCACCACCCTACGCTATCTTTTCACCACCCTAGCGCCATGTACACATTGTCTATGGATAAACTGGAATATTAACTTTTCACCACCCTACGCTATCTTTTCACCACCCTAGCGCCATGTACACATTGTCTATGGATAAACTGGAATATTAACTTTTCACCACCCTACGCTAACTTTTCACCACCCTAGCGCCATGTACACATTGTCTATGGATAAACTGGAATATTAACTTTTCACCACCCTACGCTAACTTTTCACCACCCTAGCGCCATGTACACATTGTCTATGGATAAACTGGAATATTAACTTTTCACCACCCTACGCTAACTTTTCACCACCCTAGCGCCATCATGTACACATTGTCTATGGATAAACTGGAATATTAACTTTTCACCACCCTACGCTATCTTTTCACCACCCTAGCGCCATGTACACATTGTCTATGGATAAACTGGAATATTAACTTTTCACCACCCTACGCTAACTTTTCACCACCCTAGCGCCATGTACACATTGTCTATGGATAAACTGGAATATTAACTTTTCACCACCCTACGCTAACTTTTCACCACCCTAGCGCCATGTACACATTGTCTATGGATAAACTGGAATATTAACTTTTCACCACCCTACGCTAACTTTTCACCACCCTAGCGCCATGTACACATTGTCTATGGATAAACTGGAATATTAACTTTTCACCACCCTACGCTAACTTTTCACCACCCTAGCGCCATGTACACATTGTCTATGGATAAACTGGAATATTAACTTTTCACCACCCTACGCTAACTTTTCACCACCCTAGCGCCATGTACACATTGTCTATGGATAAACTGGAATATTAACTTTTCACCACCCTACGCTACCTTTTCACCACCCTAGCGCCATGTACACATTGTCTATGGATAAACTGGAATATTAACTTTTCACCACCCTACGCTAACTTTTCACCACCCTAGCGCCATGTACACATTGTCTATGGATAAACTGGAATATTAACTTTTCACCACCCTACGCTAACTTTTCACCACCCTAGCACCATGTACACATTGTCTATGGATAAACTGGAATATTAACTTTTCACCACCCTACGCTAACTTTTCACCACCCTAGCGCCATGTACACATTGTCTATGGATAAACTGGAATATTAACTTTTCACCACCCTACGCTAACTTTTCACCACCCTAGCGCCATGTACACATTGTCTATGGATAAACTGGAATATTAACTTTTCACCACCCTACGCTAACTTTTCACCACCCTAGCGCCATGTACACATTGTCTATGGATAAACTGGAATATTAACTTTTCACCACCCTACGCTACCTTTTCACCACCCTAGCGCCATGTACACATTGTCTATGGATAAACTGGAATATTAACTTTTCACCACCCTACGCTAACTTTTCACCACCCTAGCACCATGTACACATTGTCTATGGATAAACTGGAATATTAACTTTTCACCACCCTACGCTATCTTTTCACCACCCTACCGCCATGTACACATTGTCTATGGATAAACTGGAATATTAATATTTCACCACCTCACGGCAACAATTTAGCCCAAGTGAGAGTCATTTACTGTTGGAGAAGTTACGTAAAAACTCGATCTTGACCAAGTCATCATATAGCTTATATTTATTGAAAAAGAAATAGCTGGGTCACTGTATTATTATGTTCTTAATAAGTTCCTATCATGTCTAGGCCCCGGTCCCCCCTCCCCACTCCGAGAACGGAAGGATACCATGCGTGTTAACAAAATGTCCGGTAAAGGGGTACGTTTCGTGCGACAAAGTCCGGCCCGAGAATTGTAAAAAAGGGGGTTTATTTGACTTTTCACCGGAGATTTCTTTAAAAAGGGGGTGTTTTTACTTTTTCTCTCTTTGGATTCCTTTGAAATTTAAAAAGGGGGTCATAAAATATCTTGAATATCATAGGTAGGGGGTACATTGAGCAGTATTCCAGATTTGAGGGGGTCTCCAAGGCAGGAAAAGCCCGCGAAAAGCCCGCGAAAGGGGGGTTCGGAAATGTTGGTAGTCCTCAGATAGGGGGTGCTTTAAAAAAAAAGGTACCCTAAATAACACTGAGTGGGGGGGGGGCGGGGTCTAGGCCCATATCTGCCCCCGGTTTCATTTGCTTGAAGAGTACCTTCTCAACTATAATTAGTTGCCTTTTTAATTTCTACACGTGCTTATTATCTATTCAAATTAACTGCAAAGTATGTTTCTTAAGCCCTATTTTGGAGCATAAAGAGATAGAGAAGTATTGAAACTATCTCTAAAATTGAATCATAATCAAAATGTAGGTAAAATACCAATTAATGTATACAAATTGTATGTTTTCGCTTTGAGGTTTTCCTTCGTAGGTGCCCCAAGTTACCTTTTATGTTGGTCCCCCCTTCCCTCCTTCCCCTAAACTTGGGAATATGTTCCCGAACCGCAGCAATGATAAGGACCGCACACGTGCAATTTCTTTCCATGCCACATGGTTCCTCGATCGTCTTGAAATCGTAAGTACATTGGTGCAGAAGGACAGATGAGTTGAGAGCTATGTGATCATGAGCTGTAAGTTCACAATGCCAATGGATGAAGTCCCAACGAAATCTTGGTGAGTTTATCTTTAGCAGATATTTTAATAATGCATTGTTTTATTACTTTTATCATCAGAAATCAAATACAACTGTCTATTTTATCTGTTATTTCCTACGAAGCGGATGGACCAAACATTTCGCGAGCTACGATTCCGACTTCTCCGGGTACACTGCAAACCTGGAGAGTTTGACGGCACTCCTGCAAGATTTCGAATTGGAAACCCATTCCCACTACATCTATGCTAGGACGAGGGGGACATTTGGCGAACAACCAGGTATTTCTGTTATGTTTACTTTAAAATCATGTGAAATTTGTATAAAATGCACCGTTGAAGTATTTCTACTGTGATTTAGCTATTTATTCATTATTGGTTTCGGAAGCTTCAGTTTACGGGTCACTCGCTTGCTGGATGTGTCTACGCGGCCGATGTTATATAATAGCCCCTGTCACATAGTAGGGAATAGTGCCAACGTATGCAATATTATCACAATAATAAACGTAATGATATTTTTTTTATAACAGAAAATAAGCATTGAAATATCTTTGACATTGTTTTTTGTTCAGTCTTGTAATGCAAAATTATTAAGTTACAGGAACTGAAAAATGAACCTACTCGGAAGCAATGCTTGTTAGATGTACGTTCGCACCATAATAATTAAAACTTTATACCTTTATAACTGAAATTTGAAAGATTACGGAGTCAAAGAAACATGACGGACGCCATAAAATAAAATAAAAAAACGAATAAGAACAGTGGCAGGGTGACGAGATGAAGATGGTATACTTAGATAAATAAAATAAGGGTGAGAGAGTGACAAACAGGAAAAGAGGGAAAACGGCAGAAAGAGCTAGACAATGAAGGAGACAGAGAGAGAGAGGAGGAGGAAGGGAACGAGAAAGGAAGGAGGGAAAGAGAGAGACAGGGAGACAGAGACAGAGAGGGAGAGAGAGAGGGTGCGTGGCCATGGTCACGGCGGCCGCGAGTAGATCCTTCATCATTTTTGCTCACCTGCTCATCAGATATGGAGGATGATCAGAAACTCCGGATTCAACATCTTCGATCTGGCCGTTCATCAACATTTTTATATACTCATATTACAGATGGTGTTGACTCGATGGGTTTTGGGCATACAATTAATGACTATTTATTCCAGACTCCATCAATATAGAGAAGCCTGGCAACAGCTGGTTTGTACCGGGTAGTGGTCAGTGACATTCATATTATATACACATGATCGGGGTCATACTTGAACTTAATGATGTGTTATGAACATGGACCAGCATGCCGCAACCTATTAGCTATAAAAATTATCCATCAACTAGAGGTCAGTATATAGGCCTACATTAAATGCATTAGTGCATGATTGTAGAACATAATACCCCTCTTTTTAAAACTGAAAAATCACTATTTTTGCAAACCGAGACAAAATCTTTTCATAAAACACTTTACACAAATTATTGGCAAACAATATTCTTGGGGCATATAGCAAATACATCATGAATTGAGTTGAATATAGGACTGATTATTATAAAGTAAAACTTCTTTCTGACAAAATAATATCTCATTAAACAAAACCATTCTCAGGCTTGCTTAGACAATTCAATCAATCGATTGCGGGTTGCAATCTAGATCAAAAATACATAACCGCTTTTTAAACTTGGTATGTTCAGTAAAGAGTCAACAAGGTTCTTGGACAAACTAGTAAAAATATCAATGCAGTAATATGAACCTAATCTACAGTAACATGAAGATAAGTAGAATCCAATACTAAAATCATACAGCATAGAGTACAGCTCAAAAGGATTAAAGGAATAAGTTTCCAAAATGAATACAAAGAATAAGTATGATATGGTCATCAATCAATTTCCATAGAGTTTTATCAACCCAATGATATCAATCACGATTGACCAACTAATGCTTACTAATCATCACAGTTCATACACTAAACATATTTCCAATTGCATGCTTACTTCCGAAACATTAAAAATCAGATATCAATCCTAATGTTTAGAGTTTTGTCAAGCTAAACACAATGATTACGATCAACTGACTGGCCATCTTCGATTTCAACATCTATACATTGAACCAACATGTAACATTGACCACTGGCAGAAAGAAGTCAAAGTTGACTACACAATATCAGACAACATATCAAATACCAATACAGTCTATTATTTAAAACGTAAGAACGATCTCTTCAAATGTAGCAGATGTCCTTTTTTTTTAATTGCTTGGATTTTTAGGTACCCATATTATTGTAAGTATCATAACAAAAATTTCTTTTGTGTGACTTCACTGACTTGGTCATAATTATTTTTACTTTACTGATTCTTGCAGATTGTCGTTATACATTTGAGAAAAAGGGTATACCTTTTTATTAGTGTGATTATAATCGCACAGGCGCGTAGCCAGGGGGCGTGGGGCGGTCGCCCCCCAAAAAAAACTCCGGCCAAAAAAAAAAAAAAAAAAAGAGAAGAGAAAAAGGAAGAGGACGTAGGAAGAAAAAGGAGCACGGTACAACGAATCGTCATCTTCTCTAATAATTTAATGAAACGTAAAGCAGAAGGATTAAGAGTCGAGAACGGTATCAACGAATCGTCTTCTCTAATAATTTAATGAAACGTCAAAGCTACCGCGACGCGGGAGGGGGAATTCAGACAAGGATTAAGAGTCGAGAACGGTTCAACGAATCGTCTTCTTTCTCTAACAATTTAATGGAACGTCAAAGCTCCCGCGCTTCGCGGAGGGGGCTGAATTCAGACAAGGATTAGGGCTGAGAACGGTACAACGAATCGTCTTCTTTCTCTAACAATTTAATGGAACGTCAAAGCTCCCGCGCTTCGCGGAGGGGGCTGAATTCAGACAAGGATTAAGGGTCGAGAACGGTATACAACGAATCGTCTTCTTTCTCTAATAACTTAATGAAACGTCAAAGCTACCACCCTTCACGCGTACCCTAAATAACACTGAGGGAACCCGCCCCCACTCAGTGTTAATTAGGTACGCGTATGCTTGTTCCTCTTTTAAAGCACCCCCTATCTGAGGACTGCCAACATTTCCGAACCCCCCTTTCGCGGGCTTTTCGCGGGCTTTTTCTGCCTTGGAGACCCCCTTAAATCTGGAACACTGCTCAATGTACCCCCCCTATCTATGATATTCAAGATATTTTATGACCCCCTTTTTGAATTTCTAAGGAATCCAAAGAGAGAAAAAGTAAAAACACCCCCTTTCTAAAGAAATCTCCGGGTGGAAAGTCAAAACACCCCCTTTTTTTTACAATTCTCGGGCCGGACTTTGTCGCACGAAAAGTACCCCTTTACCGGACATTTTGTTAACACGCATGGTATCCTTCCGTTCTCGGAGTGGGGGGCCGGGGGGAACTGAATTCAGACAAGGATTAAGAGCCGAGAAGGGTTCAACGAATCGTCTTCTTTCTCTAATAATTTAATGAAACATCAAAGCTTCCGCGCTTCGCGCGGGAGGGGGAAAACTGAATTCAGACAAGGATTAAGAGCCGAGAAGGGTACAACGAATCGGCTTCTTTCTCTAATAATTTAATGAAACGTCAAAGCTTCCCTACTCCCTGCCCCCACCCCCTAGGGAGCGCGCTTCGCGCGCTCTGTAAGTGATTCGCACGCTTTGCGTGCTCACTACCGTCCCCTAAAATAAAATCCTGGCTATACGCGCTTGTAATCACAATAGTTATTACTTTACCAAATTGTCATAATGCCCTTTTTTTTTTAAAGTTAAATGAAAGTACATCTCCTTCGTACATGCACTGTTGTTCCCCCTTGTAAGATTATCTGTTTACAATGACCCTCTTAAATAGGATGAGTTCTTCAACATGTTCAGGAGAAGGGGGGGGGAAGACTATTTAAGCACCCGGGAATCAGGGACGGACATGTACCCCGTGTCAGTCCACTGTGGTTCATTTATGAGATTGTAGATTTCATAAGATGTTACTAAGGCTAGTCGGCTCATAGTCTGACAGACATATTTGATTTGTTTTGATATACCATTGTCAATTTTAACATCCCTTTTAATGCTGCTCTATTATTGATTTTGTTGAAGAAATTCAGTGGCAAATATATATATATATATATTTGTTTCAAATTATTATTTTTTCAGAATTTTGATATTCATTGTTTTATCAGATGACTCTCGATGATTCTTGATTTACTTTACAAAGTTGCTCTCTTTTAACGACTGTATCTTGGCCAAAATATTACTCTCAAGATACAATTACTCGGAATTAGAATAGTTAAGACCTCGAACCAACTCCGTTTCGATTGTTCTCGCTTTTTCATCGGGAGTCTGAAATTATATCTAATGGCTGGATGGTCTTTATCTTTAATCAGATTTACGAAGCTGGAACAGAATCCACTGGAAGGACACTCAAAAAAATGCACATATCCAGCTGAAAGGAGACGGTGTTCCATTCATCATTCTGGGTTCACGACAGCTTGAGTGTCACCATGGGCCCAAACACGCTAGGGGTGAACCTGTCACCACGGATGATCAAAGCAAGGAAGTAAGTTCATTGCAGTTATAACAAGTTTCCCGTCATCCTCCCAAAATCATCCCAGAATATTAATTTTTCCTCACTCTGATACACATCAAGTTCCATGTACATACATACGGACACATTTTTTTTAGTCTTCAATTTGTTGGCGAGTTTGTGGAACGAGCGAGGAAAAAGGAACAATAATTTTTAGTATGGTAACATTTTTATTTTGTAAACAAAACACACTCGATATGTACGCGGGCACCTCGCCGCTCACTACATAAATACAAAAGGGACATATTCGAGAACCTAGATGCACGAATTTAAGGATATTCGGACATCTCTTCCAGAATTATCCTGTTTCTAAATGTTCAGAACGAATGAAGTGAACGAGCATGGTTAAACTAAATTTCGATATAAATATATATAAATATATATATTCGAGCACCTTACTGCCCGAATGTAGCGATATACGGGCACCTCGTTGTCAAAAGAGATGTTCTGGCACCTCGTTGACTAATTATTATGTGGGTATTCAGGCACTTCACCGTTTTTCCCTAATGTTTTCTTTCCTATCTATGCTGTTTCTATTTGTTACCGTTTGTATACAACCGCTATTTTCCTTGTAAATACTCTTATTGTCAGTTCTTAAATATTTATTTTCCTTCTTTATGCAGGACCTTTATGTAAAGCAGCCTGCGGGTGATCAATATTATCCTGTTAAAAGATGTTTTAATAAATAAATGTAAAAATAAATAATACAAATATAATAAAGTATGAAATGATAACTAATATCGCTCGATAAAGTTGTTCAATTACAGGCCCAGTTATTAAAGCAATTTTTTTACATTTTTTCAGGTCAGATATCACTCTTTTCCCCTTGTTTGCAAACAGACGAGAATTTCAACACATTTTCAAAATTTCAGTGATTTTGTTTTGACAGTCAAACAAAGACACTGTCTATTTCAAGCTATAAATAATCATGAAACTGTTCTTAAAGCATGTCAAACTATTGATATTTAACCAGGCATTTTGACGCCCGGTCCTAATGCAAAATCTATAAAAAGTATATTATTTTTTAAACTTCTATATAGCTTTGGAAGCTTCATGCTAATAACTGAACCAAAAATATACTAAATAAAGACATCGAGGTAGAAAAGATACACACTAAGAAAACATTTAGTACAAAGCAGCGTCGCGGTAGCAACTCCCACTCCCTGGCCCGAATCACAGGGGCTGTAGACCTGCATGGCGGGAGGATGTGGAGGGCCCAAGCAGTCATATTTAGACACGTCTCGTAATTTATATGTAGCAGAATTGATACCCGTTCAAATGCTCAGCCACCCAACCCCCGGCCCCTAATATAAATAAATCAATTATAATTCTAATAGCTTTGGTGTTTATTTTTAATTATTCCATATTATCATTGTTTTGGGGTTTCATATCCCGTTCATTTTGGCATGACATAACACAGGGAGATCACAATTACACATCCAAGAAGACACGTCGCAACGTCCAAATAACCAAGAAATTAGGCTGCACAGCAAAGGTTTACATTCGACATATTGTAAAGCTGACTTCCTACAAGGTAAGAAAATAATCAGTTCACTTTATTTTTGTTTAAATTGGAGACGCTGGCTGTAGAACGATGTCTAATTAATACCTGTATAATTTCTGACACACCTGTCTAGCGCGTACATTATACAAGTCTAGACAAATACATTCAAATATGGCGTTCGTCATCATCCCGAGTAAAAAGCTTGCAAAGCCACTGATTTTAGTGCCGTCATTTCCACATGATTCATTATTAAGAGACTCACCAGTTTACCTGTGTTCCCAAAGAAAAGCGAACTGAAATTATTTTCAAGAACGACATTTGATACCTATTTGATATTGGCTGCCCTTGAGTAAAAACAAAGATATTGTTGTGTTTGGGGATCGGTATTATATAGCTTTACTTGTTGCCAGATTTCGATATAAAATGCACAGAGACTCACAGTTTAGTACAGTTGAAGGTATAACATTTATTGAAGAACCACTCGCAGATATGATTATTAACAATCAAGTCGAGAGGAAGTCTAATGGTGACTTTACTCATGCAGTCTGAAGTATCAAAATTATATTCTACTCTGAAAGTAATCTCCCCTTCTCTAGTTTAGGAACTTCACTTATATATCATGAAGTTCTAGGGGCGTTACCATTTGGGAATGAGTATAAATCTAATCATGCTTTGATTGGTCAATAGTAATTGACTGTCTATCAGGATTGCTCTGGTATAAGGGGGTGTGGTGATGCACAGTGCATGTGACTGGGGTTCGGGCTATGAGTCGTAGTTCTTGGAATGTGGTTCCTTGAAGTTTGGTGTTCATTCATGGACAGTGTTTATAATTACGAGATAATGGGGTCAGTGTCTAGGAACAATGTGGTATATGTCTAGGGATAGTGGGGTTCTGTTTTAGAGCATGGAAGTGGTGGGGGGTTGATTGACTGAAGGGACACAGGTAGAAATACATGTACTACATAACAAGATAATGCATTTTGCTCGCTGAATGTAAAATATCTGATATTCCACGAAATAAAGCCGACATTATTTTATTCTACATAATGAATTCGATGAAATATATCTCGTGAAATTTACTGTGTGTCCAGACGATTTAAGCCAGCAGCTGGCACTGATTTCGTATAAGCTTACGCATTTGTATAGGCTTGCATATCATGAGAACATCACGCTCAGTGTATTCTCCATAGGTGGAATAGCATAATACAAGAATTAAAAGAAATATGCTACCAATATTGACCTCGATCAAACAAAGAGAATCAAATACATTATTTTATTTTCTTCGAAAAGAGGCACATATGTATAATACTTTACGATATTTCGCCATACCTAATTTTGGTATCCCAAGTGAGGATTTGTATTAAATTAGCATTATCTTTCGACTGTGTTTATAAACTTTCAAAGTTGCATTTTCCTTTTTAATATGTCTCGTGATTAAAAGCCGATTACACTTTTTACAGTGAGATATTATAATTTGGCATCAGTATTTTTTCTGGTATATAGATTCTATGTTGAATTCCTGTTTTGTTGATCCTGTTATGGGTTTATAACATTACTATTACCAAACGGAACCTCATAGAAGACCAATTATTTTGTTGAAATGTGTTACGCTGTATAGATATCAGAAATACGTAAATTAATAAATACATACAAATATTGGACTGTTAATAGTACAATGAAAATGGAACGGATACCGAGTCAGTCTCGGCTTCAAACCATTTTCACGACCTGTTTTTCCTGCTCTTGAAAAGAAGTACAACATTTGAAAGAACATGGCATAGACCGTTTCACTTTGTGTTAAATTTCAAATTTCAAATCGTTAACAGGCACGAAAACAACATTTTTGCAATGAGATAATGGTAGTGATGATAACAATAATGCTGATTTAAAAAAACTTCGTTTGTTCGCTTTTGTTTAATCATATTTACGGATATCTCTTCAACAGGTTTTGTAGATGAATTACTAGTAAATAGTAAATTGCTAGTATTATGTCGTTGCATTTCGTCGATAATGTCAACTATCGACAAAATATCAAATCTACCGGCAAACTCCCAGAAAGCATGAAAGGAATACTGGAGAAGGAGGCATTGCTCAGTGTCTCCTATATGACAACGCTAGTGGGAGAAACGAAGCGCGTATCTTTTCCAGTTTATCCTCCGTCGATTTAAACGGCAATATGTTTTTTTAAAGGTTTAAACGATAATTTTTTGCCTTTTATAAGGAAGGCCTGGCGGTGGAATTAGTTGACTTTTTCTTTTCGATATTTCAAGTTCTTAAAAATATCGTTTTCTTATCACATCTCACTCGTCCTTGCCTTATTCTATTAATCAGAATGCTGAGGCAATGGAGGACCACAACCAACGGAGCAATATATGCAACACATTGAAGAAACAGATGTACAGTGATCGTGGGGATTTGCCAATGCAGACTGAGCATCAGTTTCACGTTAAACTTCCACAAAAGCACACAAACCACGTCAACAACGAGGTATCTATTTTCTTTTCATGCCTTTATATAGTTATGACCATCGGGTAAACGTAAAGTATTTCCCTTCTCACTAATTCTTTTTTTCAAGGAAATCAAGAAAGGAATGAACCCCTTGGATGAAGTGAAAAGAATGAACAAATTAAAAACATTTTAAAGTTAAGGTTACTTATGGAATGGAAATCTTTCATTTGCTATTTGGGTTATATAGCATGAAGCTCCACCGACATTTCCCCCAGCATTGCAGCCACAATCCTTTACCTACACACAACCCCCTGAAATTTCTACATATCTAGGTTCTTTAACCCAGTCCTAACGCTCTATCTTTTTGTCAAAATAGAGCCCGGAGTGAAAATTGATATGCTTACAATTCCATTTCTTTATATCTATTTTTTATCCTCGCTGCACTTCTCTTTACGCCTTAGTTTTCAGACTTCGTTCTACCTATCGATCGACGACTAGCTGACTATATACATGCGAAGGTGATGTATGATGGCGTCTTCAGTACCCGGGAAATGAAGATAATCCTGGAAGAGCATATCCGAAATGATGAGAACATGTTTAAAGGCAAACCCATCCCACCAAAGACTAACACTCGCTACTGGCCTACACTCAAGCAGATTAGCAATCATATGTTGTCCGCGACGTTGAAAAGAAGGTAAGATTTTCAAAGTCTCAGGCTCTTTGGCCTCCATCTTCCGACTTATATCCCTTTCTTCACGTTTAATGGATGGATCTATGGATTATAAGTACGTGGAGACTGATATAGGGTGTGTGTGTGTGTGTGTGAGAGAGAGAGAGAGAGAGAGAGAAGGTGAGAGAGATATTTTACCAAAAAAAATAATCATTACATGTTGTGTGAACATAAGGTTGTCATCGTGTCATGGTTGAGTGAGAACACTCACCCATTCGACTTTTGAAAAGTGACAATTTGCCTTAAAGTACCAGAGCGAAGGTTTTAAAATGCTTTTATCCTAAATAATATTGGTATCATTGCAAAGGTAATGTTACAATCTTTCTAATAATTCATATTTACTTTTCAAAAATTGTTACAGAATTGACTAATCTGCTATCAAAAAGTGATGAATTTGCTACCCGTTTTTTCCGCCCTCGATCAGCCCGCTGTTCGCTGGTACGGTGTGTGACGTAATAGGTTGGGCACATGAGCGAGAGTGCTCCCAAGCCCCCTCACACAGCTCTGTCCGCTGCATGCATTATACGCGTATACAAAAGCCAGTCGAACGCGAAATATCCTATCACAATGTCCGAGCTTGAGGAAGAAGTTTTACTAAATTTAGATATCGAAGTTGATGAGCACAGCTCCACAACTAGTGACAGTGATATATTTGATTTTTTGTATGTTTTAGTAGGCTATCTCCACGCCGGAGTTGCGGGTCAAAAATGGATATGAAAGTACACTAGCGCCATGAAATTCCCAAGTTCGAGCTGGCTGTGCCGAGCTGCCACGCCGCACCGGCCCCGCTGACCTGGCGATCGATCAGTCATGCACTGGGGTGACCGACTGGGCGAGACATTTTCTAATTTTTAGAAAGTGTAGGGCTATTTTGGCAAATTTCACGGATAAAAAAACAAAGAAGATAGATGTGAGATTATATCTTGCGAATACCAATTACATATATGCACCATAAATGGAACTGCACGACATCATAAAAATGCAAAGCCAAAGGGACTCTCGCGATTTATCAACACAGCAATCACCAATCATCTTGCACATGCCAAGCCATGACCGAAAACTTCACAGCAAATTACACAAAACGGAAGAATATTTGGACAAATCGATCTGCACAATTCACCCCCTCGTATTACATTACATAATTTGCTTAATATGCAATAATAAAATGTAATTTCCTGATTTCGAGATTATTATTCCACTTTCATCAAAGCTGGCTTAGGTATGAATCATTCGAAGTCTGGGTAATGTATACTGAATGCAAAATACCGCACGCGAGCTGAGCGAGAGGCCTAGGAATTTCGATGGTGCCCAACCTCTGACGTCATAAGTCTGTACTCCGTAATTTTATTTTTCAAGCCAGGAAAAGAAGCTCTGAGAAGGGTCTTGGAAAAAGCATCTTATCGCGTTTCATTTATATTTATAATACTTTAGAGCAGATGATTTGTGTTCATATTGGTGTAAGCTTTCAGTACATGTATAATTTGTCCATTTTGTGACATTTTGTGACATTTCTTCGCTCAGGTACTTTAAATGTTTGCTCACTCGTGCATGACTCAATGGATCAATGTCATTTTCACTGAAAAGTTAGTCAATAAGTGTAGGAACACTCCTGATAAGTTACTTTGCTCAAAACCTTTGTCGTTAAAAAGTTACGCCATTTGGATTAAGGGGGGGGGGGTTACTTTTTGTTGTGGTGTTTATATATACACCAATGTACATTTTTCATTCAAGCTACTGATTGCAACCTTGTAGTCAACATGGTGAATATCCATCCCTGACAAATTTAAGAATTTCCTCCTTCTTTTAATATTAAAGAGTAAGCCCCACTCCCCTTTCATGATATTTTCAAGTAGCGAATTTATGTGATCATTCTGACGTCATTTTCCCATATCCTTTCCATCTCATTTCGCATATTCCTAGTATGTCTAATCTTTATTTTTCCATTTCTCTGACCAGTCATGAAGTTTTTTCGTCTCAATAAAAGTGTTTATATTCCATTTTACAATCGTTGTAGATATTTTGCCCGTCAACATTGAGAATCTTTGTACCCTTGGTCTCCTTTCTGCTTTGTTCAGACGCACTGCTGACGCAGTAATAATAGATGCGCTCTTGCGCTGCCTTTCTCCATCGGGCAGATTCCGTAGCATGAATGTTATTCGCGGAGCCGGGGGGTATATATATATTGATATATATTATAATTATTATTTTCATCATACATATATTAAAAATGCTCTGAGAAACCCGTCTAACGAGATGCAGAGTGAAAATACTAGAAAATATATCAATTCACAACGTTAGAGGGATACACAAGAGACATGGGTTGAACTTCACAAGCGATTTCGATCTATTCTCTTCATGCGAAGTTAGCATTTTATGGTTTTACATAGTTATTATATATGCATGAAATACTATACTTCACCTGAAAAGAATAAATCGAAAGCGTTTCGATGCCTCTTGTGTATTCCATCTAGCTTTGTAAATTGATATATTTTCTACTATATATATATACAGGGTGTATATATAATATATATGTATTTATAAGTTTTAAATTCTGTGCCTTCAATACCATAATTCATTAACCTGTTTTTTTAATCTTTAAAATATACAGGGACAGCTGCATTGACCAAGAGAACCTTGCCAAATTGGTTACTCAATGGAAGTCTGACTGTCCAGACGACAACCAGTTGTTCAGACCAAGAACTTCCGGTGGCACCGATCAACATATGCCATTGAACGTACCAGTTCCAGAGGAAGACAACATACTATGTGGAGCAGGGTCTGTGGCAGAAGAAATGAGCAGAGGGCGTGAAAGCTTTCTCTTTGTCCACCAGGCTGCTTGGCAAAGAGAATTGCTAAGTTTGTATGGAAATGAACTGTGTCTTTTGGACGCAACCTATCGCACCTCACAGTACGCCCTCCCCGTATTCTTCTTGGTGGTTCCTACCAATGTGAAATACATGGTTGTCGCTACGTTCATAACAGAATCGGAGGACAGTGCGTCTATCGCAGCAGCGCTTCGAATCATACGGGAATGGAACCCTGACTGGAAGCCACGTCATTTCATGACCGACTTCAGCGAGTCGGAAATTTCGGCCATCGAAAGTACTTTCAAAGGTATACGCTTGATTAATATTGCTTATTTCCTTTAGAAATTGTTAACTTACCTAAATTTTATCCTGATAATATATCTCACATGATAATGCTTTAATACGGATAGTATGTAATGCTATCACTATTATGAAAACAATACTTTCCACAGATCCCTTAAAACATACTTCTTTTCTCGGTGATATAAAATGAATTACGTATTTTATGAGTTTTAAGTTTTTCTTCATAATCTGTTATATTTTCTAAGAGCTGTGTTACTTTTTAGCGCTCCTAAATAACCGATATTACTATTGATATTGTAATTACTCAATCTTAAAATCTTTTTTTTTTTGTTCATTTAGTTTTAAAATGTTATATCGTTGTTATGGCGGGAGATTTTGAACAAATGGTGATACATGAATATAGGCCAAGAGGGTAGACCGAGTCCATTTTAAATGACCATGAAAATAGAAAATTAAATAGAAATTAATCATATATTTGTTTCGGTAATGGCGCTCCTTGACCGCGATAATATGTATTTAAAAAAAAAATCCCTTTATATCTTGACAAATACTTGCACGACACAATATTTGGCTACGCGGTCAATTTCTAACTCTAAGAGAAATATTAACTTAAACCCACCCTATGCCTAGCCTCTTGTCGATGGCCCTGGCGCTGTTGGGGTCCGTAAATTTTGGCGAGCGAAGCGAGCAAGAAACGAGGCGCCTCGTATCTGGCTCGCTTCGTTCGCCAGAATTTACGGACCCCAACAGCGCCAGGGCCATCGACAAGAGGCTATACCCTACGCCCAAAACATTACTATAACTAATAGTTCCACTATAACTTCAAACCAAGACGTTACCTTAGCGAGATCTAACCATCTTTGTTCTACGACATTAGATCAAGAGCAAAGTTGCCGCAAGAACCGTCTTATCATTAATGAGATGAAGGTGTATAATTATGATTTTGTGTTAACCTTATAATTATGTAAATTAATTTTGGCATCAATATTGATATTCAGATTGCGGATGCACCACTTTCTTGTGTGACTTTCACCGCCTACAAAGTTGGAATAGGTGGCTGACGTCATCGTCAAGTAGCTCTGGTCAGAAATATGACAAAAAACATCTGATGCGACTCATGGTGGATATTGCCAACTCCGAAAGTGAAGAACAGTACAGAGAGAATGTCCGAGCCCTTCATGCATGTGACACGTGGCGCAATGAAGAACGTTTTCGGAGATGGTTCGAGAAGAAGTGGTTGACCAACAAAACAGTAATTATCTTGAAGAAAAGTATTATAATTAAAAACACATAAAGTGCATGTTCAGGACGCTTTTAATTTTAGCTACTGAAATATAAATAATTGAGTTATCATTTCGGATCATACCTTGCATGTTGTATAGAGTGCTAGCCTTTTGCTTGTTATTTAAGTTTGTGACACTTGAAATATATATTGTGGTATTTTTGTATCCCTATTTCTTATCCTGGCTATGTTTTACTTCATTCTTATCATTACTAAAATTACTATATTCATCAATATTGATGTTATTTGTAGGAGTTATTATTATTACTTTTATTAATACTGATATTGTAGTATTACTACTACTACTACTACTACTACTACTACTACTACTACTACTACCAGGCGCGTACGCAGCGAGTTTTTTGGGGGGGTTAACCACCCCCCCCTCAAATTTTTTTATGTGTGTGTTTCGGAGGACCCCCACTCACTTTTTTTTCACAGTGTAAAAAAAAAAAAAAAATGACCTTTTTTGTGCTAAAGGGTGAAAAAACTGACCTTACCCCCCACTGAACAAAATATCGGTCGGTATAATTTTCCAATTTCGGGAAGAAGAAAAATATGTACTCTTACCCCCACAAGACCCCCGCTTATTCAGCGGCTGGCTGAGTCGTTGCGAAATTTTCGGCGCGATTTTCAAATTTTAAAAACCCCCCGTTGAAAAAATCCTGCGTACGCTACTGACTACTACTACTACTACTAACGATGATATAACTGTTACTGCCACTATTATTATCAGTACTGTTCTTCTCTTTTAGTAAATAAAATTAACAAAAATAACATGATAGACCCCATTGGAAGCAATTATTTGAAGTAGAATATTTGTCATGAATTTACGTCCATTACCACAAAGAAGGCAACTCAATAGCCTTCCATTTGTTGTAAGCTGAAATTAATTGATACTATCATTTTCTTTCGTTTGACCTTCTCCTTGTTTTTCAATTCTGTCACATTATTTCAATAATTAGGATGGAAAGGTTCATAGCTAAAGCTAGGGTAATAATTTCCAAAAGCTCTTTGGAAGCGCATAGAGATGTTATTTCAGAACGTATTATGCGCTATACAAGAACTGAACTATTATTATTATTATTATTATATATCTTCCTGCAGAAATGGGTGAAGTACTGCAGAACTGATCGATTGCAGTTGATCAACACCAACAACGGGGTTGAATCCTGAACGCCGTCCTGAAGCACAGATACTTGTGGGTTTCTGAATCCAAGAAGACGCAGTCTGTTAGCCAGCTTGTCTACATTATTGTCAACCAGTTCTTACCGGATGCTTATCGAAGGTATCGAAATCTACCCCTTTTCACATATCCATGCAAATATACACACGTTTCCTTCTTTCACGGAGAAGTCAGTTAACCCATTAAAGCCCCACTGTACTAATTGTAGCTACTTGCTCCCTCTATATATAGAAAACAATGCCTAAGCGGTGCCGTAGGTCCCCCATGATCCTCTTTTTCTCATGTTAACTGAGAGCTCAGTTGATGAGATAACCACCTGTCAATGACCACGCTAATCCCTCTAATCCCTCCTGGCCAAACTAGTGCAGAGGGGCTTTAAAAGGCGGTGCTATTTCATCCATGGGGTGTATCTTGGCCATGAACGGCCGAACATTTCTTAAACTTTGCGTACGCGTATAGATAGGGCTACGTACATCATTTATCTCTAGCCGTGTCTGGAATTTTCGCTAGTTCACGTATAGGCCTAATGATGGTTCTGCACTATGTAGGCCTACAATTAAACATCTAGGAAATGTTCATTCATTTTCGTCGCCCTCGGGTTTTTTTTTTTTTACACAACTTCGCGTTACCCGTATAGGTCTAATACATGTTAGCAGGCTATAAATTTGTTAAAGCTCTTGGCGCATTTAAACAAAAAGTAATAATCCTGTAACAAAATCGCAGCCCACGGCCAGGGGCTTAGCCTCTAAACTTTCGGTGGTAACTACAAATTCATTTCTGTAAATATAGCGGATTTGGAATTTGGTTAAGCTAACAAAGTTCTTTCCGTTTGTTTTTCTTCAGTTGATTTTTGATTTACCTTTGGTGCGAAAAAAAAAAGATTTTTGCAATTTGCATAAATCTGAAATACCAGTTGGTATACATTATTATACAGCCCAAGACCTCTAACGTAACACCTGTTAACAGCTACGTAATGTTTGCAAAGGTGGTCTGATACCTTAGATCTTGTACAATTCATACTCTGGTAGAACAAAGGGATAAGTAAACGAAATGTTCGCAATTAGTACGACGCCTCTCTATTTTTAAAATTTTTATTTTCATTATTATTATTATTATTATTTTTTTTTTTTTGGGGGGGGGGTGTTTAACGTGGTGTAGAATCTATTTTATCTTTTTAAGCAACATGGAGTGATGATTTGGTAATAAGAGTAAAAGGGGTCATCTAATTAGTTGTCGATGGGCAATCGAAAGTATTATGTTTCATAATTAAAGCAAGCCCTATGTATAAATCATGCAGGGTATCTTTGAAAAAATATTTTATTATTGGTGGTAAATGACCATCATGATTTACGAAGACCACTAAGCTCTTGCTCATAAATCCATTTCTTTCAACTAATTCCATTCTAAAATAGTACATTAATATGAGATTTTTCAATTTTTTCATTTGTCATAAAAAGAAACGTCTTTGACACGACAATGACAAATTAGGCCGACTTATCTAAATTTCATGTAGAAAAATTATGTAATCGGATTAAGATAGACTTTGAGCTCAACAAAGTCTTCCCCACGAATGCCTTCCTTACAACTTTATACAATTATATTAATTCCAACCAGAACAAGTGTGACATAATTATTTGATGGCTGTTAATTGTTCTACATCAAGTAACACACTTTTCTAATAGATTGTAGCAGTTACCGCTCAAATAATAGGTTGTTCGGCTTTCTTTCTGCAGGTATCTTGGTGAAAACGTGAAGTCTTCGGATACATCGAGAGTTTACAACTCTGAGATCCCTGACTTTCTGCACAACCGCCCACACAAGTTTGTGAAGCACGTAATGAAGAGGTGGGAGGATGCAGGGGTTTTGAGCTGTAAGGTTACGGCCAAAGGCGATAACACCTTCCAGCTCCAAAGTAAGGATACATCCTACTTGGTTAAAATAGATGCCGGAAATGGGCGTCCAGATTGTACCTGTCGAGACTGGTATACTACCCATTGGCCGTGCAAACATATTCTTTCCATATTAAGATCAGAGGATGCAGCTTCCATCACATGGGAAAGTCTGCCACTGCAGTATAGAAAGAGCCCTTTCTTTAACCTGCACTTATTGAAAGGAATCGAGCATCCAAAAGCTGATGTACTGACGGATGACAACGACTCTCAGGGCGAGCATGACATTGAAGAAACCCTCGATGCAGTGTCAGAGGTACTTTATCGCTGATTGAGTGAAGAGCATAAACACATATGTATATATATATATATATATATATATATATATATATACAATCATATGTTTTTATGCTCTTCACTTATATATATATATATATATATATATATATATATATATATATACATATGTGTGTGTGAGTGTGTATACATGTATTGTGAGAAATTAATTTAAAGACAGTATAATTTGTGTAGCATTACATTCCTTGTACCTATTTACTGCCTTTTCTATTTCGCGGGAATATCTCCACAGGTTACAAAACTGTCTCCACCATGTCTTTAGCTGTGTTCGCCAAAAAACATAGAAAAATAGTCCAATAGTCCAAATGTCTAATTGGGCTTCAACAGGTACAATTATCAAGAAATAGTGGAGTAGCTAATGCAAATAAAAGCTACGCTAAATAAACCCGTTCGTGTTTCTACACCATATTTAAAGGCCTATCTGATACCAAATAATAATAATAATAACAATGAACGTTACTTGTATAGCGCATATCACTAACACACAGGAAGCCCCTATGCGCTTAGGAAAGAAGGAAATAGAGATAGAGCAGAATAGAAATGAACATTTATGCCTGATACATCAAAATAATTAATTACAAACAACAATAATGATATGCAATTCATAAATAGCTTACATGTAATAGATTGTACATTCAGGTAATACAAATTTTTAAATGAAAATTAAATTAAAATTAAATTAAATCAAATTTGTACATGATGCTATAACCAAAGAAGTCACTAAACAGCTTTAACGCAATTATAAATGTACGAAAAGATAGGTCTTCAAAAGAGTCTTAAATGACTCTATTGTGCTTGCCTGCATGTTTTACAATATCAGGCAAGCTATTCCACAATTCGGCCGAAGATTCTTTGACAGAGCGAGTGCCATAATATGTTGTTCGAGTGCTTGAAGTTACCAGGAGGGATTTACTACTTGATCTTAATTTTTTTTTTGTATTAGGGGTATATTGTAGAATGAGATCATGCAGGTGAGACGGGGCTGTACCCTGTAAGCATTGATATGTCAGTAAAAGGATCTTATCATTAATACGGGACGTAACTGGGAGCCAATGCAATTGTTTGAGTATAGGTGTTATAATTATGTTCTCTGCGTTTAGTTCTAGTTTGAATAAGAAGGAAAACAAAGCAGATAATGTTGACATGAAAATGTTATAGGGTAAAATACTAAGAGGCAATACGATATCCCTATTTTTACTCATACACCACTAATGACTAATGTCTTGCATTGATAACGGAACTCGACTTTAAAAACGGATCTTTGTTCTATCTAGGTTGTTGGGTCGGCAACAAGAAAAATGAGAATCATACTGAAGGACCTAACAGACCTTTCGTACCTTTGCAACGACTTGACGGCAGTAAATACAGCTTGTGCACAGTTGCAATGTGTCAGGGATGACATAAAGGCAGCCTGTCCAATGTTGGGGCCTTTCTTGAAGGAACCACATGCTTGTGAGCCAGTGACAACCAAGAAAATCTGCAAACTTTCCAGAAAAACCTTGAAGCGTATGTATCAATTTTAATTTTTGTTAATCTGTTTTACAATCTTCTTTTCTTTCTATTAGATTTCCCTAAAATAGAATTATACCATCGTATATGATGTTGATGAAAGAAAACTATTTTATTAGCCTAAACAAATGACTAGATTATTCAGTTTTCATTCGTTTTCGTTTTCATCAATAAGCTATGAAATATTTACGAATGTGACTTCCCTATTAGGATGGACATACTGGACATTTCCCTCTTGAACTTTGAAATCCTGTTCTCACAGCTATCCCCATTTATTGAGTAAGTTAGCTGCATGTATTGCAGGATACACGTGGTTGAGAATTTAAATTCGATCATATAAAACATTATAACATTACCTCCATTTCTTTTCTTTGAGGTATCTCAACATATTCATGTAGATTTGCCAGGCCATAATGTGTTAGCTAGGAACTGGAGCAATACGATGCTCTGAAAGGGGTTTGAAGGAACCTATATGCATCAGATCCTTACTTCAAGATATATTGAGGAGGGGGGGGGGGTTAAACTTCCGAATGTTTATGGCCCAGTTAATGTCCGTTACGTCCACAAAGGTCAATTCCGGTCACACTGCTGTAGAAGGTTATAGCTGAAAAAGTTGAAACTTAGTAATTTTGTAGCATCAAAATGCAAAACGAGCGGGAAATTCACATTTTGATATTTGAAGCACAAATTTTTCTTCAACAAGCAAGTCTATGGAAGCGATTTAAATCACCCATTTTATAGTTCGATCGGGGAAACGTAAATCGCGATTTAAATCGCGCCAACCCTGATTCATTTACATGAAATCGAAACGCAGGGTTCACAGGCATTAAATAGATATTCGTCTGGGTCAATCTTGTATACCAGTACACGGACAGCACACGTAAGCCACAGGCAAATAATCCGAGAGTGTCTCTATTGATGGCCCTCAGAAGAAGAAAAGAAATGCCACCACACGAACATGCTGGTCTCGCCTCATGCCAATCAACATAGATTTTGCTTGTAAATAATTTACAAACTGATGTCTGATGCGCATCTTGTTCCGTTCATTTCTTTATGACTTCATCCATATAATATTTGTTTGTGAATTTTCAGAAACAAGGAAGCGTTGCAGAGAGCCCAAAGTGATCCCTGTTCCAAAATCAGGCACAAAACGGACCTTTCCTCGAGGTTTCAAGAAAGACTATGAAGGAGGTAGTTCATCGGGAAGAATGTTTGCAAATCTCGTTCATGCAGTTCAGACTTCAGCGCATTCCTGTCATTTATTATTTTCTTTTCTAAAATTCATAGGCCACTGAACACAATTTTTTTTTTCTGCTTGTGCTTTTGGTTTTTGTATTGCCATGATTTGTTTCATACGAGTTTTCGTATGCTGCCTGACCCAGATGTGGGGTACCTAAAGTGATCCCGGTTCCCAAGTCACACCACAAGGGCTTTCCTCCTTAGACTTGCAAGAAGATACTTCTTACACAGCGTGCAAGATATTGATTATGAATATAATATCAACGACCGTTCAATTATAAACAACGTTGGTGCTCACTTTAAAGATTTGTCTATAAGAAATAGGTTTTGACACATTTACGAATTACCTGTTGACGGTAAGGATATGTCATATAACTTAATTTTGATAATTTCAACCCTTCTGGTGGACTTGTTCAGTGATACATGATGATATATTTATCTAAACCTATATCTATCTATATATATATAAATATATTTAAATTTATATTTTCGTTGCCTATACAGGACACACAAAAAAGCGAGAAATCAAAGTTATCCTGGAGCAGAAGTCAAACATCACACAGTTTTTCCATCCGCCGACCAAAATAGACTGTGACAAAGGTAATTGATACATCAATCTGCCCTCAAATGATATCAGAAAAAACATTTCATGAACACTGCCATTAATCTCATTTGCTATAATATTTGCGTGTATTGCTTCATATCCCTGATAGCTCCCACGCTAGTCTGTCCGTGCGTCTGGTCGTCCATGCGCTGTTCTTTTAAAGGTATATTAGGTAACTTTGCCTCTGATTCTAAACAAAATCCTGGATTTAGCTCATGCTGCAATTAGTTTAGGTCGGGAATGAATCCCATGACTTTTACAAACCAATCGCATTTTTGATTATCAAGATATTTATGATTGAAATTCGAAATTTCAAAAACCGTTTTCCCAACAGTTTTGAAGTTTTTTATTATAACACTACAGTCTATGTTGGAGGAAATTAGTATGGTAAAACAGTCACTCAAAGATGTTTACTTTTGTAAAGCTCTTCATGATCTATACAACTACACAACTACTCATGTATCATTACCAAATTCATAGGTCTTCGATATCTATAGGTCTTCGGTACCGTTGTCAAATTCTAATGTGGTTTAGGTATAGCAAGCCGGGCATTACCGGACACCTAAGGTTATTGTAACGATTGAAGAAAAAAATCCTGTGCTATTTTGAATGAAAAGTGGTAAACATTCAGATCAGATGATCGATGCGATGGCAACAACGCGAAGAAAACTGCGCGTTCTCCTTAACATGACGTCAATGATGTATTATTAAATATTCGCACACACATACACACACTCACACAATATCTGATATATATATATATATATACGGGTGTGGTGTGTTTGTGTGTTAGCGTGCCGTGTGCAAGTTTTTGAGTGTACATTATATATTTTTGGTATGATTAAGGAGCCGGAGAACGAGGAGAACCCATGGTGATTCCTGTGCCGAAGTCAAACATCAAAAACTACTTTCCAAGTGCTTCCCAAGAGACTGCTATGAAGGTGATTATAAATGTAAAAGTTGAAGTCAAATGCCATGAAGAAGATAAAACATAATCGAAAAATAACAATCTACAGATGTTAATCACCACAGAGTAACGCATCAATATTGCAAGTGTGGAAACAGTATAATTATTGAATCTTTGATTGCTGTCCTCCAAAAGATCACGCGAGGGAATATAAGCTGGAGGTTTAGAGTGGTCCTATCTTATTTATTAGAATTAACTTTTGATCTTGTGGCCGGAGGATCAGGTAACAGAGAGCGTGTTAACGCGGCCTTGAAGGATTCGATTGCTTTTTGTAAGACAGTTGAGGGGGTAACTTGTTCCAGTCCTTTGTTGCTCTTGGGAAGAATGAAATGGCAAGTACTTCAGTTCTGGTATAGGTAGTCATAGTCTGGAATTGGAATTCGTGACCTCTTCTTGCTCGATTTGTCTTTGGGATGATGTATTTCTAGTGTTCAATGTCGAGGGATCCATTTAGCAGGTGACTCTGTTTTGCTGCCGCCATACCTGACCCAAATAATTTCCCATAGGCAATACATTGAGGCACTGCAGTTGCCCTTGAGTCGATTTGTTCAAGTCTTTGCGATCGTTTTGTAAGTTTATGAAAATTGGCTTTGCCATAATGACCCCGCCGGCTTTTCTTGTGAAAATTACTTTTTTGTTTGACTATCGACATTTTCGGCACACTTACTCTCTACAATTATTTAAGGAATACGATTATATAAAACATTAGGAGAATACGATACACAATATTATTGTCGTCAATTTAAAATGAAACATTAGGTGCACCAAAATAGCCCCCCTCATTAATGGTGTATATAAAATGTCCTTTTAAAGATCCAATCCGTATCCAATGCCATTAGAAAAGGAACCCTCATTAGAGTTCATTACGGAAAGCAAAATGTTTACTTTTATTATTTTCAAACGTGTATTTATTTATTTCTTTTGTGTTAAATGATACAGGGTCGAGGAAACTCACCAAAGAACCTCAGGAGGTCTCGAATCCAACGTCAAGCATCCAACAGTTCTTTCCAAAGGCTTCAAAAAAGAACAGCCAAGAAGGTAAATAATACACCACATACCTAATCTATGCAGGCATAATCATGATACATTTTTCTTCTTTTCAATCAAACTTTTCCTAATGTATTACCTTGCTTTCTCTTTATGCTTAAAGATACCGGACCCGGAAAACATCAGAGGGAATCCACAGTGACCCCCGTTACCAATTCGAGCATTACAAAGTTCTTTGCCCCTACTCCTTCAAACCACTGCTCCGGAGGTATTTTATTATACTTTACATTGTCTATTATTTAATAAATAAACTTAATGTTTATCAATGTAGCATGGCATGTAATCGCAAACACCACATATAGGCCTAACAAATATTACACATTTACATGCATTTCGTTTTTCAATATTTTCACCTCTTAAATTCTGAATTTCCCTCTTGTCAAATTATATTTCAACCTCGGCCTGCGACGTTCGTGGACTATATGACAGCAGTCGGGAATTGATGATTTGTCTGTAATTTTCTTTCCTACATAAAACTACGGAGCATGCAATATTTGTGTAGCATACAAACCGAGGGATTTAGAGTTACCCGGGTGATATTGTATTTAATCGAGGTTTTGAATTTGGATTATGTTGTATACTGAGCGACGATATGCCAGCCAGATAATTAACATTGTACAGGACCGGTACAGGTAAAGCCTTTTAGGTTCTAGGACAATTGCCCCCAGGACAATCACCTCCCTGCCAATCACCAGCGGGATAATTTCCACCCGGAAGATTATTCCCCGAGGACACCACCCCCAGGACAATTACCCCCGGGGAAATGACTCTTAGTCGCTTTAAATTAGGGGCACGTTTAATGATGAGAGGAAAAGGGGACGCTTATCGAAAGGGATAAAGACACTTATTAGAAAAGAAAAGGAGCACGTGTCAAAGTACAAAGGATAATTATCAGAGGTGAAAATGGGAACTTATCACACCTGAAAAAGCATTGACCAGATATGAAAAGGGGCACTTATGAGAATAAAGGGGCACTTATAATAAAGGAAAATGTGCATTTGTTGAAAGAAAAGGGGCAGCGATAAGATTTTTACCAGGGGCATTTATCAGAGGTGATAGGGGCTTCTATGGGAAAGGGGGAAGTGGCTCTTATCAAAAAGAAAAAGAGGCATATGTTAAAATAAACGGGGCACTTATCAGAGATGAAAAGGGGTAATTATAAGAAGGTGAAGGGCACTTTTAAGAAGGAAAAGGAGCTTTTATTAGAAAGGAAAAGGGGCACGTGTCAAAATAAAAGAGGCGGTTCTCATAGGTGAAAAGGGGCACTCATCAGAGATGAAAAGAGCACTTATCAGGAGGGAAAGGGGCACTTGTCAAAGTAAAACGAGCAACTTTCAGATTTAATAGGGGCCTTTAACGGAGGTGAAGAGCACACTTATCGGAAGTGAAAAGGATTAACTTCTCGTACCTGAAAAAGTTTCATTTACCAGAGATGGAAGGGGGCACTTATGAGAATGAAAAGGGACACTTTTCATAGGTGAAAATGGGCATTCATGAGAAAAGGAAGGGCTCTTTTTAACTAGCACTTATCATAAGGAAAATGGGGCCCTTATTAGAACTTAGAAAGGAAAAGGGGAACATGCTTAAATAAAGGTGCGCTTTTCCGAGATAAAAGGGGTAGCTCTTAAAGGGGCGGGCCCTTACAAAGTAAATGGGCACCTCTCAGATTTGAATTGAGCGATTATCAGAGGTGAAGAGGGCACTTATCAATAATGAAAAGGGGCACTTCTCGTACCTGAAAAGGGGCACTAACTAGAGGTAAAAGGGCACTTTGGTTCAATTGTTTTACGATCCTCCCTCAATGCGACAGATTCACCACCTCAAACTTAGTGGACTCCACTTATCGGTGCTTTTCAAGACTTGTCAGGGTTTTGTTGTCACCGGTGCGGATAAATAGCGTTACGTGTCCGGTATTTTTTAAAGCTTGTGCATACGCACTGTGCTCGGTTAAGTCACAATGCGCCGGATAAAGATGAACTCGACCAGTCAGCGCTCGCAAATGAAAATTATTTGTATAATCATTGCACGCTCACGTACAACAATAGTTGATGATAGCTTTTCAGCAAAAATGATGCCCTCTAATGACTACTTAATTCGATATGCACTGATTATCTATACAATGTATGCCTGATTATGTTGCAGAACCCAGTCGCAAGAAATTTCGAAGAGGAAGAAGTCTGCAAAAGAATGGGAAATCCGAAACTTCCTCAAATAAAAGTAAGTTTTTGGATTTTTCTTATCTATTTTTCTTAACTTTCCGTAACTAGGCCACTCATTAGCCACGGCCTATTATAAGCGTCCAGCAATTTTATAGATACAAGAACAAATGAGCATATACAGAAGTAGTGGAGTAGCATGGGTCTGGATTTTGAGGAGTCACCTCCCTGGCATTGTGGCAGCACCTTTCTCACTCGCCGATTTCAATGTGATTTAAGAAACCCATCAATAAGGGGATGCTATGCACATGATCGAGATCTTCTTTTTGCAATTATTTTCCGTCTTTCCCTTTTCAAATGTCACAGGCAAATATGTCAGAGGTAAAAAATGACAGCGGTAAAAATGACAGAGGTAAAAATGGCGGAAATTGAAATTGAAATAGAATATAGGTTTCGTTATATAACTAAAGTGATGTATCCGTTACTATATTGTAACGTCATGTGAATAAACCATGTTATTGAATGGAATATCATACTTCCTAGAAAACAACAGATATGGGGTCTTTGCTGACGTTCTATGACATGAAGTGACATTCACATGCGTATCATTCATTCCTCTTCCAAACAACAAGCAGTAACGTAATAAAGTCGAACAATTTGGAAGGGATGAGGCGGAGGTGAATTGGATATGTTATCAATAACTCAAAGTGATCTTGGCTGGGTTATTATGCTTAATTGATTCTTTTCAGATATGAAGAAAGCTTGATTCTAAGAAGCTGGCTTAGAGGGTTAAAAGTCCCCCATCCCCTCAGGCCCCTGCAAAATGACTGATGTGATTTATTTGCATAATAGAGTACACATCTTTTGCCTTTATCACAAAGATCAGGGTCAAAGTATAACCAGCCCACGATTCAACCGACTACGTAGTCGTACAAAACATTTTTAATTTCTGTACCGTATAGTATCATCGTTTCAAGAGTTTATTTAAAAAAGCTCCATCTGACACTCAAAACACCCTTTGGTCGCTAAAACTAGGAACAGGAACCCGTAGAACATCTTCCTCCATCCCCAATATTATCCAACCACGCATGGATGCATGCTCATAATTATTAATGGCATTC
>CP137668.1:38709665-38929746 GCA_037976565.1 Mesocentrotus franciscanus | reverse complement strand
AGAGGAGATGGAATGGGGACTCCAAAGAGGGGATAATGCTCTTGTAGATTTGGCGCGAACGTCTATAAAGAGACGCCATTAAACGTGAACATGTTTATTGAAGGCTACAGCATGGCATTTACAGGTAGCCACACACTGCGGCTTGTGATTTATAGTCGTGATGCACTGCTATATAGTGCTGACGAATGTGGCTTGATGTGAAATATAACATAGATAACATAGAGTCAATGATAATACCTATAATACCGGGATTTTTTAATACTATGGAGAGATGATGAGGGACATGGGAAGAAATGGATGGGGAAAAAACAACTACCATAGATTTGCTTTTCAACAATCAATGCTTAATGAGTTAGTTTTTTTGTAAATGCGAGTGCTACAATCTAATCGAGAGCCTGCACACATCCGATTTGGCTGCTGTTCGTGTTTTCCGTAATATAACTGGGGACGAAAAGGATACGGAACAGAACGTGATTAGTACACTTCTACTTTGCATTAAACTTGTACGGTTATTGTTATAAGCTGCTGAAATCCTTATAATTTTTTGATTGACGATGAGCAGAATTGGCATAGATCTTTGCCAGATGTTGTTAATAACAAGTTGAATGAATATTACATAATCTTTAGAACTATCTTGGGTTATGATGTAGCCCCCCCCCCCTCCCCTCTCCTTCTCCCAACCCTCCCCATCTAGAAATCTCAAATTTTAAATCAACATTTAAAAGAGCCGAGGAGTGACATTTTCAAAATAGTGTAGATTTACACTTTTAACAGCATGTTAGATAGTGGGTATCTGCCATTTTGAAAAGGTGTTCACTCCTTGACCAATTCGTTTGAATGTTGATTTAAAATTTAAATTCAAGAATGCCCTTCTCCCTCCTCTCCACCCCTTCCCCCCCTCCCTCGCTACCGCGACTCCACTTTTTGGCGGATAGTGAGATTATATCAGAGAATCGGTCCGTATCTATATTTTATTGCAACGCTCTGGAGGCTATAGGAAGAAGAAGCCATGCAGTTTTCATTCATGGCCACTTCCAATCCTTCAACCTTCCCATCCTTCCTCCTTGTAAAGCTTCTAACCTTAAGATGTAAGTACGACCATCCACTCCATCCGAACTTGACCATCTTGGAAAGAAAGTCAGTCACGTCTTCTACGCTTCATTACTCTAATCAGACTCTCGGCGTTTTTCAACGTGGACCCAAGCATGAAAGTGATTGCAAAAACAAGTCATTCCCCATTGCTTTCTGCTTGTTTTCACACGGTGATGAGTATTGATCGAGCGATGATATCTGTAGGAACATCTGAAGATTCTAGCTATGATAGCTTAAAGAATTCTTGCTTCATAAAATGTTAATGTAGCAAAATTAAATGAACAAAGCAATGTTTGTTCAGTAATTGATGCAGTGTGTAAACAAACACAACTAACATAGTAATGCAATGATGAAAATCAATTATACGATCATTATGTCTCGATATAAAACTACAAAATTGATTTTCAAATTAAGATTAGATTGCAATATTATTGCAAAATATGCAAACCTATATAATATTCACGATCAATACCGCTTCAAAGAAGCTCATATCGTTATTCTGTGAAGAGTGATAATTATTAATTCATATCTTTACATCAAATGAGTGGCTGTTTTCCAGAATCGAAGATGAATGGAGCAATACTTCTAAAGACGAAGAATATCACCCATTCCACTTTTAAACAAACTGTTTAAAAACATGATATCAATTTAAAGGCGGATCCTGGGACAGCAATATTCGAAAACTGTTAAGTGTTTGTTTCAATAAGAAGAGGGGTTCTGTCTTTGTGGATCCGCCTACGGTTAGATTCTCTCTGAAATTCTCATTCATGAGTGGATACGAGCTTTTAATGCCGTGCGAATTACTTTTAATCACACACGTCCTGCTTTAGCATGCACATCAAAATATTTTTCGAAAATTCATGCTCCATTTATCTTCAGTGCAACTGCTCTCAGTTTACGACCAATGTTTGATCATGAGATAATAAAGGATAGTACAATTCATTCATTTTCTTAAGCATGCCATTCTGTACTACTTCCTTATAGATAGTCGACTCGCAGTCGATTTGTTTATTTCAGAACTTTAAAAGAAATGTCATAATGGTAACTGAAGATGAATGATCTTGTCCATATTTTTCCTGGTGTTCAGGAGTATCAAGTATGTGACATAAAAATGTCACATGAAAAAACAGAAGGTCATGAGAGATGAGGTGTCTGCAAAGTACATCCTGTAGATTTTTTTTTTTTTTTTTTGGGGGCTAATCATTTGTACAACATCCTTGAGATATAGAAAAAGTAAATTCGTTGCAAAACCTATCCCTATTTTGTCGTGGTGCATAAACTTTTGAAAAGACATTAAGCATTCATTACCAGTCAAATTTAAAGATCAATATTTTCATATTCTGCGTTATGAAGCATTATAATTTCATCTCTATAATATATAGGTATAACATTTTATTAGAAAACTTCAGATGCAGGAAACAGTGGCGTAGCGGGTGTCCAGCCTCTTTAGGGGTTATGGGGCACCAATCCCACTATGAAGATGAATGCGCAGTAACAAGGCAGTCAACAGGGAGGGTGTGGAAGAGAGTTCTATTATCTTCTTTTCATTTGTCACCCCTCACTCCCTTCCTTCCTTCCTCTCTCTCTCTCTCTCTCTCTCTATTTCTCTCACTCTCTCTCTCTCTCTCTCTAAAAACACAACCCTCGAGCGCACGCACACACATCCTCACGCACGCACCTCTTTCTATATCTCTCTCTTCTCTCTCTCTCTCTATTTTCCCTCTATTTTCTTCTTCTTCTTCTCCTTCTTTCTCTTCTTCTTCTTCTTATATTTTCAGCCATTCTATTGGTAGCATGTTCCCCATTATAGCTACGCCACTTCATAAACTATTAGTTTTGCCAGTTGAAAAGAAAAAAACTGAACCCTGTCCTATAGTTGATTAAGAGAGCATGAACAGGTTAACGTCAGACATGGTTCGTCGTCATTTAGAAAAAATGTAATTATTCGATTTCAATCTAGAACAATCGAAGACTTATATTGGGTTAGGTTGATAACCCTGGCAATATCACAACTTCATCATAGGCAATGAACTTTGATCTCGCTGCAATTATATACATAGTACTCCTTCTACTCAAATTTCATTTTCTTCTTTTGAGAGAAAAATGATTTGCTTTTAAAACGAATTCCAAATTAAAGTCAATTCGAGACTCAGTCAGTGCGACAATGTCTCTCTATTAAAAGGTAAAATATAGCAGCTACAGTTCCTCCTATTTTTGTTCATTTGCAAGCGTATATGCCATTATTTTTTTGAGAGCTCAGTTAAGATAATATGTAAACAAACAAATCAGTCAATCGATCAATGAACAAATCACTCAATAATCAATCATCAATCAATCAATCGATCAATCATCAATCCGTCAATCAATTAATCAATCAATCAGTCAACCAACCAATCAATACATGTGAGTAGTATAACTTCATAATATTGCATTTATAAATAACAAGACATGGTCGGGATATTTATGACATTTGTGTTGAATTATCTTTCACCTTGGCAGAGCCTATACATTTATCGCATATTTCTTTATTTATTCAATACTCTACTGGAATGCGTTTCCATAGTCTCACGCGAATAACGCGTTGATCTAAACGATAAGTGAAAAGGGAACCAACTTCCACAATACGGAACGCCCCGTGCACCTCTCTACCACTGGGAAACGGAATATGAACCCCCCGTGTAGGGGGGCAAAGCGGGTCAACCAGGAGGGTCTCGGGGTCAAATACATTTTGGGGTGCTGTTGCTTTATTTTCACCATAGGGTAGTTGTTTTTCAGCATGAATGTGAGACGTGTTGAATGACACGTATTCAGAGATTGAGGAACAGGTTTAAACTGCAGGTGTATTGTTGAAGCTAGATGGAATAATCCCTCGGAATATTTTCGTTTTGTCTGCTCACACACCCACACTCATACATGTATGATCATATTTCGCTTCGATAAAGAATATTTTGTATTATTCATAGTCATCATTGTGATTACCATAACCTTTTCATTCATGGTCGTAACGTCTCTTTTTGTAATATTGTACTTCCTTCTTCTTTCATCTATTTTTTGTTCTTTTGTAATATTATTCCATAACTTTGCTCTTTTCATTCTGATGATCTGATTTCGCACTGCATAATCTAATTATTTTATTGTTCATTGAGGTATCCGGGCTTCTTCTCCCTACTTCGTTTTTCTGTGGTGTAGTATTCTCTCCTCTTTGTCATAATCTGTCTTCCGTTTCAGTTCTTCATCTTCTAAACTTGTTGTTTTTTTCACTCATTTAACTGCTGCTGACACACGAAGCAAATATAAAAAGGACAAATAATCTCATTTATCAATTTAATTAATTAATTAATATTTTTGTTTAGCCACCTTTCCTTTCAGTATCTAGCCTATTCCTTAGCAAACAGGCAATTCTTTCCAAAGAAATATACCAAACTTTCAAATTAATGTTATCAGTTTTTCTGCAGAAAGGGACGTTTTAAATACGTTCGCAGGTGTAAAGTGAAAATGCATTCTATAGCATTAATTTTGTCTTTGTGTTGTCTATTCTCCTGCCAAAATGTATCATATAAATTATGTGCAACCTACGTTTTGGGAGATCGTGGCCCGGTATGAAACCCAGAAATCCCCGTTTCACAATGATAAACAATGTCTGACAAGCATGATCTGAAAAGTAATTTCTATCAGCCACTGATTATTATTCTCATTTCTATACCTAACAAATGCAGTTCAAAAGGTTAAACCGCTTAGGGGCAAAGACTTACAATGCTCCAAATACATTCATCATTTTGATAGTGTTATGTCAACACGAATGCAAGACTTTCGAGGATTACCAATATTTATGTTTTGTACTATTCCAAGATTAGTATTGATGCCTAGAATGTTAGAGAATTCATTTTGGAATGTGCTCCTATAACGGCCGAATAAAACAGTCGCTTATGTTTTCAATATAAAGTTCCGTATCCAACTTCTATCTAATAAACCAGGAAGTACGAATACGAAAAGTTCTTGGGCTGAGACACCTACCGAATTCGAGTAAAATGAAAGGAAATGTCAGATGGCCAACATCAGAGGCGTAGCCTGGATCCAGTCATTGTGAGGGGCTTCGCCATCATCGGGGGGGGGGACCACCGGTATTATTAGGTAAATGAAAATGTGTGTGCGTGTGCATGTGTGTGTGTGTGTGTGTGTGTAGGAAGAGATGCTGTCACTTTTTCTAGTTCTCTTTACCTCACTTTTCGTCTTTTCTCTCTCTTTCTCTCCCCCTCTATTTCTTTTTTCTTCACATTTCGATTGGGGCACACACACCGTCCTTTCTGTAGCTGTGCCACTATTTGTGATCAGTAGAGAAAGGTATGAAGAATATAGGGAAAAGCATCACCATGTGAATTGAAATGAAGAAAAGTCGAAGAAGATAGCACAAAATATCAAAGGTATTCTCTCAATCTAATTAATAACTACTTTCCCTCTCTTATACATTTTGTTCCTCCCCAGATTGCAATGAAGACACAAGATCACCAATTGGCCATGCAACTCATGAAGCTACGGGGAGAGATACAGGCGCTCAAACTCCAGAAAACCAGTGACGACCATCGAGAGTTGATAGAGGACGCCCGCTACAGCATGGTGGAGGAGAGTGTGGAGCTCAAGAGCGCGCTCTTTGATTTGCCAATGAACAATAACTTCTATCCAGTCGGGGAGGATCCATTAAAAGACATTGGGGTGACAAGGATGAATTTGAACAGTCGAAGATTCTCATTACGATAGCCGAGTTACGATTGGCTCATCTGCAGGTGTATTTGGTCACGTGACTTTTATTGCAATAATGACCAAGTTGCACTGACTGCTTGCCTGCCGTGAATGAAGTACCATTAGATTGTCAGAAAATTATAGTAATGAAAATGGAAGAAACATTACGGTTACCTTGGATAAATATGAAGCATCTGAATGCCTCTTCGCTAAGGGATGGATTTGTAATGGACCTCCCCACATCAGAGACGTCATGGAGACAGAGAGGAGGGACTTTCCGGAGAAACGAACAAACGAACATATATATTTTTCGATTTTAGCGCTCTTCTAATGGATGAAGATATGAATAAATAGTAATACTAACTTCTCTGGCCCTAAAACATCAACAAGATTCCTCTATGAGCCAACATTCTGTTGTCTTAAAAGAGGAGTCCCTCTCCAAATCAAGTAAAACAAAATTTGGTACTACATGTATATAGAAATATTTCTACCGATTTCTACCTTTGAATATTAAACCGCATGACACAGTGCGGCTAAACCGACAGCACAGAAGGCATATTCAATGCCGATATAGTGAATCTTTGTCAAAAGGACTTAGAGACCGACATGTCGGCCCCGTGGACCTTCTGAAAACTTTTTGAGGGTTCACCAGACTGGCATTATCGGTCTCTCGTGTTGTCAGTCCTCTTGGATATCCCGCACAGTGCTTAGTTAGGAGAGTATAGTTCCAATCTTATTTTACTTAAGTCGATGGGTATTTTTTATTTTAATAATTGCCTTTGTATCCATCAAAAATTTACCCAGTATGAATAAAGATTACAAACTTAGTGACGAACGGGGAGAAATTCTAGTTGTTAGAATGTTTTATCGTCTTCCTCGCATCGCTATTAAGCAAAAATATGGTTTAGAAGGTTAATTCTTAAACCGAGTGTAATAAGTAGGTTTCATTTTCTTCCTTCTTGCTTCTTGTATTAAATTACATGAGGAAAACATTACTGTATGTGTTCTCAATCAAAATTTGTTATTAATGAGGACATTACTGAGTAATTTCATCTTTTTTAAAGGTGACTTATTATGTGATAATGTTTGTCTGATGATTGGTCAGAATCAATAGGCCTACGTTACAGATCAAAATATATATTTTGCTTTATTTTGAAGTGGTCCATTTGATATAATCCTCCATACTTGCTAGGTTCTTTGATTACATAGGACATTATATTGGTCTCAAGATATTTCCTCTTTCCGCGTTAAATTCGAGGAATTGTGATAAATTAATCTGCATGATGCTCTGAACAATGTATATTACTTTACTGTGCTTTAAGGTTCAACCGTTACACTTGTTTTACAATGGAGACGGTTTTATAGCTGCAACACACGGTTGGTTTACAAAAGGATTGCCAATGGTGAAATCCTTGATAACCTATCATTTGGGATCTACCTCTGTATATGTGTTATTTAATTTGGAAAATACAACAGAATGATATCGCTTGTTGGTCCATAATAATTATGATTAAAAGTCACATCTCCCAGTCTTATGTTCAAGTTTGATATGAATTAAACAATTATTTGATATTAGGGTTGGTGGAAATGCCAAAATAGATAGTGATAGAAATAATGATATTGGTTTGCAAGGATTACTAGGCATATGGCGTATATACTGAACTTTATTGAGAGTATAGGCCAGTTTATATCAAGACGATAAGATGATTTGAATTCAGGATATGAATATGATCAGCGACAGCGTACTGTCCATTCAAAGAGTATTATTGTTTCCTTCAAATGTAAATAAGGCAAGGTCATTTTATGTCTGGTACATATTGACTGGTGGTTTGCTATTACTTATATAGTACTTCTCATATCTGTGTACGCTAAGGGGTAACCGATCAACAATCAAAAATCCGTCACTGTCCTACAAAATGTGCTGAGTGATTAGATTTTTCTGACTTCATGAAGACGTCAAAAGTGTTAGAACGTCACAACGAAGTGAAAATTGACGTCGTGGTTTTTCTTAATCGTACTAATAAACCAGAGGTGTTCAATTAAATTACGCATTTTTTCACTAAATGATTATGACCGACACAATGGTACTCATTTTGGTGGGGAATGCACAAGGAAAAGCTAACATGCATTTCTATAGTACTGTACCTACATGTCAATAATCTGTCAAAGTGATACCAGTTTACCGGATAAACATCAACAACAACATTCGGGGGATATAATATTTATCATATTTTTATTCAGAAAACATTATATCTTTGTATGAATTGTGAGCAGATTTTATTTTTCATTATTCGATTATCATCTAGGTATTGATGAGGAATATGACATTTTACAGTTTACAAACTTGACTTTATGAAATAAAATCTTACATTACTACTAAAGTGTGCCTTCTTGTATTTTGATAATTACTTTCTTTGTCGAGTGGAGGTTTATAATATAACAAATTATATAATGGTGTTCATATATTATGATAATTGGAAAGGTTTAAAATTGATTCGACATTAGAAAAATGGCTTGAAGAAATATATGTTTTTCTGACATGTAATACAATGTATTGAGTTATCTATAGCACATCTCCATGCGCATAATTCCAGCCAATTAGTTCTTTTATCCTTCGTGGAGGTGTAACTTTTTTCAAATTTTGTCAAGGAATAAAAATAAATAAATCGTTAGATCATGAATGTCAAATATATTGAGCTAACACTTTTTCGTTAAAATCACAAAAGTTTGAAGAATAATTATTACTTTTGTAGTTATGTGATCCTTTGTTAAGTGCCTCATTACAAATTATTTCATTCACCTGTTACGAATCATTGCATTTCAATAGTCAGAATACGAATCGCAAACATTACGTGTTGTTAGGTAGGGCAAGCCATAATGTTCGTCCTATCTAGCAAGCAAACTAATGTATGTAATTTGCATTCTGACTATTAAAATACCTTTCTTCGTAACAGGTAACAAAGACGTATGCATTAAATTTGATTACATTAAGAAAATGGCCTATGTCAAGCCCCTATTAGAATGTCTTCTATCTATTTTGAATACGACGGGATGCTTCCAATAGACTTGAATGTAAAAGACATTTTGTATCCCCTCATGCCAGTTGTAGGGCCTTTTACATAACAAGTTAGTGCCTTGCTCTCATTGTTTGAATATTGAAAAGTAGTTTGCAGACCGATAAATGATCGGATAGGACTGTATAGGGAGTGAATAAGAAAGGGGAAGCAAACTTAACACTTCTTATGTTTTGTTTTTGTGTTTTGTAATCATTTGAAGAAAAAAAATCTTGGATGCAGTACAGAATTTGACATAGCGTAGCATGCGCCCGGTAGCGTTATCCACACTTTGGTTTTAGGGCAAGAAAGAAGCACTAGTAGATAATTCGTGGTTCGACAGTCTTGACTGTATTTGGTACAGAGCATCAACTATAACTCATATCAAAATGTACCCTGTCAATGAACACAAATAACTTAAAGGGATTGGGTAACTTTGTCTCAGATTTTGAAACAAAATCCTGGAATTAGCTCATGATGCAAGGTAATGATAATTATAAACCTTTAGGTCAGTAAGGAACCCCATGTCTTTTACAAGCCGATCGCCTGTCTGATTATCAATTTTGCGTTTTCCTAACGGTTTTCATAACACTACAGTCTATTGGGGAAAATGAGTATGGTAAAACCGGTCACTCAAAGACTTTTGATTTTTTGAGGCACTTCATGATCATTTTGAAGCGCAATTTTTCCAGGGCTTCATTATTACACCATATCACAGACACTGATAAGTACGTACATCGGGTCATGCATCTCAGATTTAACATTGTTAAACGATGCCTTTAATCTTGGATGCAGTACAGAATTTGACATAGCGTAGCCTGCGCCCGGTAGCGTTATCCACAGTTCCACACTTTGGTTTTAGGAAAAGAAGCAGTAGACAATTCGTGGTCTTGACTGTATTTGGTACAGAGCATCCTATATACCTCCTATCAAAAGGTATCCTGTCAATGAACACTAATAACTAAATAAACAAACAAATAACTTATTAATGGAGCTCTTTCCCCAAGCCTGCAGGTCTTTGTTGAGCACTTGCTGATTCTAATCGGGTACAGGCGAGCTGTAAGCCCCTATCAATTAACAAAATATATATATATATTCATTAAAGACGGGGGATGCTTTCAATAGACTTGAATGTGAAAGGTCCATTGAATTCCCTCGTGCAAGTTCAGGGCCCTAAAACCCTGCTCATCATTGTTTGCTTGTTGAAAAAAAAAGTGGTTTACAGACTGGAGAAGGATAGGATGGGACTGTAGAGAGTGAATAAGACAAGGAAACAAAAATGTAAAAGTTAAAAATTCGTTTTAAAACTGACAGGAGGGGAATCTTGCAATTGCATTTAAAAATGGGACATAGCTTTGTGGCTAACGCTGACGACAGGCGCAGCTATCCCATCCATTTTTCTACTATTACCACGTCACTGCCTCCCCCGAAGCTCCCCGAATAGACGTCACCTAGGACCCACATCAAACTTTGCATCCCTATGACCCCATTTTCATTCTTTTTAAATTTCCCGCCTGACTTGAGATTGCTCCTTCCCACAAACTCCCCGTTATGTAGCACTAAAATGGAACGCCCAAACCCCGCCCACCCCATCCCGCCCACACCCTCAACGCATATTCTCCTCCGACAGTCATCAGCTAGGACCCACCCCAAACTTTGCATCCCTAGGACCCAATTTTCATTCTTTTTTTAAATTTCCGCCTGACTTGAGATGGCTCCATCCCACAAATTCCCCGGTAGGTAGCAATATAATGAAACGCCCTTACCCCGCCTCACCCCCTCCCCGCTCACACCCCCTCAACTTCATTCTTTCATTGTGGAGCTTGAGACTGCAGAGAGCCAGAGAGAGAGAGAGAGAGAGAGATAAGGGAGAGAGAGATGAGGGAGAGAGATATAGAATGGGAGAGTTTCATTGGATTAGTTTAGATGAGAGACATGAGAGAGAGAGAGAGAGAGAGAGAGAGAGAGAGAGAGAGAGAGAGAGAAAGAATGGGAGAGTTTCATTGGATTAGTTCGATTTATAATTAGTCAAGTTGAATGTAACATAAATACAAATAGTAAAATGATAATGAAAACAAAATAATAATGATAATAACTTGAAAGGATGACCCATGAAAGCTGAAAAGCTTATTTAAAATGCACTGTTACGCGGCACTAATGTCTTTTGGCAAGGCATTAATCTACATTTGCCACTCTCCACCGAGGTGTAAATGGGTACCTGATATGCTTGAGCGCTAGTTACTTTGGCAGCTCGGCTATAACCAGGGTAATATTGTGTAAAGCGCCATGAGCGTCAGAGCCTGGCGGATACCGGCGCTATATAAATATCCATATTATTATTATTATTTATACTCTTTAATAACAACACATTTTTTCCTTCATTTTATAAACAGAGGGATGAGAGAGAAATATATGAGGGAGAGAGATGAGAGAGAGAGAGAGAGAGAGAGAGAGGGCGGAGTTTTGAGGGAAGAAGAGGGAGAGAGCTAATTACAAGTATTAGCCATTCAGGATTGATTTATCTAGACAAGAAGATAATATACATATGTAAACAAGAAAATAACATAAATAAATTCATAGGACTTTTACAAGTTAATAACTTCCATACAAAACATCTTTACTTGTAAGTTTCCTAACAACCTAATATTCCAAAGGTAAAATCAAGTCGTTCGGTGGCAGCATCGATAAGGACTGGTTGTTGCCCTTTTTACGCGCGCCGTCTCCTCATTTATGCATTGGTATTTCTAAAAATTATGTTTATACAAAATTGTGTAAATGTATTTTGTTTAAATAAAAATTAATAAATGAATTAAATGAATTGATACAGGAGGCAGGGGGACCGTCAGCTAAAGGCTTGTTTTGTAGCTTATCAGTCCATTAACAGCAACTCGTGTACAGAAAAATAATAACTGCTTTTAAAAATAATAAATAAACATTATGGTATACGTTATGTTATAATATTCGTGCATCACATTGTCGGATATTTTACAAGCGATTGAAGCGAGCGAGTAAGATATAACTCACTTTACAGTGGTAACAAAACTCAAGTTCAATATAAAAAGTACACTAGATGTGTGCCTGAATATGAGGATATTCTGGCACATGGCTGCCCGAAGATGAGGTGATGGTTGCTTGAATATTAGAACTTTAAAAGTCCTGGGGTGGATGTTGCAGCACCCCCACGCCTCGTACTCATATGCATGTACATATATAGACAATTAAACGGAATATACAGGCTGCAGTCATTGATGTTCGAGTACAAGACACGAACACGATGTATGCAGTTTCTAATACTGTACTTTGTTTTCATGAAATTGACATTGTTCCCAATTTTGTATATAACTTTATTTCTCCCGCGGCGCCCTGACTGAAAAACGCTTGTTTTAAAAAAAATAGAATGTGAGGGTCCTAAGTCATAGAAAATTGATAATACATGTACATAGAAAGAGGTCATAAAGTTTCAATTGTTTGCTGATTTACCATACTTTATTTATTACCCCCCGCCCCATCCACTTTCAAAAACGTTACGCCACCCCGAGCTGTGGAAGTGTCGTGGTAAGGTGGTTCATTCACTTGACTCTCAATCCAAGGGTTTAGGGTTCGAATTCCAGCCCGTCACTAACGTTCTTTGGCAAGACGTTAATCCACATTGGCCACTCTCCACCCAGGTGTAAATGGGTACCTGGTAATTGCAGGGCCCACAGTACAGCATTAGTGACAATGACAAAGACAATGACAATGATTTTTATTTCTTTAACGGCCCCTTCTGGGGCATGGAAGAAATACAGTTGAATAGTACAAATATAATGTTCAACAACGATATTTAAAAGAAAATCACAGACAATCTTTAAAGACAAGAAAATCTTTGGCAGCGAACAACAAACAAATAAAATACATAATACCCTATATCTCAACTGACAGTGCTAACACCACTATACATGTACACTATTAGTGCTAATGCTGACTTCCCTGGTAAACAAAGTGACTATTGAACATCCGTATAGTTCGCCCTCTGCGAATATTTTCTAGCCATATCACTGCACTGCGCATGAGCACATTTTCATTAATTTTCGCTGCTCCTGGGCGTATTTTTTTGCGTGAAAATGAATTGGAGAAGTACGATGGAAAAATCAAAACTTTGTACCAGCAAAAATTCATATCTTGTACAATTTTGCAACGGTGGTCTGTATTTTTTGAGGAATAGGACATGTTTTAGGTTATATTTCACTCTTAAGGTAAGAATCGAGTATTTGAAATTGAAGTTTGTGATCTTGTAATGTGGTGTATGATTCTGTTTTACAATTGTGAAGTTTAAGAGATATGATAATAACTTTTACAGCTAATAATTGAACAGCTAGCGTACGATTTGGATTAACTGCTGTCGAGATCGAGCTGTGTTGCGGTTCGTAGCGGGTAGTTGGGCGAGGGATGGGCCGTTTGGACCTGGCGACATGGGCCCTTCTGGACACTCCACAGCATGCAGCATTCATTCACAGAGCTCTGTTTAGCTGGATGAGCTGCTAGCTCGCTGAGGCTGTGGCCGGGCCGCGGCCGACGTGCGTCTGTGCAGTTATGATAGATAGCAGGGTGTCGCAAGTGCAAGTGATGCGCAACTGTTTTACTACGTACTACTAGGTCTAGTCTAGGGGCGGGCCTACCGCACAATTGTGGAACGTGTTGCCAGTTTTGCCACTGTTGGGACTCTTACTCTCTTCTCTCTTACTTGAATTCACAAAGGATGAGGAGGTTTAAATTAAACCCATGGTTTTAATCTTCATTTATTACATAACCCATGGTCTAAAATTAGCGCAAAATAAGCGTGACACATAATCAGAGGTCCAATATTAGACACGCGCAAGGCAAGCCGCAAGGTACGCTTATTTTGCGCTAATTTTAAAAACATGGGTTATGTAAATGAGGGTTTAAACCATGGCATGGGTTAAGTTGAACCTCCTTTGTGAATTTGGGCATTAGAGTCTTACTAGAGGTTTAGTCTTTGTTATTGTTTTTACATTCTAGATGTTTGCCTGGTTTAAGTGGTTATTATTAGGGTGTGACTGTCTGATTGCGCACCCGATGTTGTGTGCTAAAATTCTTCCCATAGAGATTGCATGCATCCCTATGCGGTCTACGTGTATTGCGCGATCATGCAAAATTGGTCAAAGTTTTTTTTTTTTAATTGAAATTCAAACCTTTATTCTTTGTGATCCTGAAGGTGATACTCAATACATGTAAATGAGGTGTCATATGAAAGAGCAGGTGAATCCCCATATTTCCAAAGGGGCGTCATCTCGGAATTCTAAAAATATCTTGGTCAAAACAGCGATTTAAACATTGTGCCCTGGATAACTCCGAGGTTTGCCACTTTTGAGATATGACGCCCCGATCAATAAGTACATGTAGTCCCAGTCCTAAGGAATATATCTATGCGCTTATTTTTTCGCTAGCCCCCAGGGATCACAAACAATTACAGTTTGAAAATACCCTTCCCCACATTTTTCGGATCAGCTAAGTAGGGAGGCGTGAGCTCGCGCGTGAACCCATGGTGATAGCGCGTAAAATCTGCACATGAATATGCATCGGACCGCGTGTGTACATACCCGGAAGTGGATGCCCATTGAAGACAATGGATTGCTGATCGCTTTGAGTTGTGCAATTCAGCTGTTTTGCTAAATTTAGCAAAACAACATAACTCTGCATGTGCGTCTTTTCATTGATTCTGAGAAAAATACCATGAATATTTCTTTGATTTGAAGGGGCCGTATCTTTTGATAGAAACATCGGTGAGTCTTGAAATTTGAAATTTATTATTCTGAGTGAATGATTTTTTTCAATTATTCAACCATAATGGTGAAAAATAATCCAAAAGGAAAGTTGAAAAATCGTTCAGACACCCTATTATTATCTAGTGTGTAGCTACTGTTAACTGTAGGCCTTTCTTGATTTTTTGAATACCAACGTTGTCTTGAAGTTTTAGATATTTGAATATCAAAATCACTATTTATAAACATGGGTCAATATTTAAATAGTGGAAAAAGTGGTAATCGAGTGCCAATCGGGGGATAAGCTATTCATATTCATGTAGCTTGAAAATTTGAGTATTACTATTACTTTTATTAGTCCCAAGGGCCAAGCCTATTGATTTGATATCACCAAGCCTTTAAGTAATTGGCATCCATTTGCATGTGGCTGTGTGAAGAGTGATGTTCAAACAAAAAACCCTCAAATGTGTACGTAATCACCCACTGCCGCACACAACAATCCCTGTAAAAACTACCTTTGGTGTTTGCTAGATGACTCTTCTTTCTGCTCATAAAAAGTACTTTGAAATCGGTCAAGTATTTAACCAAAAATGTGGACATTTGTTACTGGATTGATAGTGCTTTACTTACATGTACATGTACCTTCCACCTTTTCCCGATGCACTGGGCTGCCGTAAGTTTGCTAAAATATAACATTTACATGTATTGATACTTTCTTCATTGCTTTTGCTGTTCATGTTTGACCTTGGTACATGTACATGTACACTGTACGTACTTGCGTGTGTGTGATAATATGCTTTGCATTTTAAGATGATTTTGCAATATATACACCTGTATATTGGACCAGCAGAAAACCTCTGACTCTACAAAAGTAAAAGACTCTACAGTCTACATGAATTGGCTGATTTCGTGTTGCCAATTTGATACTGACTTTATGAAAATAGTGATTAGTTTAGTGTAAAAAGGAGCAGGAGTGTTGCTAAATTCAGTGAATGTAAGCGACACTCTCATGCCTTTATATAATAAACCACATGTAATGGCTTTTTGGAATAGACCACTTCAGAGGTAGCACAAAAGGGTTTTTACTTTTTTTTTTTTTTTACAAATGTCCTTTATCTGCCTGTGTACAGATACATGTACATGTAGTACAGTGTATCTCTGAACTAGATTAAAACATACACACATACATGTACATGTAGGCAACATATACACTACACATGTGCATGTACTTGGTACATTAACTTTCATCATATGTTTACCCCCAAATTGCTAGCTGATGGCCACTGTGAGCTGGACGTGTTAAAATACTTTTGCTAAAATGTATAAATGAGCAAATTTAGGCTTACTGATAAGATTTAGGAAATTAGGGTATAAGAAGTCAGAATTAATGATGTTGAATTATAGTGCACACATGTACATGTACAGTATTTGTAGGTTATGCGTAATGGCGTTTGATAATTAATTGATGAGATAATCAATGACGGTAATTGATGATTAATTTACTTTTCATGTACATGTAGAGGAATATCAGAGACTTGTAGACTTGTTGCATTATCATATGTACGTTGTCCTCAAGTTCTAACAACACCCCCTGCTCAAAAAAATGAGGGGGACAAATAAAAGTGACCTGTTACATGTTTTTGATCTTTTTATTGGGATTGTAGCTCTTTTTTCCTTTTTTCATTTACACAAAAAATAGAACTGGTTTTTACAGTATATTCAGGTCTACAAATGGGCCAAAACTCACCCAAAAGGCACTGTAACTATTAGAAGTTGTATTGGGTAGCCTCCTGACCTTACATGTACATGTAGTATGTACAGTGTATCAACCAAAAAATTACTTTTTTTTTTACGGGGGCTCTTTTCAGATTTTCCCTTAAAAAAATAGCCCCCCTTAATAATTTTGCGGTGGCTATTTTGGAGCTAAGGGGGGCATTTTTTTAAGGTTTTTTTTTAAAACATGAAATTACCCTATTATAACTTCCAAGCAGAGGCAAACATACAAATGTAACGTACATAGATTATGTCATGTAGAGTATTGCAGACATTCAGATACCGGCCCATACCCACGATTTATTCACTTTGTGTTAAACACGTGGTTTACTGTATGATTTACATATACATGTAAATAAAACTTGTTAAAAAAAAAGGAGCATTTTTTCAACTGTTCGAGTTTTCATATCATAACAAAATATTATCACTGACACGTAGGCTAGGAATTTATTTATTGGGGGCTACTTTTCCCAAAAAGTGGGGGCTACTCTTGAAAAAAGGAGGCTACTTTCTTAAAGCCATATTGTAAACTAACAATCTGTTGACTGTTGTGTTTTTCCTTAGCCATAGTGCTAGCGACCAAATTGGTACGTAATATGTTATTTAGTCTTTATTTTCTGTCCAAAATTTTTATCATGATTCATGGACAATGCAATCCCATTAAAAAAGAAATGTAATTCCGTTTAAAATTGTGTTATTTATAACTTAAACCATTAAATGTCAGTGAATATTTTTACTGTTGTCCCACATACCGATGTAGATCTATTTGTTATAACGAAACATGCAAAATCATTGCCGGATTTTTTTTCTTCCCGTATATAGGGTCTAGATTCTAATTCTAAAGCCAAAGCAAAGGCCAAAGCTAGATCTAGTTTCATTTCGTAGACAGAAATTGATGGCATCGTATATAAATAATATAATTTAATTAAACAGTTGTAAGAAAAATCTGAGGTATATGACCATCATTTATATATTTATTTACGGGTTTTTATAACAAAATTCAATTTGTGTCTGAAACTAGCTTTATACCGATTAATACGGAAAGAAATCTGGCATTGATTTTACATGTTTCGTTATAACAAATATATCGGTATGTGGGACAACAGTAAAAATATTCACTAACATTTAATGGTTTTAAGTTATAAATTACACAATTTTAAACGGAATCACATTTAAAAAAAAGGGATTGCATTGTCCATGATAACAATTCGGGTCAGAAAACAGACTAAATAAACATATTACGTACCAATTTGGTCGCTAGCAGATCAGCACTGACGGACGGTGAATACTTATTTGCTTCATACTACTACTAGCAGCACGTGCGCTGGAGCTGCGTGCGCGCCTTCTATTTCTGTGTATTGTGGATACAGTAGTGTACTATCGTATGCACGATGTGCAGGAAACTACTATGTACTCCGTATTTCCATCGGAGGCCGGCCAGGAGCTTAGGGGGATATCGCGGTGTATAGATCTACCTACAGTAGGTACGACCACCGATTCGCTGCAGTCACAAAACTTGTTTAAATGTTGATGGAAGTTTCTAGTTTTAGAGTTTGTAGTTTGAACGGAGATTTCACTTGGACACATCAATAAATTAATTTATTAATTCCTAGGGAATATCATTTTATGGCGGGGGCGATTTTTCAACATATATGAATTTTTTTTCGCCCTCGTCTTGATGTTTACCGTGGCGGTTTTAGAGGTTTAGAGGGCGAATCGCCCGTCGCCACCGTGTATTTTTTTCGTTGCAGTGTATAAAACAATTCATCTTACTACTTTAGGAATATTTGCTTGTTATTGGACAAATCATTGTTGATTTTGCTTATTTGCATATATCTCATCGCAATTCATGGTTCATGTCACAATTGTGATATCAAATCAAATTCCATGGTGATATGTACCGGTAGTAGCTGGTGATGCTAAAATGATAATAATTAATTAGGCAAAGGTAGAATGTGACAAGCAAGTTTATGATAGTAAAAGTTCTGTAAATTTCTAATTGTGCTATTGAACTAACTTGAGGGATAAGGGAAATTGGTTGCATTGTGCACTGTACAGTATGTTCATTCATTGTAGATCTATCTTGAACTACTAGAAAGTTTTATTTAAAAGAATATAAATTTAGTGTGTGTGAAAACATAAAATCAACTAAGTTCTTTTTGAAATGTTCATCTGTTTATCAATTTTCTATGTGTGTAAGTGCATCTGTTGAATTACATGTACTGTATGTATTTTACATTACAGACTTTGGAGGTAAATGACATGTTACATGTAAACAGGTAATTGCTTACAAATGTCACTTTCAGAGAAATATTTCACATTTTCATTCAATGCATGTTAGTATTAAACTTACTTGCACAGTACAGTGTACATGTTCCAAATCAGTTTGATGTATTACTAGTGGCTACTCCAAGACTTAATCACAGTTATGAAAATTATTAAATGAGCTAGGGTGTCAAAGGCGTACAAATTATGTGTACGTGTACATGACATACATGTACTGTACAATTAAATACATGTTGCCTCCTAAATATTTCTGTGCGGGTGGACTTGTAATGTACATGTACAGTGTATGTAGCAATAGCTGATTCGGTCAAATTAGCTTTCAACAGATCCTAAATTCTATGCTGGATATGCATTTTATAAGTTAATATTTGTTATAAAAAAATATTTATGTTTTCTTTGTCTTATCCTTTACCAGATAACTGCATTGACAGGTGTAAGGAAACAGAAAATCACAGATGATGTTACTTATAGATCATGCCAAGGACATACTCCTACTTGGACTATAAACAGAGACACTTCAAGGAGTTGCAATCCGTCTTTATTTAGTTTTAATACTTGTGATCTGGCATTAAAGGTTTCTCTCTCGTCTGAGCTGAAGATAGGGAGGGGAGGGGTTCAACATGGACTCCGTCCCAGAAGTCACACCCATGAGGAGCTATAACTTCAGGAAGGTGGGTTCTCTATCATAGACTTTGATTTGAAATTTATTGAATCAAGGAATGCATAAATGTCAAAACATCTTGTATTTGCTGTAAATGTAATATGTAATATGCGTTCAGTCTATCCTTTAACTCACCTTACACTGTAAACTTGCTTGATTTAGCGACTATGACTCATGCAAGAAATCATGTTGTGATTTTCTGCTGGACAACATGTTCAGGCATAGTGTTCATGTGCATGTACATGTACTGTACAGTTGTCTCAATACTGCCAACTTGACTTGCCATCTTACGTATTGTTTGATTCAACAACACATGCAATCACATTTTAAAGGTACTATGTCCCATTTGCAGGCCCCAAAAATGAAAAGGTTAAATTCCAACGGCATTTGAAAGACAATACTAATTTAGAACTTCCCTAAAAAAAGGGGGGCTTGAAAATGTCATTAAGTGGGAAAATAACGACTATTAGTTGTCGAATCGACTTAGGAGCTATAGAGCCAGTATTAAGTAATAGTCTGAGTTTTCAGACCATTGTACCGAATGGTCGTACGTTTTATGCTGCGCAAAGATTAAATCAGTTCAATTTTGGCCATTACAAGAAGTGGGTTATTGATGTAGACAAATGCTCATGTACCCTTTACAGCTCATTTTATGTATGTTATTACCAAAGATGAAAAAAGCCAGTCAGTCACTCAATAGTGTCTGACTGTGAAGTCTAGCAAGTAAACAGGTTTCCTTGCATAATTTGAATATTAGGACACTGCTAACGTTTACATTTCACAGATAGGACATACATGACATATTCATAATTCCTGCAAAGTTCTACAGAATTTGATGTTGGCTGCAAAAGGGACATTGTATCTTTAAGAAAAATAGCATTTTAGTTGGAATCTACATGTACTATTTGTGGAAGGGCCCTATGACATAAAGTACATAACTATGAAAGGAATGTATTTACTGTGTACATTAAATCCTTTAAAATACTGTTTGTTTTGAAAAATTGTATCCTTATTTTGTTCTTACTTACAATGCAGGCCAAACTGAACTCCTCTGTAGCTTGGCTCCTTACCAAAGCATACAGTGATAGAGAAGAACCTCCAGCTGATCTACTTGATCCCCTTTATCAAGATGATGTAAGTCATATCAAAAATTATTCCTTGATTGTAGATGATCAGTATAACAGTTGCCATTTCTTGTTTTGAAATCTTAGTGTTTATTTTTTTCTTATTTTACATTACTCAGTATGAATGTGTTATGCTTGACTTTAAATTTAATGAATGCTGTTGAGCTAAGGTTGGGCCCTGTGAAGCTTTGGCATTTCTGGAGGCAAACCACGATAGGTGTTTGTTTTCATAGGAGGTATACATGTATGTATGTCCAATGTTGCAATGTGTACAGGTCTTGATCACAATTTTCTGTTTTACTTGATTACATGTACTCTGTCATGTTTTGATAGGAATGTCTTAAAATCGATTGGAAAAAATGGAATAATAGTGTGTGCTCTTACAATCAAATAGGTTCCAATCTGTGAATAGAATAAATTATATGAAATATGAATGTTCATGTATGCATATTCTTAGGCTCTTACGTATGAATTTGATAACTGGGGGATCCTTTAACATTTAGTTGACTTTAACATATTTTGTGTACTTTTGATAGCTGTTATATTCATGTTGCTGTATCAAAATTGCATTTAATTTATTCCTCACAATATTGAGGGCTTAAAAAGTACTTTAGTCATTTTGTTAGTGTTCTCAGCAAGCTGTAGAGGTGTGATTTGCCTTTTTTCCAAATTTCAATGAACCTTCACTTTAATATAGTCCATTGGTATTATTTGTTGTACTTGATGATTTGAGTACCCAGCTAGACTAATCATGAGTCTCATTATTTCTGTGTAGTTGATTGATCTTCATAATCATAGACAATTAAACAATTATGGGATTACATTCTCCAAACTCTTTTTATTCAAGCACATTTCAGTCACTGTTAAAATACTAATATTCCCTGTCGTTATCTTATTCAATGTTAGGGTGAAGACCATGTCAAACCATCGGTCATCTACCAGCTAGCATCAGGAGAGCTGTACAGTCGAGTGTGCTCCAACATCTTTCCTCCTACCATCCACCCATGGGATGGGCATGTAGCCATCATCCAAGGCTTCTCAAGGAGGGGCATCTATGTGGTGGATGATCGTAACCAACCAGTCACAGAATCTATACTCTCACAGACTCAGAAGATCAAACTGGTGAGTTGAAATTTAACATCCCCCTTTATTTATTTTTTTTTTTTTTTGGGGGGGGGGGTTAATTGGTTCTAAAACCTGGCTGTCTCTCTCTCTCTCTCTCATTTTTTCTGCCATTAAATTTAACAATGTAATTCCTGTTTCCCCCTTTTCTTCCTCACTTTGTTTGATCTTGTTTAGCCTCTTTTTTAATCCTCTATTTTAATTGTATTCCCTTTTTTTTTTGTACATGTGCCTTACTTGTTGATGTTACCCTTTTTTGTTTTGTTTTTATCCATTATTTTATTTTGTTGTTTTTGTTGTCATTTCTAAACTATTTGGGAATACATACACTCCCTCCACCCTTTTTGTAGGATACTTTATATACCAATATATACATGTACGGTATATTAATGAATTGGTGAAGAAAACAAATTTTTTGTAAAAATGACATTCAAGCAAAATGAGTTATCTAAATGCAAATGGAAAAGAATGATAAGATCTTACAGATGTACTTGTAAATTGCGAGAACTTTTAAGAAATGTACATGACAAAGTTGTAGTAATGCACTAAAACTTTTGAGAGTCTTAAATGTACGTGTACAGTATGTGTATAGTTCATCTGTCTTTCTATCCTGCAGAAAGGAAGCACAATATAAATATTTTAAAAGAACTACTTGTTTTTTTTATTTTTGAGTGATTGAGATGTGCCATGTAAATAATAATAATATTGATTTTATATTCAATGCACATTCCAACAGATACATGTACATGCAAGCTCTTTGGAAAGCAAATTTTTAAAGATTTTGATTTTCACTTTACAGTATTTACATTGTAATTATAGGAAGTTCATTAGAACTAATATTTGTACATGATCCAGAATGACTGCATGTAGCCAACCTATAAAAAAAAATCACACACCATAAACCTCATTCTTAAAACAATGCATCTGAAGGCTATATGATCAAATGCTTTTCACCAGTAGTTTGTAATATTTCAAAGAAAACAATTGATGGGCGTGAGCCTTTCCAAAGAGAGACAAATGATTCTGTCCACAGGAATTTTTGTATTAGTAACCGTGCCTAAATTATCATCTGGCATGCACGACCTGCAGCCGACTTCACAGTCGTATGTTGTTAGTGTAAGTGTGAAGAGAACAAGTGAGTCATATGCAGGTCCACACACACAGACACGTACACACATGGGTACTGTGCACAAAGTATTCTAGACACTGACAGTACATTTGGACTTGCCTATGAACTGTACGTGAGCAGTATGGACTGCAAGATAAACTTGAGGATATTCTGTGTAGCCAAAGTGCATACAAGTGGGCAGGGTGCAGCGAACGATTCACATAGTCACTGCATCAATGTGCATTAATGAATTCAATGTATGATTGTCCAATGTTGTTTGATTATGGCACCAAAAAATGTGTCATATTTTATTTCTACGTCAAATTACTTTTCCCTGTCTCCTTGATACATGTAATGTGTAAGCCAAGCAAAATTATAAAAAACAATGTCTTATATTACTGTTTCATATGAACCATCATTGATTTCAACTACAGGTTGTACATGTACATACACTTTACATGTAGCATACCATGGGCTAGCTAATTCTGTTTGATCTCATTTTAAATGTAAAAAGTACCTTCAGGCCTGAGTACCTTCATGATAAAATATTTCCAATCTCCTTTCAATTCTAAGTTTTCCCCTACCAGCCATCCTTCTGGACTATGCATTGATAAAGATAGAAAGAAAAGTGAACAATGTTTACTTCAAGATGAAAAAGAATGTTTGAGGAGACGTGGAAGCCATATTATAGAAGACAGTATTGTAGTCTACTTGTTGAATATCAGTTTTGTTGTTGCATTGTACACTAGTCGAAAGCTCTTTATATTGACCACTGGAGCCTATTGAAATCTTTATCCCCTCCTGCTAGGCTTGGTGCATTTTGAATGCAGAGAGTTGAATAGCCATTGATTTGTTTACTACCCAAGGGTCTGTGGCAGGCTCTGATGTAAAACCATTGCATGCATCAGTATACAAATTCTATTATGAATGCTAAATGCACATTTTGGTCTACATGTACATTTCCATGCACTGACCTACAGGGTGTACATGTACATAATTTACTTTACTTTGCCATACACTGTACATTTAGCATTCATACATGTAGTACATGTATACATATTTTAGGCCCTACATGTGCATACACAGTAGATGCTAAAGTATAATTGGATCATATGGATGTGACTGGAAACTAAAAATATACAAACTACTACACCCCTGTACAGGCACTTTCCCTGTTTTCGCAGATCATGAAAATATTTGTCAAGCTTTGTGATTAAATGCACTTGTTGTACATGTGCATGTAGTATAACTCTGCATCCATGGTACTAATTAGCAAGACATACATGTACATGTAGCCTGTTTGATTGATTTTGTTTCCCAAATGTACCCATGACTACATGTACGTGATGTACGTATAAGTAGGCTGCACATGAAGGCCTAAATATGGGTACATGTAAGTCATTGATGATTGTATTGTACATTATTAGGGGCAAGGGATTTTACTCTTTAGCCTGTTTAACTATTTTCCCTATTACAGTGATATTTTAGCCCTTCCTGAAGTATTCATTGTAATGGTGGGTCCTATCCAGATGTGTGGGTGTCTGGGTGAGACTTCACACATTGTGTATGCCAGACGAACAATTGGCATGACCCTGAGGTACGCTATCTCTCCAAAAATGGTACATATTTGACACAGATTGCATAAACATTTATTATCACCTAGGATAGTGCAGGAACTCCAGCTCTTTAACAAAAATATTTTTTTGTTCTATTCTGGCTTTGTTAGTGTGGATTTAAGATTGTCTGATCTCTTTTGCAGACATTTCTACAGAGATGGGATACAACCAAAACAAAATGTATTTGCTTAATTTTGATACAGACTGCAGTCATGACACGTTCATGTTCACTGTACATAGAATTTGGCCAGATCAGAGGCAATAAATATACTGCCGGTTTTATGCTAAAAACGGAAGAGGAGCAATACTATGGGGTGTACATGTATGAATGAAGGGACCCCAAAATATTGTATTCTTGCTCATTAAGGCAGATCTATTTTATAATGATTGACCCATGCAAACGATACTTTAAAAAATTAACTTGATTGAATGAAATAAAATTATTGGACAAACAGCTACAACCTGTACATAAATGCAATGTAAGAAAAATACAAATGAATTAGACATTGAAATTATAACAATTCAATTCTTAATCATCAATCTATTATAACATGGTTCTGTAGTAGTCCCTATTAACACTCTCTTCCACACAAAGTTAAAGCAATCTTTCCTCATTCAAAATATTTCAAAACTGACATTGACCTGTAGTCCCACACCATTCATTTCTGAGGAAGTGTTGATTAGAGATTAGACTATGGTGAAGGATATGTAAGGACCTTACACAATTTACACCACTACTCGACCATTTCCCTTCTGATTACATTAATCATATTGCCAATCAGGGCTTTCCTACTTCACACATGAGGATTTAAAGATTAGTTGTTGATTCTGAGTTTACAATTTCTATTTGTAATTGTGCTTTCTTGCTTAATTTCTTCTTCAGTGTACAGTACAGTTGTAGGTACTGATTTTGTATAACTTGACAAGACATATATGTACTTGTGTTGCTAGTATATTTTATTGATTGCATTAATGGCATGCTTTATGTAAAGTACATACATGTAATATTCTACAACTTACATTTCATTGGAATCATTTGGACAGAACAATGGTGTGAGTCACATTTTATTTGTGTCTTGATTGAACATGACATTGAACATCACATTATTTTAAGAGCCCTTAGTGTAGGCCTACATGCGTCTTCGGGTACATGTCATACAGTAATACTATTTTGGGAAAGAGTCCCATTTGCCTACCCTCTGTTCAATACTCTTAACTGCACTGTATGTACAATATAATGTACACAAAACATTTAAAAATGCAAGAAAAATTGCTTATGTACTCATCATGGTCTAAGAATGTGCAGTGCAAATAAAAGCTAGTATTTATTATTTAACCACATTTTTATGAGGTGTGGATGTTTTATTAATTGTTAGAAGTTATTGCTTCCTGGAGCTGTACATTTGTGTACAAAACAAAAACATATGGAAAGCCACAGAGTAGAAACCAACGGATATGGGTACATTGTATGTACATGTACTGTACATGTCAACCCCTACAATTTATGTAAACTGTAGGGTGTAGGCCTACATACATGTACATGTAGACCCCTAGCCCCTAGGCACACTACCATGTACATGTACGTACATGTACATGAAATTGAAAGCATTTACTCTTTCCATCTTTCTGGACAGATATGATAAATTGCATTGTAACACGTTGCATTACATATACAATATGTTTTTAGGGGGAAATGTATCGTACATACATGTACAGTGATCATAAATGACCAAAAAGTATAATGCTCCATACTAATTGGAAGTTAAAAAATAACGCTAAATGGGAACATGGCCCTAAATGTCATGTCATTTTCTAGACACACTGTACTTGTACTACATGTAGGGATAAAATATTTTATTCATGGACACACTTTACAGTATCATATCATGCATGGTCAGTCATTTGTGATGTATCCTATTTGAAACTTTGAAGCCACAATGCTGATATCTCGGGCAGTGGTTTACATTTAGGATCACTGAATTGTAAATAAATCACTTCCAGCTCTATTAAAAAGTATTAAAATTTCATTTGAATAGGGCTAGGAGTTTGTATTCATTAATACAGTACATGTACATGTATGTCCACCATCAATGTACAACTGTACACAATACATTTAAGTTCTGTACATGTACATAATCGTGAACCTGCACTGTAGTGTACATGTTGGACTGGAATGATACATGTATGTATGTATTAAACCTACTCCATGTATGTATGTTGACAACAATGTAGATTTGTAATAATTTACATGTACGTGTAGGACCTACATGTACATGGTACATCATTAAAAAATGTACATCACTCAAAAACTGTTTGTGACTCTGAACGTTTGTTTGCTCAGAGTTCAAATCGGTTGATCTAATAAAATGTCCTTGTTTGCTTACTTCCTAACTTCCATATTAGTAGAGATAATAATATGAACCAGTGACATACTAGCCCCACATGATACATCTCTTCACTCTATTCTCCAGTGTTCTCGGCTCATATCTATAAAACCTTACTAAGCCTAGTTGTCAACTACATGTAACTATGAACTACAGCCTATATGTAATTAGTTGACAAAAAGCTTTGTAAGGTTTTATGAATATGGGCCCTGATGTATGTACATGTATATTCTTGCTTTCCTATTACATGTAAATGTTTCATTTTCTCTTATCTTTTTTCTCTACAGTGTGTATCTATCCCTCGGACATTTAACATATTGGTTGGTACCTTTTATTCAGTTGACAAAAGCATACAATTCTAACAGCTAAAAAAGAGCTTTGCAACAAAAAGTGAACTAATTTACATTTTCATGGCCTGAAAAATACATATCCAAAGATTACATTTGAACACAACACATTGAAACAATGTTTCATTTTGCCAAGAGTATTCCATCATTCCATGATATGTACATGTACATGTAGTTACACATTGTAGACCTACATTTTTAACTGCCTGTCACATCTACTAATTGGAGCCTTGGCCTTGAACTACAATGTTGCACAAAGCTCCTACTAACTTTTGTAGAAATGCATAGGGAAAAATATAGTTTAGGCTTTTCATGCCTTTGTACTCCACTTGATGCTTTGTCAAGTTTAAGTTCAAAGGTACATACAAGCCATATTTGCAGACATTTGTTTACAAAGGTGGCTTCCGGTTTGCCAGTCTACCATAGCTGTGATAACATACAGTGTACATTGATTGTATAGCTGTTCATGAAGGTCTTTATCGCTATTGATTGGATTGTCATACTTTACATTTAATTCCTGCATGTTCCACATGTACATGTATATTAAAACAACTTTCATCTATCATGGGCCTTTCTTTATAGTGCAAGGTACATGTACATGTATGTGTACATACAGTATTTGTAATTTTGTATGTGTTTATAACTGGGAAAAAATTGTATTTTTGATCAATCTTACACTCCAGCCACAGGAGGTAATTTATCAGTCTCCTTTTCATCTTTGTTAACCCTGTTTATTTGCAGTCTCCAACTCTCCATTTGACAGTTGACACTAAGTGAATAAAATAAAATAAATAGCATAGTTTGGCTAGCAGTCCTTGCACGAAAGTGATTTTTCCATACACAGTCCAGTTTAGACCTTTATAGAAAAAGTGTAGACAACTACTGCGATGGAATGTGACTTTTTGTTGACATGTTTAAGAAATCTTGAAAATGTTTACACTCGTTTACACAATGCATACTTGTGTGGGTGCCTCATGGATGATTGGATATTTCAGGATATTGAAAGAAGATATCTTCTTAAAATATTTGGTGGCATTTTTTTATTTTATTGGATATTTAGTGTTTGCCCTCTGTATTTATTTTCTTCTTTAATAAATACTTTAGAAATACAGTTCTACTTCTAGTAGAACTTAACTGTTGAAAATTGCATTGTGCAAACACGATTGATATACTATGAATCTAATGATTTCATTTGGACTGTAAAAGTAACAACTTTGACAGATATTCAATGACTTTGTGAAATTGGGGGTGTTTGTTCAAATTTTGACTTCTTGTAGCAGAGAGAGTAAAAAGTTGTTCCTAGAAGGAATGTGTACAATAATACTTCTCAATTCAGGCTCTTTCTGTGTTCTCTTTTCTTATCTCACTGTACAATGACATTTGCAGTATGGTATTTGCTAAATACACCCTGGTGACATAAAGAATATATGAGAATTTACCCCCTGTGATCCCCCTTAATGTCCACAAGACTCCACATCTACATGTACATGTACATGTACATGTACCCTCAATTCAGCTTTTTTCCTCTCTCTTAGTACAGTATATACATGTAACTCTCTTCATGTATTATATATGTAGGCCTATATTTAGTCCATTAGGAGGAAATTAGATACTGTACATTATTTAGGGAAGGAAGGGGGATGGGTACATTTCCTATTCAAGCACCTCTTGGGACAGAATTTTCCTCTGGGTAAGTAAGTAAGTGATTGGTACATGTGTACAAAATTACAAATAGAAATATTCCCTTTAAGTGCAATATTTTATAGTTTGCAAAGTGCAATTTACAGGTTGTAAGTTTAAAAGTGCAATCTTGTAGATGTTTTCATTATCAGCTGAAACAAACAAAGAAACAAAACAACAACAAAATGATTTAACACTTGCATAACTTTCTTTGGGGGATAAAATATTCCTCTGTTCCTGCATTACCTGTATGTTTTAGTTGTAACCAGAGCATAGTCAAATAGTAATTGCCATGCATTGAATCAATTTATACAATTGCAGTAGATCAGTCTTATTTCATGGTATTATTAATTCATATTTCATGATCAATAACTATATATAGGATTGATTAATCAGCCCTATAGCATGCCTTAAATGTACAATGTTAGTATGCACCCATTAAGTATTTATGATAATTTATCCAAATAGTTTAATTCATTCAATGATTATCATTAACCATAAAAATGTTAATTGCCTATACTGTACATGTACATCTTCATATATTTAAAACAAAAGTTGCAAATCTCCATGTTTTATGCTGGTATTTGTTAATTAGTATTTGTGTGATATACCCCCGGTAACCATTTACAAGGTCAACTAGCATTTCAAAGAATTAAATGCTATTTGCAACATGTCCTTTCCAAAGCAAATGACAAGCTGTTGCTAGAACACAGAAACATTGAAAACTGGGTGTGTTAAAACAAGTTTTGAGTGGGAGTAATATCATTTGCGACAGATGTACGCGATATTTCTCACGTTTGTACACTTTATACAAATCTGTGTGTGCACTAATATGATGATGCATCGTGCATCAAGAATAGAAATGAGAATTTACTTGAGATTATTGAAGCATGATTAATCAAATGATTAAGTATTAAAAATCACACCAATGTATGTAAGCAAATATATCTAAATATATATATATATTTGTTTAGAAACATATAAATGGCCTAGTATTGTTCATATCCAGTCACTTTGATAACATATTTCTTGTTGGTAGGACTTTAAGTATTCATTTTTTAAAGCAGCTTTTCGGTTCTGAACTAATTTATTTTGAATTGTGAATTTGCATCTGAAGATGAGCGTGGACACTCTACAACAAGCAACTGTAAGTCTGAGTTTTTGAGTGAATTATGCACTGTCACTGAAGAGTTTAGAGTGCTTCTATTTCTATCTAGGTACTTCTGTCACTTTGATTTTCAGGATCTTTTCCAGTTTGATGTAGCTACATTGTAAGTGCTAGCTTAGCTCATTGACCTACACGTGTAGGTTACATGTAGATGAGGTCTTCTTACGGCCCTACTCAGTACTCGAATACAATTTTAATATCAGTACGTATAAGTAGTGTCATGATTGAAAAGTATAATGGACCACCTTCCAAGAATCATGCAATGCATTTGTATAGTATGGATAAATCAAGTTCAGTCTGAAAGGGGAGATGGAAAATGTCTATTGTTTTTTAAGTTTAAATATTTAAGCTTTGTAAATCACAATATATAACAATTTGATTTGCAGGCAAGTATTGTACTTTAAAAGTGTGAGCACTTTAGAAGGCAATCTTCTTGTTTTGAAAACCCACCTTGATGTGAAATGTGGAGCTTTAATCCTTGAAGTGAAGAGCAGATTGATATTGACAATTTGTAGGTTTAAACCAAACCCAAATATTTCAGAGATGTGTGTTTATTCTTCTGTTTCTCCTTTTCCTCCCACACCTTTACTTTTATGCTCAACAATTGTACAAGTTTGTGTACATGTGAAATTAGCTGTAGGGTCTTTACTATTCTACAGAAATTGAACGGCTTTTGTGTACCTAGATGGAGGTGTGTCTGAAATGATCACAAAGCATGACCCAAATCTTGTTAGTTTTGTGGACAAGACCATTTCAAGTTTGTTGTCATTCCTCTCAAATGTGTTTTCCCTTTTTCAAGTGTGTTCTCACTGAATCCAGTTCGGAAGAAATTCAGCTTCAGCACGATAATCATGCACATGTAGTGTACACTAGTGCACAATGAAGGGTGGTTGTGAAATTTGAAGTAGTCATTAGAAATGAGGTGTTAGTTTTAATATCACCAGATGTGCGTTCTTGCAATTATTCCAAGTCATATTATCTTATTAAAGCATGACACTTACAGGGGCCACGTGCATATCCCCCAATTATTATCCCTGGATCCCAGAAATTGCAACAACAAAAAACAAATTTAAATAAAAATCTCAATCGGGATCCATTAAAAGAAGCTACCTTTGAGCCCTGTATTGCACAAGCAAGGAAAGGATTTGTGTTTTATTAGAAGAACAATCCCATAATTACTGCTATCTTTTGGGATGATGAAATTAAACACCTCTTTTGGTCAAGATCAAGAAGAAAAAGTGTGTTTCTGTGAGCTGTGCTTTACACTTTGATTTTATTTACACAGTACTCAGTTTGTTTAGGGGATCTATACCATCTGTTCTGGGTGCTAGATGTGACACCTTTGTTGTCTTTTTGTACTGACTTTAAATTGCAAAGCAAATTTATCAGAGTGGATTTATAAGTGGAGTGACAGAATCTCTCAAACATACCGGTACACATGTAGTGTCATTGATGTGAAGTGGAAGGAGTAGTAATGCTTTGTTTGCTGAGGATCATGAATGTGTGTTCTGATCAGATCAGTCACCCTCTTGTATCTTATGTTTTTCCTCTTCTTTTTTTAAAGGTGATGAATATGGTTTATGTGTGAAGTGTTGCCAAATTGCTTCAGGGGCCTTTCTGCAATCCCCCAAGCAATCCATGATGAGAGTGTTGATGTTAATCATCACCTCAAAGACTGCATTCAGCGGTTGCACATGTAGGCCTACTTCAAATCAGGAACTTTTGTTTGCATGAAACTTCTGCAAATTCTGTTACTGGTCCAGATGTGCGAAAGATTCATGCTGTTATATGATTGAATTACATCAGTAAAAATGTTGCAATTAGTGAAAGTTACCAGCCACAATATTCAATAATGGCCTCCATAAACATTTTCCAAAAGTTTTGGTTTTATAGTACAGTGTGTTCATGTACTAGGGGTTTCAAATTTCATGTTCGATTAACCATTTTTATCTCCTTATTATGAATTACCCATGTACATGTTCTGCATGTACATGTATAAAGTCTGCACAGAACACCCTTATATGGATTGAAAACAATTCCTTACAATATGTACAGTAGGAGTTAGTTCAGACATGCATATTCTGTCTATTCGTCTATTCGTAGATGTACGTACATGTGGATGCGGAGTGTAGAAAAAAGCGTCATGCTCCTAACAATCACTTTAATCCCACACACCCACCAACCCTATGGCACACCTTCAGAAAAACCCAATTAGGAAAACTAAGCTTCAAGTTATCCAAATATACAAGTGTATGTTCTGTATGCAGTGCAGTGGCTGTAACCTTTAGGGATACAAGTGACTGCACTGGAGAAATGTCAATAGAATAATATGCATGTATGAAAGTTATGCCTCATTCATAATAACCCGTTATTCATATTCTACATGTATTTGCTTATCCTGTCAACCTGATAAGGCCCCATAGAGACAATGGAACCATCTTATTTATTTGCCATTCATAGAAGTTATGATTTGCATGGTACATCAGTTGTGAACTAATCTGTATAGTGAAACGGGAAAATAAATAGACTGCTATGCAATCAATTAAATCTATGGTCACACTATGAAGCTTTTTAACACTATTTATCTGCTTTGTGCCCTTGAGTTGATTTGAACCTGTTTTCTCCGGTACTCGCTAGTGTTGACCACTTGTGCTTTTGTTTTGGTAATGATAAAGACTTGAGTTGGGGAATTGCAATGTACAGGTACCGTAAATCTCCGTGTATAAGGCGCACTTTTTTTCCGTCGGAAAAAAAATCGAAAGTCGGGGGTGCACCTAATACACAGGTACAGGATATTTCGAGTCCTCAAAATGCTACTTTTTAGTGGTTTTCGAAAATCTCTGTGTCTCAACATGAATTACATAATGCAAATAAAGAATAGGATCTACTATTTGAAGTTAAACTACGTTCCTAATTCAGTCTCGATAAATTATGCCCCTTCACAAAGCACTTTGCCGGCCAAAGCTCTCCCGTGTCTTCAGCTCACTCACCTGTATCATGCAGCTCACTTACACGGGGATATCGACTCACCACTCGAAATCTAGCCTGTCCAAATTATTATTTGGACTCGGAGAAAAAAATTTCTGTCATCTTTAGTTTTAAAAACACCATTGTTACTAACTTAATATTATTTGTAACAAGTTCACAAGCACTTCAACTGCGCCTCGTAATAAAATGAAAGTATTTCCGAACGCTGAAATAAGGCGCGATCTGATCTGGTTTTCTAATGTACTACAGTGTCTGCAAAAAAGAAGCCCAAAAAGTCTTAAAAATAGGGGTGCGCCACTGCGCCTTATACACAGAGATTTATGGTATATATTTCTGTACTGTTACATGTCATTTTATTCATGAACACTCATTGAGTCTTGCTCTCTGTGAATGATCTGCATCACTTATACTTACAGTATAGCTGATCTTAGAGAGTGTCACACATAGACTGGAAAATACCCCTCTCACGTGGTGCCACACCCTTTTTTCCATCTCCAGATGATGCAGTATTCAGCAATAAATAGAGAAAATGGATGGGCTGTCCTGGGGCATCATTAATGATCAATCCTCCTCCCTGTTATATCCCTCACATCAATACATTCATGGAGCTGAGTAGGATGATTTTATGTGCCCAGTGTCTGCTTAGTGTCTGAGCGAATGACTCAGACCGTTGTCAAAATTAGATGTCTGGTGAGAGATGCGATTTATGAGGTTTTGATGGATGCATGCCTTGATTACCAGGATCTTGTACATTTCAGTTTAAAGATACATACCTTTAGCAGAGATGCCAACCCTCCCTGTTTTTCAGGGAGGCTCCCTGAAAATTTGTTTTTTGGTGTGTCACTCCACACAAATTGTAATGCCTCCGTGATTTTTGAAAGATTATTCCTATTATGCTGTATGCAATTGATAGAAAGCTCCCTGATTTCTGAATGAATCCTCCCTGAAAGCTCAATGTAAACTCGTAAAGGTTGACACATCTGCTTTAGTACACTTTAAAGAAAGCAATTGTCAAATGTAATTTATGACATAGTTATTGAAAGGCAGAAAAGATGACCCTTCACTTTATGACATTATTTTTAGTTAGTATTTAGAGGTCTTGAAATAAAAACGTAAAAAGAGATAAGGGAGTGATAAGAGTAATAATATATTTATTGACCATTTTTTTTAATAGAAACTTTTGATTAATGCATATGAATTTAGCATGTCAAATGGTAATGAAGTACTTGGTGAAAAATAAAAAATTCTTGTCCCGAAGACCCCAGTAGAAGTACAGAGTAGTTCAAACATGGCAGTGGTTTAACTAGTACATGTATCTCTACATCTGTATACGTGTTGTCTTAACTCTCAGTGGAGAGATGCAAACTTCACGAGGAGGAGCAAAACTGTGACGTGATGAATTACAATATGCCTGCTTGAGCCTTGAGGTAGATCATGACTGAATAATACACGTAAGAGACCTACACATATTGACTAATGCGTGACCTGGAAGCAATTGACTCAAAGGGAAATCGAGAAGATTTGTGTTTTCCTATGCACGTCTCCCTCCATTTATTTGTGATTGAATGTGTAGGCCTATGGTAGAATGATTAAATGCTGGGGTGTAGTATATATTGTTACATGTGCAGTAAACTGCATGTACAGTATATCATGCAATACATGTATTTTTTTTAATAACTTTAAAAGATGTTTATAGTTCACATTGATTTTAGTTGCTTTTTAATTTGTGTTCAATCAACATTCAGCATTCTTATCTACATAAGAATAAAGTTTACAATGCATTTCTAACTCTATTGTAATCCCTATTAAATTACAAAGGTAATATACAAGGTAATTTAAGATTTGTACGTTCCTTGAGGGACCAATGCCAGTAAAGTCCAACTTAAAGTCGATCTTGGTCTTTGTGAAACATTCCCCTGGTTTTATATACATGTACATGTACCAAAGAAAATGGGTCTGTATTGGATGATGTATTTAAGCTGCCATAAATCATACAAATGTATGTCAAAATCTGATTGGTAAGAACTAAGAAACCATAAATAATACTACTGAGGAGTGGTTGAAACCACTGGTTATTTCATAAGCTCTGTAAAGCTAATGTATACATTGCCTCCTCGTATAATGTATGTAGATCTGCTGTTAGACATTCAAGTCTGCAATTGCTTTTGTTGTGCAGAAACACTTACATTGCTAACTGAATCCATTAGTGGTTGCAGGACTCTTCACTAATATTGATCCATTTGTCTCTGTCTCATTAGACCATAGACATTACATCTGACATAGTATTTGTGTTATAATCATATGTATTTTCCTCTGTCATAATGTCTCCTTTATAGTGCATTATGTGTATTTTTGTTTTAATGGCATACCAAGAGTAAATCAAAGTCTGTGGTTATATGTAAACACCAAGCAAAGAAAATATAATCCTGAATTTCTTTGAAGACTAGAATTCATCAGACTTTGTGATACTTTGCAAATGTCATATTCATGTAATTCTTTGTAGTTTCAATGATTGTTTCTTCATCATGTTATTTTATCACTGCAATTCATCAAACTTCCAGACACATTGATTATTGTCATAAAATACTTTGTATTCAACTGACTCTTTCTTCATCTGTTCTTTTTTCCTCCTTCTTTTCTCTTTCTTCTTTTCTCTTTTTTCTCCTCTGCAGAATGCCCATGTAGCAATGATGGATGCAATCATGAAGGCTTATGTCAATGAGACGATCTCCATTGAAAGCATCGTACAGGCTGTCAGGTAATTTGATTTATGTGTGGTGCGAGGGCACTGCATGATTGTCTTCTTTCACCAAATAAATTCAATCATTTATACAATTCAAAACTGTTAATAATAGACCAAAAGTCAGTGGTCAATCACCTTTAACTTTAAAGGGACTTGGTAACATTTTTCAGATGAGAGAAAGTGGTGCTAAGGTAATGACTTCAATGCTAGATGTACAATTAAAGATAATCTGAAAATTTGAGTGAAAACGGACCATTATTAATGATACAAATTGGGAAAAACTGATCTGATCGATTCCTTAATTCTCCCAACTATATTATTACAATTTAATTACATTTTAGGTGAATGTAAATCGTCACAAAGCAATAAATTGGCTCTATATACCATTCCAGACAATTAAGTGTTGAAAGAATTTTAATAGCCTGTTTTATGTCTTTTTTTTCATGGAAAAACGGTTGGAAAAATTCAAAAATGGTTGGGAGAATTTACTGTTAATCACTGTTAGAGGGTGTTGACCAGTGACGCTTTCAAAGAAAACCATAGATATCTTTGTGATTTAAGAATTTTTTCAGGATTTTTTGCATGTCAGAGGGTTAGTACAGTAGAAGGAATATAATAAGTAACATTTTATACAAAAATTATGCAATTTTTTTCATCAACCTTCAACAATGTTACCGAGTCACTTTAAGTCTCTCCCATCCTGCCAACTGCCTCATAATAAAAATAAACATGCATGTTTTTACTGATAGCTACTTTTAGTTTAATTTCAGTTTCCATTGGAAAAAAAAGAATAGAGAGCTTTCATGAGCAGTTATCAACTGCACACTGTGATGAGGGATTGACTGGCTTGTAGGAGATGGCTATTACATGTAGACGAGTTCTGAAAGAATTACAAATATTTTTTATTGTTGTTGAGGTTCTGGCTAATTGAATCGCAATTCTAAAGTCAAATAAAAAAAAAATTGCACAGAATTTCACAGAGAGAGAGAGAGAGAGAGACTGCTCTTAGGCACAGTCATGCAGGCTTGTTTAGACCTTTTGGAAGAAGAAAAAAAAAGTGATTATGATCAACAACAACAACAAAACAAACAAAATTATGGTCAACTCAACTTTCAAGTTATAACAATCACAGACTGACATATATGAAGCAGTTGATGTTTAGAACCACTCATGAAAGTCTAGCATATGTTTTGGATGTTGCATTGTAGTATGGTTTTTATGAGTTTTATTCCAATGTTCATGTCATTGTGGTTGATATACATGTAATTAGCATTATGCTTCATACAAAGTTTAACTATTAATGTGTGTTCCTCACAGGAAATTCACAACATTCAATGCATCGAGTGAACTGCCCTTTGACCTTGAGGATGCACTTCACTTCTGGATCACCAAGGTGTGTTTGGCTGTCGAACACCAGGTGGATAGAGATAGAAAGGCACACCAGGCTAACATCATGCAATCAGCTGCACCCGCTGTAAGTCTCTCTCTCTACTATTCATTCTGAACCTGTTGTTAAAGGGGAAGACCACCCTTGATTTAAATAAAAAGCAGAAAAATATGAGAGAAATAGTTCAGTGAAGTTTGAGAGGCAGTTTCGAATGTTAAATATTTTGAATGTGTTTTGTAAATAATCAACTCATGAGGTTTACTTTGCCAGCTATCCATTTGATTTGTGACAAGATTTCAGAGAATTTTCCTCAAATCTGTGGCTAAGATATACATACCGGGGTATATATTCTACTGTATGTAATAGATATACATCTTAGTCAGAACTCTAGAATTTTATATTGTTGTAAATTTTTCCATACAGAACAGATGGATGGTTGCTCACAAATGCTATAAAAGGGTTTATAAATCCATGAAGGAATAGTAAAATTTAATAGCCTTATTTTTCCTATTATGTATCAGTTCAAGTGGATGGGAGTTACCTTTAAAATAGTTCTACCCGAAGGGGAAATGTAGTGAACAGAGTGATAAGGGACTTTACTCTTCTGGTGTTATCATTACCTATTGGAACAACAAATAAGGCACATTACGCAATCAGTAGTGTATGTAGGTATCTATACAAATGTCATTTCACTAGTTCCCCTAACTGCAAATGCATTCTTTGAATTAAGCATATTTTCTTGTCCATAATGAATTCAGCTTTCCTTTTAAAATGTCAAAGTAATGTACATGTTCATGTATTTCTTGCTCTCCATCCTCTTCCTCGTTGCTTTGCTGTTGTTGTTGTTCATTCCCTCTAATCTTGTACCTGTGTTCTTTCTCTCTCTCTCTCTCTCTCTCTGTGTATTTCTCTCTCTTTCTCTTTCTCTCTCTCCCTCTCTGTATCTTTTGCACATGCTCTCCCACTTCTGTGTTACCCTGTCTTCTTTCTTTCTATATACATCACATGTCTTCATTTTTTTAATTGTGTTAATCAGATCCGGGTGAAGAGGGACCAGGTGCAGCCAAAGGAGATGCTACACTTCCCAAAGATGAATGACATGATGAAGGATCTATCAGATGGATGTTGCCTAGCAACCATTATTCATCACTACTATCCTCATCTTCTCTCATTAGAAGGTTAGAGTTTGTATGAGATGATACCCTCCTCCTCCTCCTGACTTTTGTAGCTGGTGGCATTTTGTTAATTGGATCAGTATGCCACCGCTTCCCTCTTAGAGATAACAAGATAATAGAGAGTCGTATTTGAATGTTGTGCCGCAAGACTATCGTCTATATGAGAATGAAAAACGTTTGCATATATTTCCCCCCTGAAAATATGCTACGTAGATACCTTTAGATTATCTAAGAATCCAATTCTTTATAATTATACATTTCTCATCTCATGTCAGCAGTAGATATACAGAGCTTCATACTAGGCTTTGCAATGCTGAAGGCTCTGGCTTTGTTTTAAACCTATGATATTTCAGTTCAAGACCTATAAATTATCATTTGACTTTCAGAGTTTTTTAAATATTTTTTAAATATTTTTAAAAATATATTCTTTCTTATAATGTGTACTGATTTACCTATATAAATGAACTTCCTTTTTCTTTTATATCTCTCTTAATTTGACGTAGATGTGACTCTGCATGAGTCAATGTCCCTTGCCGACTCACTGCACAATCTTCAGGTGGTAACGTCATTTTTCCAGCGTAATCTACCGCATCTCCTTCATTTCACGTTAGAAGATCTACTCTACTGCCACGATTCCATGAAATCCAACATCCTTGCGTTGATTGCAGAGATGTTCTGGTGCTTTGAGGTGGAGAAACCCAGCCATCTAGAAGCTAATCAAGGTAAACACCCGACACTGAATGTGGTTTGATGTCCTGAGTGTAGTTTATAGTTCAGTGTTCAGTGTTAGTGCTGATGTGAAATTTATGTTGAATAATAGCTTAGGTAATGCAACACATATTAAAGGTACTATGTCCCATTTGCAGGCCAAAAAAATGAAAAGGTTAAATTCCAACGGCATTTGAAAGACGATACTAATTTAGAACTTCCCTAAAAAAGGGGGCTTGAAAATGTCTTTAAGTGGGAAAATAACGACTATTAGTTGTCGAATCGACTTAGGAGCTATAGAGCCAGTAAGTAATAGTCTGATTTTTCAGACCATTGTACCGAATGGTCGTACGTTTTATGCTGCGCAAAGATTCAATCAGTTTAATTTTGGCCATTACAAGAAGTGGGTTATTGATGTAGACAAATGCTCATGTACCCTTTACAGCTCATTTTATGTATGTTATTACCAAAGATGAAAAAGCCAGTCAGTCACTCAATAGTGTCTGACAGTGAAGTCTAGCAAGTAAACGGGTTTCCTTGCATAATTTGAATATTAGGACACTGCTAACGTTTAAATTTCACAGATAGGACATACATGACATATTCATAATTCCTGCAAAGTTTTACAGAATTTGATGTTGGCTGCAAAAGGGACATAGTATCTTTAACACTTGATATGTTGCAGAGTGTGGTGTTTGTGTACAGTGTTATTGTTTCTTTTTTAAGAAACCAATGAAATTAACACAACAGGCTCTTAACCAAACATATCTCAGTGAGCATAATTGTTTGTTGTTTCAGTGTTAGATGTACATGTGAAGCATAGACACCTACTGTGCTGTACCAATGTATTGAACATTAATAACACCTAGTTTCTTGTTAAGTGTCCTTTTTATGGGTTTAATATTAGTTTTGAAATTTTTGTGAAATTTTGTTAATTTGAGTTCAACTAATGTCTTGACATATTACATAATGTAGAAAGCAAGCATTTAACAAGTAGCATGTTTTCATTTATAATTTTTGTGATAGTTTCCACTGTTTTGTTTAAGTGTAAAAGTATTCTCCTGTTATTTATGTAACCATTATTTTAAAAAAAATTAAGGTAAAGACTTTTTTAATAGCTTAATTCTTAATTACAGATTATTCATGTCCATTATACATTTATTAAAAACTTATGAAATGCCCTCCAATTGATCTACCTTCCAAAGTTGCCCAGACTTTTTGGTGTTTCCAGGCCAAACCAGCTGGCCTTGTTGGTTTAGGTAAGAACTGCCATGAAATCTATCAAGCAAGACATTTAGAAAGAAAAAAAAATAACAAACAGCTCGCAAATGCATGCTTCATTGTATGGCCACACAAGAACAGCAGGCAAGCGGAATAATCCTTTGCAGGATTATTCTAATGATATCTTCACAGAGTAAATAGTTAATTCTTGAGCTGTTAAAATGACAGTAGACAGTCTTCTATTTTATGTCTTGAATTTCCTATATCAATTTTCTTGCCCTTGCATTGATGACGTTGCTTGAAAAGCCACATGTTTCAACAGACAGTAAATGTGCTGGATGATACATAAGAGTTATTGCATGTATAGGTATACTATGTTGTTAACATTAATCTTGTAGTATAAAGGAGCTTTTTTGTCTCTGCCTCGTGCTGAAGAATGCTAGGTTAATTGCATGTTCCTTCAAACTTCTTGCATGAAATGTATCTTGGTTGCATGTTTCTTCTCTTTTGAAGTCTAGATTAGTGTAGTGTGATGTGAAAAAGTATGAAATTAAGAAACATACCTTGAATTACGTCAGATTATTTCTTACAAGCTCGTCTACAACTGTACCACAGGAGATTATCATATATGATTGATAATTTTTCACACTTTTCAGCATGTTTAATTTCTCCATTGCCTTGTTGATTTACCAAGTACTGAAGTAATGAATGTATATAAACAATTCACACAAGCATTTTTTATGAAGAAAATAATGCTCTCACATTTTAGACTAGAAAGTGTCTATTCATGGACTCAAATACAATTAATTGCAGAAAGAAAAAAATAAAAATTGTCTATTTGTGGAATCAATTCATTGTAGGATTTCAAAATTACCCCCTGGTAGTTATATTTATTTCTCAAACTTGTTAGCACCCTGTATAAATTTTGATATACTTTTCCATTGCTCATACCACTTTTTTTTTTGGCTTCAATTTCTCCAGACTTTATTTCTTCAAAGATTTAGGGTTGGGTTGCAATTTGGTTTTAGGTTAGTTTTAGGTTAGTTTTAGGGTAAGATATAGTGTTTAATTTACCATTGACAATAGGAGTTTGGTTAGTGTAGGTTAGTAACCACAGAGCAATCGCCACTGGGGCATGTATTGTACAACCAGTTTTCTGTGAAGGAGTCAGATTTCTCCCATCCATAGCTGCCAACCAGCCTTCAAGCTAATGTTCTAAACCTTAGGTTCTTTTGTTGTTCTTTTTTAAACATCTGTGTCAAAGACAAAGACAACTCTAATTTTAGCTTTAGAAGATTTGGCTTTGGAATGATGAAAGGTACGTTCACCTGGGAGTTGTTTCACAAAGACTAAGATCGACTTTAAGTTGGACTTAACTATGGCAGGCCTTTCATGCCACTATTTGCTCTCACCGTTTACTGGCATTGGTCTCTCAAGGGACATACAAATCATGGTCACAAATCTACAGAAGTTACCTTTTTTGATAGTTCATTATTGAAGGAAAAAATATTATCTAATGATCATAATTGAGAGACCAATGGTGAGAGCAACCAGTGGCATGAATGGCCTGCCATATTTAAGTCCAACTTAAAGTCTATCTTAGTCTTTGTGAAACACTCCCCTGGTCATTCATTTGTGTGTTTACACCATTCATTGCAGGAGGGATTCAGTCATCTGCATTCACACAGATGAACTCACCGATGAGCGTGGCAGCAAGGCCCCCTATTCCTATCAGTGATGCAACTAAGAGAAGCTTTCATGCTCAATCACCCAAGGCTGATATGCAGAGTGTGGATCTCACCAAAGTACCATCAAGTCCAAAGTAAGTTTTTTGTTTAGGCAAAACAAGTTCTAGTTTGTTCCAAAAAGAATTGTTTCACACTTTTTTACTACATTATTGAGACTATTACTTACTGATGTTCTTATATTAGAGCACACAATACCAGCACACATCCTAGGTACACCATGTAAGCCTTGAGTCAACTATTGGTCTCATTGAATATATAGTCCAGAAAACTGTCATTGGTTAGGGATTTGGGATAATTGTGAAATGGTTTAGACTTCTACCTGCAAAATCTTGAGGCAGGTAGAACATCGACTCTTCAGAGTTAGAAGAGCATCAACTCTGAGTTAAAGTGTAGGAGTTAACACCCTTCTGGCTTTGAACAGACAGAATGTTAATTAGAATATAGGATCTACCGTTTCATGAGTTACCACTGAAACTCAGTCTATCTACATGTAGATTGGTAGGTACTTCACAAGTTTTCTTATTTCTTTACTTGTAATACCTCAGTCACACTTCCAAATCACTCTAACCTTACTCCAAACGCACCGATACTTGGCCTATCAGAGTAATATAATTTCTGTTTGGTCTGTCGTCAGTCTGGTGTCAGTCTCATTGGAGTGACTGAGGTAATACAAATCTTCCTCAATGGACCTCAATTTGACTTAAATTTATAACCATGTTAACCGTTTGTTTGTCTGTTCCTTTGTTTGTTTATTTACTAATAGCAGTCAGAGGAGGCTGTTGAACCGCCAGCAGCAGGAGAGAAGTTCCATCTTTGGCGATAGCCCAGGAGATGAGAACACTTCACCCAGCGAGTTCCAGACCAGATCCCTGCAACGCTCCACATCCAGGGAGCTGCAAAAGCAACACCCCGGATCACAGTCCATCCTGGCCTGGGAGGAGAGAGAACAGGAGAACAGGTGAATATTCTATCTGTAATAATGGAGTACCTGGATTATAGAAAACCTGGAGTAATCTCCTCTCCATAGAGAAAGTTTATTTGCAATAAGACATAGCCACAGGATACTATGATTATTTTTCATTTGTGCAATCTGAATTCAAAACACAGTTCAGTTCGTTGAATTGTGCACATATTTAAGGCAGATTTGAATGTTTCATGTCAAAAAATGAATGTTTAGCATGAAAAAGAATTAAAACTCTTAGATTCTTAACAGCTGGTGTGAGGTAGAACATACATGAGTAAGATTTTAAGCTTGCAGTGTAAAATGTGGGTGGGCATGTACTGAAACCATAAAGAAATGAACAGTTTCTCATACTCCATAGTACTTTGTTTTCCATATGAGAAATTGCACCAATGTATTTGATTTACTTTGACTTTGTCTTGTTTATCTTTCACCTTAGGACTCAAAACACTGCAACCTTTACCAGACCAAGAAGATTACAAGAATCTCCCACAGTGAACATGCTGTCTAGTCGAGCAGGCAGTCTCCTTGCTAATGTGAGCATCGATAGTGACATGAATGAGAGCCAAGACTTCTCAGGTCTAGACATTGAGATCAATCCCCTCCCAGAGAGAATGGGTTCTCCAAACTCACAGGGAAGCTATCAATCAGGACAGCAGCATGGTCAGGACAGGCTAATGACCTTGACCCAGCAACGGCCTGTGACCCAGGAGGGTCAGGTCGAGAGTGAGGACTTGGAAGTCGAGAGTTTGACATCATCAAGGATGTCGCAGCAGCAGGGAGGATTTGGTGATCCCAAGGTATCGTACAACCCGATGCTCACCCACAGAACTGATCCTGTTATGAATGGTGTCAATGGAAGTCAGGGTGCAGTGTCAAGTCCTGGGGCTTTCAGAGGTAGTCAGAGAGAACATTTAGATAGTGCTATGAGCCCAGCGTCAGAAAATGGCAGTGTGGATTCTACAATGTCTAGGAAGAATCTGAAGCTGGATGTCCATCCTGTTGATATTCTAGGTTCTCCTCGTGGTCCGACCAATGAGTTTATGCCTGCGGTTGTACGACCATTGAAAGAGAAATCGCATCAGATTAGGAAGACGGATGAAAGGGGAGATCATATGAGGCATCGCAACAAGCACAGGTCAGGTGATCCTAGAATAAATGCTGCTTCTCAACAGTATCATGACCAGGGAAGTGATTCCTCAGAGAGTGTGGATGCAACGACACCCCTAAGTGGAGAGAGTATTGCTGATTCCTTGGCAGGGGATCTTGCTCTGCAGAGGGCTCGCATTGCTAGAGGAGCCGGGGCTGGTGGCTTCATGTTGGCTCCTGCTGCTCAGAGTAACCAGCCTCAGGTAGCTAAAGGTAAACATGGTGAGGCATTCTTTATTTGTGGGAGTGAACAAGATGATAGTCATCACAGCAGTAGTGCTCCCACAGGAGCCAGGAGCTTCACTATAGCAGAAGGAGCCATGACAGTTGATGATGCAAAGGAGGCTGGTATTCCAGTGGTATCGGCATCCAGGTCTATGCAAGGTTTGAGTGAGCATGGTTTCCGCATGAGACCAGGTGGAATGACCAGCAGTCAGTCTGACCAGGAGATCTACCAGCCGCACCCTCAACATTCCCGCTCCTTCCAGAACCCAGTTTCTTCAGCCGCTGCACCTTCATCCTTGCCATATTCCATGCATGACTCTTATTCCAACCCTCATAATCCTCACCAGTATCAACCTAATCCACAGTTCAATCCCCAATCCTCTAACCCCCAGCATGCTAATCCTCACCATGGTAATCCTCATTCCAACCCGCATGGTAATCCTCACCATGACTTTCGCACCTCCTCCCGCACCATCACGTTTCTCAGCCTAACCCATACGGCCAGCAAGTCGACCCAGAGGCCTATGCCCATGATCAACGTGGTGTCTCTACTTGGGGACACCATCAGCAGCATCAACAGCAACAGTTTAATCCTCACAACACTAATCCAGGTATGTCACAATCCTTTACTAATCATTCTAACACTCCTACTAATCAAGACCTAGAGTCCCTCAAGCTGAGGGCAGAAGCAGTCCAGTCTGAACATCAGGATAAGATACCTGTTGCTATGGATTTCTCTCATAATCTTAGTCCTGTCCAGAAAGAAAATGGATATAGTCCTAGTGATGAGAGAGGTACTCCTGTCAATTTGTCACATAGTGGTGCCATAATAACACATGATCATGTTAACCATCCCAATCCTGTTCAGTCACAACCATTTGTACATCAAAGGTCTGGTTCAGTTAGACCTCCAGTTCATGATGTGCCCAATATCGAACCTCATAATTCAATTGCACAGAACAGAAGTAGTTATACTAATCCACACACATTTGCAACAGATGTAGAAAACTTCCACTCTAACCAGTCTGCTTTCAGGGAGCCTGCTAACCATTCTCTGACCACATGGTCTGCTAAACCTAAACATTCACCTAACACTGAATTTCCAACCACTCCCACTTCTTCTGTAACACCAATTAACACAGGTGCGGCAGGCAATGGATATCATATCGGTTCTGGAGAAACAGCAAAGCCTAGAGATGGAAGTGTATCTTCATCTGAGTTGACACATGTACGACTCCGGCTGGAGGAGAAAAGAAGATTGATGGATTATGAGAGGCACAAGCTTGAGCGCACGTGGAATAAGCAGAGGCAACGAGTTGGGAAGGCTGCTTTCCTGCAAGTGTTGGCCAACAAAAAACAGGAGAAAGAAGCCAATAGTGAAGGTCACTTAAGATCAGAACATCAAAGGAATATAGACAATGCTCACCCACCACAAGGGTTGACAACGTTTGCAGCCCTCAGTGCCAATCGTGAGAAGCCATCTCAAGTGTCACAAGAACCGCCTATATCGGAACAAGAACAACACCAGCACACCATCCAGGAAAAACAATTGACACAGGCATACTTCCTAGCACAGCAGAACCAAATGTCCCAACAGCAAGGTCAGAGAACTCCTCTTAACCAACCGCCACAGGCAGAACATCGCGCCAGCAGCCCAGCCCAAGTCACATCGACCAGGTACAAATGGCTGAAGGTGGACGAAGATCCAATGAGAGTCCAAGATCTGGGAGGGATTCTGATAGTCCACGTATGAGATCAGAATCACCAGCTCCCAGGAGAACTGAGAGTCCAGGATCCAGTTCTGGGTCTCACTCACCACACCTTACCCAGGAAGAGTATAACACTTCTCTGGAAAAGCTTAATGCTAATCTCTCACAGCTCCAGAACCAGATTATGAGGTTATCCTTACAGCAAGATGAAATCAAGAAAGGCATGCATGAATCTCCTAGACAGGTTCAGGAATCACCCAGACAAATGGGACAAGGAGAATTTGGTGATTATCCAGATACTCCAGAGCACAGAGATGTTCAAAGAGCTCCATCACAACTTCAACATGACTCGGCTGGTCAAATGACAGGATTCTACATTGATAATGGGGAGCAAAAGCCTTCAGAACAAGATTCCTATGTCCTGGAGGAAAATCCTGCATTCAGTATACCACAGGGACAACAAGGAATTAGTCCCGAAGATATGCAGCATATGCAACCGTCACCCCAAGGATTCTCCTTATCACAGCATAACCAACCAACAGACAATTTTAATGAAAAGCAAACGGCGAATGCTCAAAGATTATCAGACGTCACGTACATAAAGTCAGAAATGAACGATAACAAGTATATTATTCCAGATAATCTTGAACAGGATGCTGTTGTAGCGAATTTACAAATGGAAAGAACATACAGTGGTCAGAATCTGAATTTAGAAATTGAGAATCAGTCACATCTCAAGCACATGTCAGCTGAAGAAGAAGTTCATTCACCTCCAGCGAATCAGAAGAAAGGTCAGCCTATCATGGCCTTTGACATTGATTTTGGATCTCCTAAGCAACCTCGAGCTCCTCCAGCTAACCAGAGAAGGAAGGAAGCACCACCAAAGAAAGTTCAGGAGAAGAAAACATCGCCTCCAAGGACTCCTGTCAAGAAGCAGGCTCCTCCATCTGTTTATGAAATCGTAGGTGAAGGGGAAGAAGACATTCCTATTCACAGTGACATGGTAGTACGCCCTCTAGAGCCTTTGAATACAAGCAGGGATGATGATTCTGCTGATACTAGTGGGATGGCTGCAGGATTTATCATCGGAGAGGATGACAAGGTCAGTCAAATTCTTAATGGTTGTACTGTTTAATGTGATATCACATTACACATAGCTGTCCATTGTTTTGGGTAATAAGATGATAAAAAACATTTTTCCTTGTTGAAAATTGTTTAAGACATGGCATGCAAATCCTCTCTTAAAATGCAAATGATAGCCATTTCCCTCAGAATTTTGTACACTTTTTTTCTGACACTTGTCACTGGTCAGGGCCTGGGGCACCGACAAGTAGAACTTCAAAATATGTAGAGTAATCTCTATAATCTCTCTTGAAGGCCACATTGAGTTCATGATGTGTCTGTAACCAAGTGAACTCACCTTTCCAGTTTTGTTTAAAAAATTGGCTAACTTAAACATCTTTGTCTTGAATTCCAACCTTGGTATGGTAGGCTCAGGATGAGTTGGCAAAGAAAAAGGAGATGTTCTTGAAGGCTCGTCTAAAGAGAGAAGAGGAAGCTAAGATCAAGAAAGCGGCAAGAGAGGCTGAAGCAGAAAGGAAGAGGGAGGAGCTTAGGTAAGATACCTTTCATGTAATACAGAATCTAATGTCTAACATCTAGTAGTGTTAAGATTACCCATCCTGTCAACATCAGGAATTGTGATCTCTATTCTAACTGATCACACTTCGCTGTAGAGTTGATTCCAGTCACATAAGAAACTTCCTGAAGTGTGGTCACACTGGCAAATGTCAGGGGAATCAAATTTCCCAGAATTAAATTTAATGGAAATATGGAAGTTTTTCACTTGTAGGTTTTCAGGCAATTTCCCCTCATACACCACCTTATGTGATATTGTGTTTGAATCAAGATTACTTGAAAGTCACACATTTCTCACTCTCTTGGTCCTCTTGTAGGAAAAAGCAAGAGGAAGCTGAAATGAAGAAGGCAGAGCAAGCAGCTAGGAGAGAACAGATTAGAGTGGAATACCAGAGAAAGAAACAGGCAGAATTGGTGAGTCAATATTCTATCAAATATCCCTTATTAGTAAACCAGGACCCATCATTGGAAACCATCTTTATTAGTTCATGGCCATGCCATTGAAACTAACTGTTCATAACTAACGAAGGGGATCTCCAAGAGCTTAGTGAGACGGGCTCTTCATGAATAATAATTGTCTTTATTTCTAGGTGGGAAACATAGATCTTCATTAGGTTGCAAATTTCAGCTCCATGACAATACAGGTCATACAAGGTATGAGAGCACAATTGTGTTGACCATCACACTTTGTAACCAAATGTTCTTTTGTGCTTCATGTCATGAAATTTGTAACTAAAACTTGGATCTAGATTTCCACAGGAGTTTCTGTACAAAGAAAGTCTATTTTCTGAACCTTCTTGCTACAGTTTGATTCTCATTTTCTTGATTTGAGCATTATGGTGATGGATTGATTTCATCATCAAGCATTACATCATATCATACATGTGGAAAATCTAATTTTCCCCCTCATTTACATCATCTTAGGATCCTGACAGTGTTCCGCCACCCCCAAGAAAGCAGAAGTCATCCCGTCCCCGCCCCAAGTCACAGATGGTTACATCAGACAAGGGACCGACACACAGTCATGGCTATACTGCCCTGGATGGTGCCTCAGACATCACACTCAGTAAGTTTCTCACTTGTAGATATCTACTTGTAGTGCTGGTATTGCCTTTTTGTTTGAAGAACAATGTGATAGGAAAATGTAGCATTTGTGAAGTCTCTTGTATCAAATCTGACATTGATGGACATTTCCTATGACCCAAGTCTTGTGCTTAACCCATTTACTACTCGATTCTCCCAATCCCATAGGCTTAATAATACTCTTGAGCAAGGTTTTCTGCCAACATTTTATCATGTGCTTTGCTGAGATGTTTTTTTCACAATGTAGAAAGGATGCAATGATATGATGGCATGCATCTTTGTAATATTTATGATATCCATGCTCTTTCCATTTCTTAATAAAGAAAATATAAAAATTCAACATTTCATCTTCAGAACGTTTCTAAGTAGTTATTGCTTTGTATGTATCTTGTATGCATTATGATGATACATGTATTGCTATTTGTACTTTGTAGGTAAACTTATTTTTCTGCCATTGCTTTAGTTTGGGAATCAGTGCTTTGCAGGGTGCTACATTTCTTGCCATGGATTCATGATACATTACCTGATACATTCTGGCCCCGAACACTCATTCACCTTCGCATACATGATATTTACAAATCTGGATTTAGAATTTCAAAACAGAATTCATTTGATCATCGTTGAATGCCACCTTGTTTTGCTCTTGTAACTGGGAGCAAGCAAAATATCTTTGAAAAACTCACCTCCCTGACCAGAATTCTAGCCCAAAGCCGCCATCGGGTAAATGCTTCATGTAGCACCCTGCTATATATCCAGAGATTGCTCGTTTGTCTCTGGTGGCTGTCCCTCCGGTCATAGTGCATGCAAACACCCCTACATGTCCAATGTATCCACCCATATTCAGGTGTACAGAAGAAGTCTTATACCATAAAGTCATCGGCCGAAGGGGAAGTAGCAGGTGCCACAGTGCCTGTAGCAGGTGCCACGGCGCCCCAGGGGTCTGGTATGTAGCTCCTCTGTGTATGTGTGGATTCATCGTCATCACCAACTTCAACGTTTCAACCCCCAATACATCGTGTGCTTACGCTCATATATTTATTCCCAGAGTTCTCTGTGTGTAACCGTGTGGCATTGTGTGTTGTCATTACTAACCATTTGACTTTTACAGGAATTAACCCCCCCCCCCAAAAAAAAAAAAAAAATAATAATAATAATAATAATAATAATAATAATAAAAATAAAAAAAATAAAAAAATAATAATAATAATAATAATATTAATAATAATAATAAAAATGAAAAAACAATAATAATAAATAATAAGAAAAAAAATAATAATAATATGAACTACAAGGTACATTTACATTTATAAGGCAAAAAAGAAATAAGTAAAGTAGAAATATAGAAAAGAAGCAAAATCGCATGTATTTACATGAGTGCCTCATATTTTATAATGTCCAAACCTTGATAGAGATTGTTTCTCAGTAAAAGATTGTTGTTTGTGTAGGTCTAAAAGTATAAGATGGCAAGAAGAAATCAACAGTTTCAAGACTAAATAATAAAGGCCTGATGTTTGTACCTCAAATTTCTTGGGTGCTAAAGAGTTTTAAGCAGATTTTCAAGGGACTATGATTGATATGAAATTTATCATAGATTAATCCTAAATTTTTGATTTACTGCTGAGTTTGAGAATTTGTTCATGATCATAACCATGATTTTGACTTCAATGTGATGAAGAACACAATATGTATTGTTTGTTTGATTGATTGATATTAACCACATGTATCAGCTAAATTTTGAGCTGCAATACTTCTCAACATGTGAAATCTTGGTGATACAAAACCTGTGTAAATCACTGATAAACTTTTTTTTAATTTTAATTTTTTTAAAATAAATATGTGTGTTTTCATTGTCTCAACTTTTTAGCACACTAACCACTCTCTATCTCTTACAGACCAGCTTTTTCTTATTCAGTGTTTGTTATGTGTTTGTTTTGTTTTTGTTTTTTGGGGTGTTTCTAATCATTCTTTCCTCATTTACTTCCCAGTGTGATGTTACTTTCTACTGCAAACATGTTTAATTGGAGTGGAATTTAAATGAATTATGATGGCATACGATCATTATTGTTCCCTTGAAGGAACTCAAAATCTGTAGCTTTCTTCATAGTACCGGTACTAATTTTGCTTATCTTAACACCTAGCTATCCCTCTTTCACAAAGACGAAACATGTAATCTTATTTGTGAATGAAAAATAAAATGTCACACCATCCATGTCTTGAACAAATCTTTTGCACTTGCTCTATGTACAATGCATAAGATATATAAATATCAATGAGAGAATGCACTAAAAATAAATAAATACAAAGTATGAATTCATGTATTTTTGTTTAAAGAAGAGAAATAAAGAGAGTGAATAGTGATGTCTTCTTTATAGTCAGTGCCTATTCAAAATGAGGATATGTTCTTATTCTTGTCTGCCTTAATTGTTGTTTGATTCATACCGTGTGGGAAGTGCGGAGAATTAATTTGGAGGGTGTTCGTTTTTTCATCATTCTTTTTCAACAATCATTGAACTGTAGCTTATAATTCCACCCTGTCCTCACTTTATTTCTTTTTTCTCCTGAAATCTATCCTCCTCAACCTCTGCCCATCAACAGAGAATCAATCAAAAGCTCCAGCTCCTTCAACACAAGGAGATGCACCCCATCCCCCACCCCCACCCCAGGGGACTGCTGCTGCCCCTCCCCAATCCTCATCAACAACACCACCATCTACAGCATCTCCAGCAGCAGCCGACCAAGGGACCAAAAAGTCCCCCTCCTCTGTAAGGCGAATCCCAGAGGCTGTCAAACGCAGACCCCCTTCTCCCAGACCAAGGTCCAACACCCTACCCGTTAATCTATCGCCAATGCGCTCCCCAGAGAAACCTATTTCTCAGAATGCCCCTCAGATTCAAGCCCCTGAATCAGGAGCTATTGTGGTGTCACCACAAGAGGGAGCTGTTGCCAATGTTTCGCCGAGTGTAGCATCCCAGGAGAGCAGTGGGTCCGGTGGAAGTCAGGCGGCCGATTATGTTGGTTCGTTTTACCGTCATCAAGTTTGCTCGATGTTTGCTTGCCACAAAATTTATTTTGCATGGACTATACAAGAGTTGTATCAATCAAAATATTAAAATCTACAAAGCTCTAGTCTTAGACTAGCCCATTATTACCTGCCTGCCTGCATGAATGTCATTTCTTTTTACATGCTAAACATCTACTCTTCTCCCTGCAATGCAATGAGATTCTCCTTCCAATTATTCATTTCCAGTAACCTCTACTTTGCCTCTTTCTTGCCTCTCTCCCTCCTAATAAATCAAAAGTGAGGTTATGAAATACCAGTACATCCAATCTTCATTGAAGTTTCTGTTATTTGTTTTGATGTGATGCCTGTGGTATATGGGGAGGTTTTTATTGTGGTATTTTTATTTGTTTGTTCTTTGAGTGTAAAATGATTTTGCATGAATATTATTTTGTATGCATGTTACATCTGTCTTTTTCTGTTTGTTTTTATACTCTTGTGTATTATGCAGTTCATATTTGATTACATGTAGGTTGTATACATGCAATTATTTTGTTTGCATTTATACTTATTATTTGTCACTAACATTCTGAAGTAGCCACACAAAAATTCCTCTAACTTTGTTCATGGTTAATATCAACCAAGTATTGATTGTTTATTAGTGTTATTTAGTGTTTTATCATTGAATATTATCATGTAAGCATATACACAGATGCTTCACCTTCATGAATAATACCTTCCATATCTCATCAATATATATAATTCCATAAAAGTTTGATATTGATGTTTTGATACTTACTTTTATATTACCATGGCATAAAGAATATTTTATAGAAAACAAAGTTAAAATGTGAAAAGTTTTGTGAACATTGTGGTTTGCCACATTTGCTATGTTGAAGGCCTGTGTTTGGAAAATTCAACAGCGTTATTTCATTACTGAAGACAAGTGATGATCTAACTAAAAGGAGAAGAAGCATTATGTTTACTCTGGGTAAAATCCTTTGACATCATTAGAATAAAGAATTGTCTCTCCCTTCCCATTAAAGGAAACCTCACCCCAAGAAATATCTTTACTTATTCTGAGAGATTTATTATATTGTTACCCATTAATCTACAAGATTCCCCACCAAAGTGTATGAGAGAGGCATAAAGCAAAAATAATATACTATTTCTCAGCACGACATGGGCATCGCCATTTTCTTAATAACGTGACGTACTATGTGAAGTCATTTATCAAGTAAATGTATTCAAATTTATGGATGCTTCCTTCCCAGGTGTGTGTGTTGATGAAGCATTTCATTCACCTGCTTTAATCCTTTGTACTACAATTGCCAGAACGCAAATTGCATAAATAAGTTGGTGCTCTTCTGGGGTGAAGGTTTCTCATAAATGAAATAGATTTGTCAATGCTATATTTTAGTATTTTTAAAAGAATAAGTGACAATTGTTCCCATGTCACATATTTTTCACCAAATATTATTTCTACTTTCTCAGCTATGATTTTTCCTCATTGAAAAGTAAAGGTTTTGTTATTGATTTAAAAAGTCTTTCCAACTAAAGTTTGGTGCATGATACATGTACAACTTCACCTGGTACGTCACATTTTCAAGAAAATGGCGGCGCCCATGTCGTGCCAAAAGGCATCACATCATGCCAAGAATATCTTCATTTATATATCTCTCGTACATTTTCGTAAGGAATATTGTACATCAAAGGGCAGGAATACATCTAATTTTTCAGAATACCTACACTTATTCTTTGGGGTGAGGTTTCCTTTAAGAAAGCTGTAAAACAAAAAAGGCCTGCAAAATTGGTGGACTTAAGTGCTTTAAAGTGTTTTCTTTATTCCCTTATTCCTGACTTCAAAACTACTTGGTGTGTTGTTCTAAACTTCAATAATTCATGATTGTTAGCTAGTTCCTTCCCTCACTGTTATCCCCATTGTTGATTATTGACAAAATGTGTTGGTGTGTTGTTTTGATGTAGTACAAACTTGTCTTATTTGTGAAAAAAAATGACTTGATTTGAAAGGCAACCAGTAATTTTTTTTTTAATTTAAGTAAGCTATCGAAATGAGAGAAAAACACATTGATTCTGTTGGATGTAGTAGGCAACAGGAGTGGTGTAACCAATTAAAACTACTGGTAGGCAAAATATGCAGGGAGGATAGAATGATAAACACCTGACTAGAATTGCAAAATTGCTATCTCTACATATGATATTTATCTTTTAAAAACATGGAAATACATACAAATTCGAAGAATTGTTGGAAATGTAGTACTCGGGACTCTTTTTAGTATATTACATTAACATAAAGTCCAAAAGGGTTAAACCATTCATGAATTGTTAAATGTTCTCACTCATAGGGTGAGGAGATTCCCACAGTTGTGGTGTACATTGTACACATTGGAATACTAAATGAATATGAAATAGCAATGAAATGGGTAATGCATCTTAAGAGTGTTCAAAGGAATTATCTGTCTCTGTTTGCCTTCAGATACAATTTTTTATGAAGGGTGTTGGACACTCTTGAGTCTTGATGATATTTTGAGATTCTCTCTCTCTCTCTCCCTCCCAATGTCACAGGTCCCAAGCTGTTTGTGAAACCAACCAGTAAGTCCAATCGTCACATCATCATCAACGCCATCTCTCACTGCATCCTGGCGGGAGTCGTCAATGAGAAAACCAAAGACAAAGTTCTACAGGTAGGAAGCATGTACATATATACCTACTTTGCATTAGCAGTGATGTAGCAAGGCCAGTGTCAAGACTAATTTTTCATTGCTTAAAACTGTTTTAGCCCTGTGTTCTTAAACCAGAGTTATTCTCCTTGCCTTGATATTAGGACCCAAAGACTTGACTACATTACTGGCCCACTAATCACTGCCGACAAATGATATCAACATTTTTTTTTTTTTGGGGGGATACTTGCAATTTCCATTTCATTCAGGTGCTTGCACAATATAATTTAACTCATTTGTTATACCAACATGTACAGCAAGAGCATAGAGGTACACACATACAATTTCAAAATCATCACTTTGATGATCTCATATTATTTTGATAAAAGGAATAAAAGAAGCAGTGGTTTTTCTTTTTGAGAGATTTTTTGCTCACAATTTTGACGACAGTATCTTTAGAGGAAAATGCCAGTTTCTGTTTTTACCAATGTTTATCCATTCTCTCCCCCAACAGGAAATTGCCAAGGCAGACCAGAAGCATTTCATGATCTTGTTCCGTGATCACAGCCTTCAGTTCCGATCCCTCTATAGCTTCACTCCAGAGTCTGAGGAACTGACCAAGGTCTATGGTACAGGTCCAAGGCATATCACCAATAAGATGACCGATGCTCTCTACAAGTAAGCAAGTGCTCTGTGGAGTGGATGTGTGTTTCTTACAATGTGTAACAGAGGTTCTACAAATACATGTATATATTATTGAAAACTTACGTGAACAAATCTATAGATAGATATTGCATTGATAGATGGATAGATAGATGGATAGATGGCTGGATGGATAGATAGATAGGTAGATTGATTGATAATATAAATAGATGGCTAGATAGACTGATAGATAAATAGATAGATACATGTAAAATGCTAGACAGACCGATTTATCAACTGATCGATAGGCATAAGATTATTCACTGCTAGACCATTAACTATGACGTTTTTAATTATGTTGTATGTTTTTGTTTGATTTTGTTTTTGTCCAGATACAACTCTGGTGGGAAGCATTTTGCCAAGGTTCCTTCAAAGTCCCTGTCAGTGCAGATCGACGGTGTCACAATCAGCAGTGCCTTCTGGCAGTCGAAGAGAGCAGTCACCACAAAGAAATAGTAGTACAGGTGGAGGGTTCAAAGGTCAAAAGGTCAAGTAGTGTCGGCATCCAGAACCATTATCGGTATGTGACTTGTCAGAGGTGAAAGGTTGGCATTATATTTAATTAAACTGAGAGACTTTAAGTATGTTGATTGAATTTTGATGATGTCAAGTGGGTCAGAGGTTAAAGGTCAGGTGATCTTAAGTGGATACCTCCATTATTCTTTTTCCACATGTAGTTGTAATAAACTAGGTGATGCATGGCTGCCATATTCAACTCACAGTATATGATGGACTAGACCTAGTCAAGTATCACAGTCACGTGCCATGCAGTAGATAAATCTGTGGAGGTCGTCTTGATGAGGTCAATTGTCGTCATGGTAATGGTACTGGCATGAGATAATGTATGAATAGCTTCAATTCATCTGTGATTCCCCCTCGTATCTGTGATACATTAAGATTCCCAGTGTATGGAATGTTGAATGGCATAGACTCTTTGTCAGAGTGAAACCATATGAAGACAATTAAATGTGGTTGTCAACATCAAGTAACCTTGTGTCTTTGCTAGGCTCTATGAAACGAATACTGGATACATATCACATGATGTATTCAGATCCGTAGTGTATGGTATTTTGAGAGGCATAAGCTCATCGTTCGAGTGAAACCACATTTACAAGGCATATGTTGAATGTTTGTTTATAACAAGCATTTGTAGCTATGTGTACAGGCTAGGCTGTATTGAAATGCTCGCAAAATGATAAATACTGGGTACAAAATATATACTGAACATACATTTCTTTATTTGATTTACTAGTAATCATTATTGATTGGCAATATCGATCACATTCTGGATTTCTTGACAAAAACTATGGAAGTTGTCTTTATGTGGATGCAGTTACATTATAAGATACAAAACTGTATTTTAACCATGTGCAATTAATGTGTTGAATGTGAAACACATCTACTATAGCTTGTATATAGATAAATGTCTCTCTTTCTCTGTTCACTGTGGAATATTCACTAACAATTTTAGTTATTTATTAACAGCAACACATGCACAGAGTTCAAATCATTTTTCATTTACGTTAATACTAATGGTGGTTTGTCCAAAGAAATATGTCTAACATACCATGTAATGTTTGTCATAATGATATGTAGGAGCAAAACACACCCTGTCTTTTGAGTGATGGATCAATAGAAAGCAGATTTTTCTTTTCTTCACAAGTGGAAAAATACTTTTGTACTAACATGCTCAGTAATGCTGTAAGTTCTTTTAAAGTATACTGTGTACCGGTTTTTGCTTTTCTTATATGTTCTCTTGATTTCATTTTATGTCATGCACAGATTTAAAAGTAGGCAAGAAGCAAAATCCTAACATTAATTTGGATGATTAAGAGATATCATACTGACAAAGTTAATACATGTACTGAAAAATGTATTACGAAGATAGAGACGATCTATATTCAATATTTTGCCATGGTACCAAAGTTTCTTTACCTTGTTGGTATTATTTGATGATTTCCATGAATTGTGGTAAAGCTCTCTTTTTTTAAGGACCATTCAAATTAATGTTCATGACAGCGACACAGTCACAAAGATATCTCCAAGGACTTTAAAAGTTACTTATATTCTTGCCCCATGTACGTGATGAGAATATTCATATTATTGATTGGTGTATTCTGAACTACACCATGGCATTGATACCCGTGCTTTTTCTTTCAATTTACTATTTCTTTTGAGTTTTCATTATCTTGTAATCATGCTTACTTTTGCAGTTTGTAGCCTAAAGTAGGTTCCTTTGTGCCTTTTTTTGTCCTATTAAGATTGATGCACACAGACCCTAATGAGGAGTCAGTGTAATGTAGTGAATTCAATGAATTACTTAAACAGTCATGTAAATTCATACCCAAATTTTATTGCTAAATTGGTCAAATAACAGAATCAACTTTATGATGTAACCCTTCATTTTCATGTGTTGTGATAACAACTTTCATGCGCATTTTATATCTCAAAATGACAGACATTCAGGTGAACACACTAATGCACTGACCCCCTCAAATGTTTATAGCCCTTTAGTTTGCAGTGCAATTATATATTTTTTCTTGCAAAATTTTTTTTTAGTCTGTTTGCTATTGATTGTAGAGGTGCAATTTTAACATATTGAGCTGATTTTGTTCAGCTAAAGTTATATGGATTCATTCTGCATGAAGCTATGTGGTGTACATTATCAGGTGAAATGTATTGAACCTTTTTTATGCACTTTTGTTTCTAACACTGCATGGCCTACTGTGTATACTCAAGGTTGAAGGAGATTTCTTGTCATTGTGGAAATACATTGCACCGAGAGGGTTACTAATTTTGAGGTCCCTCTTGAATTTATTCATTTTGGATGGCAATTGACACGATAAGGAAAATGGGACAACTCTCTTTTTCTTATGACTTCTAGAATTAATCTAATGATTCTAACAGATATACTTTTTTTTTTTAAATGGATGTAAGTAATAATAACTAACGAATATAGTCAGCAGACAATATTCACTTTATATTTTACACAAAAATACTGATTGAGAGTTGAGGAGCATTTATTTCTTTATTTTTTGTTAAAGTAGAAGCAATACACTTGTTCAATTATGATATGTTATTTTGCTGGTGTGTCTATCATTACTAGATAGCTAGTTTGTTATTGGGCTTCCATTTATTTATTTTGCTTGCAAAATGATCAAGTGTGTTATTTTCTGAGAATTATTTGTACGTAGCAAAACATCATCTTGTGATTCATTATTGCATTTCATTATTGGAATGTTTTTTTGTTTTTTTTTAAATATAATTTTAAATAATTATTGGAATGATTGCATAATATGAAGTGTGTGGATAACTCCTTTTTTGAAATGTGGAAACTGCTTCAGATGAGAAAACTCCTGGATCTTTTTCTTGCTCCTCTTTCCCATTACTTTCTTTCTTTTCTTTTCCCATCATTGCTATTTTTTACATCTTAGTTATGTCTTCTGTTTTTTTTCTTCAACACATCCTCATGCATGTTGCTCCCCACCACCCCCTCTCTCTCTCTCTCTCTCTCTCTCTATCTCTGATCCTTTCTCTCTGTCATTCTTAACCTAATTGAGGAAATCTGTAGCGTTTCAGACAATTGAACTACTACCTGGCCCTTTGAGGTGGTTTTCATGCAGTAGACACTTTTCCAAGTTGACAATGTCTCACTTCTTTTTTTTTCATCTGAAACATGAATGAAATATCTGTGTAACGTCAGTGATGCAACCAATAATATGTGTATATTTGTTTGAGATTATACATATTTTTATGTTTATCACATTTTTGTTGTTTTCGGTACATTGAATTCATCATTTTTATTTTCATTTTGCCTTTTTCTCTCTCTCTTTTGCTTGGTGATAAAGATTACTTTGGCTTTCTCCATGCCTTGTGACATTCCATCATTTATTTTTTTGTGCTAAAAGAATATCTATCTACCTGATAAAAGTTAGTCACAGTTCCCTTTCTGTCTATTCAATACTCTCTTGTATTTATGTTAAGAAGTAATAGATAAGGTAAAACGTTTGCACAATTATATCTTCTTATGGTAATATATGAATGAACGTGGGTAAAGTGGCGATGTGACGTTTGTACGTGGGATCTCTTTCTTTTTATAATATTAATGTTTCATAACCTCGTGTAAAGTAGCTCATGAAGTTTGTATATAATGCTGTACATAATATATTACTTTGTATATAGAATAGTGTCAAATTGGAGTCGTGTACTATAAAGTTGCATTTAATTAAAATGCTGATGTACAGATGGATTTATTTAAAGCCTTGTATAGCTCCTAACAACGGGAAACGGAGAACATGCTGAAATTCAGAGTAGAAGCAACGACACCATTGAAAGGTTTTAAACAAGAGTTATATTGCCTATTTGCCTTTAGCATAGATTTTATCAAATATATTTAGAGTTGATTTATAAAGAAAATATGATTTGAGATTCTGAGCATGTGCGATTTATTTTTTTCTGTGATATTTCATTGATTTGTAAATGCTGATTTTGATGCATACATGTATATGTTAATTCTAGCCTGGCTGGTGAACATTTAGTTGTATTTTGAAAGTCTTTTCACTTGTCAATAATGAGAACACACATGATCGTAGGAAAAAAGATAGTATTTTAAGAATTTTAGGATACCTCGGGCATCCATTTAAAAATTCAGAGAATCAGAATTGTTAATGGTAGTAATAAATGCCTTGAAAACTAGAAGAACAGATATATTGGTGATATTAATGCAGAGTGATTAGTAAAATGTTGAAAACAGATTTTAATACAGGACTTGTCATGGAATATCCTGGATAAACTTAGGAATGTTTACAGCAATTTATAGTGAGGATGGACTATACTCATTAATCGCATCTGTATGCCTTTAGTTCGCTAATCTAATTATATACACTGTCTCCATCGTTCTAACTAGCAAATAAAATCCTACGAAACAAAGTTGCCAATAACTGCTTTTTTTTTAAATATTGCTACCTGTCTTTTAATTAATGTTTATGAATAGGATTTGATACTTGTACATGAAGGTCATGTAATCACACTCTTACATTAGACTGAATGTAGCTGTGTATAAAATCACCAAAACTGTACAACACTCATTAAACCAAATCCATGGATCAACAGTTGTGTTCCAAAGAATTATTGAATCATTTCTATCTGAAAATTATCCATGGTGTCGTCAACATTCACATTTTCCCTGTACAAACTGGGTGGTTTTATATTTCATTGAAAAAATGCAAAAACCTGAAAGTTATACATTGTACTTTGGACCTGTATGTATGTTGACTTCACTTCATTGCATTTTATGTGGCAACTTATTCAATTGAACTGTATGCATTTTCATACATAATACATGATCATACTTGATGTATTTGATTTCAAAATATGTGGATTATATTACTCTGATGATAAAGCTTGCATTCGCGGTCATGATTGAAAACAAATCACTTTTCAATGATCACAGTATAGGATGCCAATTTGCAATCATTTCAATCACTAGAAGAAATTTTACATATATCTTCTCCTCAATATTGAATTATCAAAATATGAAATAACATGGATTACAGACTATCCAATGTGGGGAAAGGAAAATGATTTCAATTTTCTTTCCACAAGTTACTGTAATACATTTAATGCAATGAGTGTAAACTGTATTCTGATATAGCTTTTAGTTCAAATCAGATCAAATCTTTCAATTATTAAGTTATTGTCTTACAATTAAAAAACAATGCATGTTGTCATTAAGAACTGAACGTTAACAATGTACCTGAATATGCCCAATTTGATACACACGTGCATGTGACTGTGTCTGATTTAGTGAATATATTTGATATAAAAAACGCTGCCAAAATGCTAGTATGGAAATTGGTTGAATTTTCATACTTCAAGATTCAAATAAACCTATCTAGTTGTGTTTTGTCTTTCTTAAAGATATGCTAAAGGTATAATACTCGCCTGTGTATAGTCAATGCCATGTTTTCCAGAAATGAATGGTGTTTATGTGTTAAAGAAATAATAGATATTGTGCCCGTTAATGTTGTAGATTTCAATTGTTATTTCCTTGTCTGTAAAAAGTCCCACTTGTTGTGTGCATACAATGTATAATTATTGTAAACAAAATGGCTGGATACATGTGTGCAGCATTAAAATATGGAAAACAATTATGAACAGAAACAAAAATCGTGTTATATTTCCTTTTATTTGCATTATTAATCTAAAATATTATATGGAACATTATATTTAAAATATAAAAGAAGATCAAAGAGGCTCTGAATTGTTGTCCTCTGAAGTTCAATATAATTTTTGACAAAAATTTCCCTGAAAGTCATTCTCTTGTAGATGAAGATCTACTTTTTATTTATTTATTTGGCAGTCTTGAATTGAAATATCACAGTATGTTGTAATGTATTATTGCATAACCATGCATAAATTGATAAAGGTTCCTTCAAATGCAATTAGCTTATATGAATGAATCATTTGAACATGAGCATTATAATATGCAGGCCTCTGTATGTGTAGTTAGTTTGACAAAATTAATAGCCTTTCAATAAAAATATGAATCTTGCAAACAATCCTTCATATCCATGAATATAAAATCATCAACTGAAAATGACTGACAAGAAAAGGGCAGGCCTGAACATGAACTCTCAGCATTACTTCCGCTATTATAACAACAAAAAATCAGTAGATATTGCTTTCTCACAAAGTGTAGTTTCACACACAAAACAAAAAATGTAAAGATACACGCAAGCTAACCTAAAAATGAGGCTTGGCTCAGAGTAGTTTACACAATATTGGATGTTAAGAAAGTGCTAAAGGTAATAGCTAAATTATTTAAGAGAAATAAAATAATAGAAATAGTAGATGAGGAATACTGATGGTGTATTCAGCCATGAATATAGAGGGCAGAGTGGAATCACTGTTCAGACGGAAGACCAGGCACAGACAATAATATGATCAGTTATTCGAGGAGATAAATTAAAGAGTTGTTTCAAACGTAACTTATTTTGTTCTCAAATTCAGACAAGCGACTTCTCTTTTTTGCTTTGATAGGTAAAAAGTCCATGCAACTGGTGTTGACAATGCAGTTCTTTAAACTATATCTTCTACTCCGATCTTAACACGCATCCTTAATCAGAAGAAAATAAATTAAGCTTAAAGTTCCGTTATTCTCCTGAGAATGATTGATCAAGATCTAAAGCTCATAGCAGACAAGAGTTATTATAAAAAAAAATGATATCCAAACTTTTGTTTTTCGTTTTTTTTTAGTTGACAACTTGATTTTCATATCATTGTTCCAGCATTGAAATAATAACATGATCATCCCTTCGTTGCCACAGCATTTCTCCTTCAAAATCGATCTGTCCTTGTTTTCTGGCACGCATTAAAATCCCGACCAGTTTATTTGAAATATTCGAGTACAAATCGAAAAGCTTCCCAAAGCGAATCCAATAACAAACTCGCCCATCATCGGTGGTCTGTCTTTGCCCGTATTGTTGCATAATGGCGACGAGTTGCTTGATCTCGCCGCTGATGCGCTCGCCAGCCATCTGCCCTCGCATAGCCGTCATCGAGCCTTCGACGGGGCGGGCGTAGTTGGGGTCATCTTTGTCAAGTTTTGCCCTGGTGGACGACCCCGCCCATTCCGAGAAAGGGTTGATAAGTTGTTTGTGTTTGTGCTCGTCCTCGACATGTTTCCACTTGGCTATCCTGCTGCTCAGGCTTCCAGCCACCTCTCCCATCCCATCGTCATCGCATTCTACTTCGAGATCCATGTTGGATCGGAAAAGTTTTCTGAAGTTCTTTAGATGTCTGAAATCAGTATGTAAATGAATAAAAATATAAAGTGAACTCCCGGGGTACTCAGATTTGGTATGCGGCTGAAGCGTTTAAATCCATATACATTTCAAAAGGTCATTTTGGCAGAAAATGGTACCCATTATTAGGGACTTCCATATTCAAAACGCAACCCATGTTTAAGGTTTTGCCGAAATTCCATTTGCATGAATGATTTACACTTTCACATACCTTAATATCTTAATTTCTTAGTAACAGCTTTCCCAGTTTCAGCTGTTTGTATTTCCTCCATTTCTTTTAAACGTTGCACGCTTCCTTGTACTTCCCATTGTACTCCAGCCTCTTTATCGTTTTTTTAAATTTAAAACCCATCAGTTTGTAACAAGAATGTAGCAAATTGGAAAAGAACTTTTGGGGAAAATCCACTAAAAAGCAGACTGAGCAGCACCCAGGAGCAGCACATCTCAAAAGTCCACACTTACTCTTGAATTTAATATTATAAAACTGGGATGTGACGAGCGTGTGTGACGATTCTATTGAAAGCAGTGGATATTTTCCAAGGCGGTTAACTTCCAACTTGCTGGGCTTACTTGTCTTGTCACATTTAATTCTATCGATTATCTCACATTTCTAGAAAGGAATTGAGGTTGTAATTAATGATATTGATAAATCTGTGCGACCATCGGCGAGGACTTTGGATGAAAAAGCGAAATGATATCAATTATTTTTGCGGGATTTTGCATCTGCAATTTTCACTTTAGCGAGAATATGGGTGAGATATTTTCCTGAAAAAATAGTGACCCATGTTTAAGGCCAAGATCTGAAAAGTAGGGGCACTTTTAGGGATTTTGCAGCACAAAATCATACCCCATGTTCAGGGATTTTTTTTTTGCAAAAAAGTATACCCCCGTATACCGTATTAGGCGAGTACCCTACATTTTGCTCAACGGGGGGGAGGTAGTGAGCACTATTTTTTATTTAACTCCACATCCCCCCCCCCCCTTGAGCCAGGGGGAGGGGCCCGTCTTCTTTTTTTTTGTTAAGGTTACATTTACCTGTTTTTTGGCCAGGGGCCGCCCCGGTGAAACCGATGAAAGTCCCTCAAGTCTTGCAACCTAGGGGCACGCTCACACACATGTACACACACATATATACACAATTAACTTACCGGATGCCCCAGACGTATCGAGTATCCCATTATCATAAAATATGAATGTGGTAATTCACATTGCATATGCTATTTAATGCATTGAAATTTCAAGCTCCAGTATGTTCAGTAAGCAATAAACATAAATAATAAAATAAATAATGAATTATTATTATCATTATCATTATCATTATCATTATTATTATTATTATCATTATTATTATACAATTCTACTACTACTACTACTACTACCAGGCGCGGATCCAGGGGCCAGGGGGCCTTGGCCCCGGCAAAAAAAAAAGAGAGAGAGAAGGAAAAGAAGGGAAAGGGAAAGAGGAAAGAAAGGGAAAGAAAGAAGAGGAAGCAGAAAAGAAAAGGGGGAAAGAAGAAGATCGGGGACCGAAAGGGCCTTGCCTCCCCCAGCAAAAAAAAGGGGAAGGGAAAGGGAAGAGGAGAGCTAAAAGGGAACAAAAAAAGAGGAAGAAGAAAATAAAAGGATGAAAAGAAGGGGAGATCAGTTGCGATTAATTCGGCCAACAATGTCCGGATCGGGGGGGACCGAAAGGCCCTTGCCCCCCTCCCCCCAGCAAACTTAAAAGAGAGAGAAGGAAGGGAAGTGAAAGGGGAGCCACGCCAATTAGTGACCTGTCAGTGTCACGAATATTAAGGTATTAAAATAAGCTCATCTGACCGTAATTAAATGCCTAAAACTCATGAGCTTCCGGGGGCTCTGCCCCCTGGACCCCACCTAGGGCCCTAAGGTGGACCCCTGGATGCTCATCTGACCGTAATTTAATGCTTAAAACCTCTGAGCTTCCGGGGGCTCTGCCCCCTGGACCCCACGCCAATTAGTGTCCTGCCAGTGTCATAAATAAGGTACAAAAATATGCGCATCTGACCGTAATTAAATACCCTGAGCTTCAGGGGCTCCGCCCCTGACCCCGCCGAGGCTTTGCCCCGAGACCCCACGCCAATTTACGCTACGCTCTACCTGATCGTAAATACTCGTAAATAGCTTCCCCCCTACCCACTTTGAAAAACGTTCAGCAGGGCCTCCTTGTAGGAGTGATGGTGATGCGGATTTTTTCTTCTTCTGCCCCCCCCCAACGATTTTGCTCATTACGCCACTGCTTTAGTGGTCACCATTACGTACCAATATTTGGCTCGCACAATTTCAAATTTGGGCCCCCTAAGAAATCCTGGATCCTCGCCTGACTACTACTACTACTACTACTACTACAAATAATACTATTATATCCTGCATCTGAAATTTATTGGTTTTTGATTGGTTGAGAGCTATTCATGTGACCAGAAATATTTCAACCATTTAAAGGTTGCTCTGAAAACAAAATTGGTATTTTTTTAAATTATAAAATTGCATTTAAAATTCTAATTTTTAATATTTAAATTTTTAGATTTTAATAAAACTATAAAATAAATAAAAAGATTTTCTTTTAATTTTTTTTTTTCGTTCTTGTTTGTTGAAAATAATTGTTTGATGCAGGATATAAAACAAATATACCATGCCCTTTTTTCGAGGAGGCGACTCTAATAGTACCATTTGCTTCGCTTTGCGCCTCAGCAAACTATTGGAGTCACCTCTTGCCCATAGTTTTAACCAGAACCTCTCAAGACAGTGTATATTTGTATACGATCTACTAATATTTATACTACTATACTGCTAGCCAGTGGCGGATCCAGGGGCCCAGGGGCCCGGCCCTCCCTAGGAAAAAAACAGGTAAAAACACCCTTTTTGAAAAAAAGAATATGGGCCCTCCTGGCGCTCAAGGGGTGGCGGAAAAAAATCACCCATCCCGAAGGGAAAAATTTTTTTCGGGTGCCAAAAAAAAATTTGTGGTCACTACCCTGGCGCCCAAGGGGGCGGCGGTGGAAAAAAATTACCCTTCCCGGAGGGAAAAAAATTTCGGGTGCCAAATTTATTTTTTTTTGCTCACTACCTACCCCTTCCCCCACTGAGCGAATTATCGACCGGCACGATTTTCAAATTTTCGCACGAAGGGCCCCTTTTTAGGCCCCCTCCCTTGCCGCCGGCTGGATCCGCCCCTGCTGCTAGCTACTACTACCACTAGGGCCTACTTCTAATGATAATACAATTCATAATGATAAAATATTAATAATGATAATTATTATTATCATAATTATAACGATTATTATAATCTTTATCATTATTTTTTTAATTTGTTGTTGTTATTATTATCCTAACTATACTACTCGATCCTACTATTACTATTGTTGTATGTCACATTCGTATCTCTATATATTCATAGGAGCTATCACAGTAATTACAATTGTGTCTCGATCTCGTTTCAGGAGAAATATATTACACGGTAAACAGTTTACAGGGTTCTTTATCAACCCTAGATCTAGATCTACATCTACATGTAGGCTATATCCAATCAACAAAATGCGCCTCATTATATTAATCCCTAGTATTATCAAGTCAGACACTTTTGCGTTGTCCAGTGCAGTACGGACAATCTCAAAAGCAAATATTGCACGCGTCTAGACGAGGTCAAATCAGCCCCAGGCCAGGACAGCTGTAAACCAGCGAGAACTGGTTTTCACGTAGAAAAATCAAACTAAAAATACGTACCGTATTTAGAAGGGGGTGTGTCATGTCGTCGGCGATGACGAAATTTCTGATTGAGTGAGTAAACATAGACATCGGAACAAAACATTGCCAATCTCATACCATTAGAAGTGTATGGCTTTTCATCCCTATAATTTAAAAATAATTACAGTATGGCTTATCTTAGAGCATTTAAATAAAAATAAGAAGGTAAATATAAATTGATGACTATTTTAACAATATATTTGCAATATAATTTTACCATAATATGTATTGATCACTCTACAGTTTTACTACTCCTCAGATTGTTCTTCGGTTAATAACCTACCTTAGCGATCAATGGGAAAATGTGTACGAACATAAACGAGGGAATTATCGCTAGGTATGAATGCAAGATTTTTCTTCACACCAAATGTCATGATATCAGGACTGGTAAAAGCCATTTCTCACTTAAGATCACTTCTGCTGCAAAGTTCGTCTAAACTGTTAAAAGTATACTACGAAAGTGATTTTTCCCGGCCTTTAACCTCTTAGTTGCACATTGGAAAAATAATTTGGTGTGATCTTAAGCGGTGTGCAGACGTCAATAGAAGTGTAGAAGAGTAGAACTGACCGTAAGATAACATCCCCATGCATCAAGTTTGCCAATCTGCCTGGGCCTTCAACTAGTTTGTTTTCATAATAATTCTAGCCATTGGCGGGGCGTAATACATCTTGGTAGCCCCCCCCCCCCGATCCTTTGTGCAAATTCAAATACGGTGTTTGGTGACGGTGTTGATGGTGCTGGTGTTCCCACAAACAATACCAACAGGCAGCCTTTCGACATCAAACTTGAAATCACCTATTGTTTTCCTTGGCCATTCAAAAAGGAAATGCATACTGGCTTATGGGATTCATACGCCACCACGGTCCTCCGCAAGCTCATTTGAAATGCTTAGCTTGAGATTGAGAGGAGCTCGATCCTCCAGCACTGATTCTCCACAACGAGAAACAGCATATTTTGGGCCCATGCCCTGTTCAATAGGCCTAAAGAGTCCAATGTTAAATACTCTAGTCTATACAGAATCGGGTCTTTATGATTCCAGGGGAGGCAGGCCAGCTAGGTCATAATTATTTACGGACTAAGTTTTGTCAAAATCGTGCAGCTGCCCCCACCACCACCACCACCACTTGGGAAAAAACTTTTACGTGTAAAATAATAAAGGGTAATCCATGTAGGGCTAGGTTTGAGTTTGAGTTTAACAACAACAAAAATAATAACAAGTAAAACATAATGTATCAAGCAAGATAACGGCATAAAATATAACAATATAACACAAGATAAATAACATTACACATGAATAAGATAAACATTGTTTAATTTACAAAGTATGTTATATACAAATGAAATAAAAGATTATGTGTACACTTTGTTGTTAAAGGGGGTACCAGAAGTTCAAGCACATGATTGCTAGAGTCGAGTCTGGTTCCCTGTCCGTTTTGGCAAGAATTTTTTTACTATGTTTTACTATACTAGTATTACATAATATATAGCCTATAGCCTACAAACATAAACCGTTAATGATGATGAAAGTAAACAAGGAAAGTCATTTAGAAATAATATATACATTTAAGTCAAACTGTATGTCGACTTCCGAATCAGAACAAAAAATAAATAAAAAATACGTCATTATCTAATGTGATGATCTTTTTAAAATTTTCTAATCTGAGATTTCTTTTTTGCCATTTTAAGCAGGTATTTAGATGTTTCGTTAACCCCTTCCGAAAAGCATTTTTAGATCGTATTGCTCTTAAATCAGTGTCAGGCATGTGGCTCCAATTGATCAAACAGTTCAATTTTAATTCATCTTAGGATCTTTATTTTAACTTAGAAAAGTAGGGATTAATGCCCCTCCCCCTTCCGACCGATCGACTTTGCATCTGACACCCTTGGTCTTACATCAATTGCTAGAATTAATAAGTCTACTGAGTTATGATTGGTAACCACTCTACTTTTGCCAATCTATGGTAGGAATAGAAAACACGGTTGATCGGCTGGCTTGCCATATCCGGAAATACGTTCAGCTGTTTCATTGGTTAGCTCAAGGGATAGGTCTTGCTGGAAGACCAGCGTTGATACACATGTGTACAACCGGTTCGGAGCGATCTCCTCGCCTAGCTAGCTAACTGATACGTGTGTTATATTGCAAGAACCTTAGAGTGCTAGTGAGAACTGAAAGGCTACCGCAACGATGGCGCCGTCTTTGACAGATTTTCTCTGCAGTGTGTTAACTGTGTTTTGTTTATTTTCAACAGAAAATAGCAGATCATGGACAGAAGCAGGTAAATATTCAATTCATTCGTTAAAGAAATGAGGAAAAGAAGTGAGACGAGTGATTGTCGGTTACGATGCGAAATATGCGTTGCCGAACTTTAGTTTAGACCTGTCCTACTCCTACTAGTCTGTCTAGACTTCGGTCTCACTCTCACTACCCTCAGCTCAGTTTCAGTCACTGAGCTGAGCTGAGCTGAGCTGAGTCGGTTTCAATTATCCCATTCACTCACACTCGCATGAAATAGATCCAAGTAAGATTCTAACCGTTAGCACTGACTAAGTCTAGCCTTGGCCTTGTTGTGCACTTGGTAATTTGTGAATAATGAAGTAGGGGTCTAGGCCTAGACTAGAAAGTAGAGGGTCTATGATAATGATATTATTACACCGTGACCAAGCGACATTATCGTGAAAAAGGAAACTACCATTCGCTCCGCACAGGAGCACTTCAAGTTCAATCCTTCATTCCGTCATGCATTTGTAATGCCTAGCATACTTATATTGGTCTCCCTTTCCCTAGACAGAAATATAAGTTATAACCGTCTGGTATGGGGAATTCTTTAATATTAATAAGACTGACATTTGTCAACCTTCCCCATACACAGACAGCTAACACAGTAACTAACAGTAACCTTTGCCGCACGCACAAGGAGGGATTAACTAGCTGATTTTCGCCGGGTTCCGTCAAAAAGTTTGACCTCGGATTTTCTTTATCTGGACTTTAAAAAATCTAACTTTCATAGGTCAAGGCCTAGAGTCTACTGTAAAAGGAACATCGAAAATCATTGTAAAACACCAAAATGTAAGGACTTACTTTCAGCTAATCTGTCCGTTTTCTTGAAGTAGTGGTAGTAGTAGTAGTAGTACTTCGCGCGATGAGATCGGCATTCACACACTAACTGCATTACGTAACCTCCCCTCACTAACCCGTACAATGAATGTAGACTACTTCAGTCTCTCTACTAGAGGCAGTCAAATCCAGACGTACAGTAGTCAGCGGAACTACCGCTGATATCAGGGTCTGAAGCTTTCGGTCTACTTTTTCCGACGCAAAAAGCGTGTGCATACACTGGGTGTTCGAATGGAAACATTTTCTTTATATTTATAATAGAGTAAATTTGGACTTTCTGAATTGCAAAATGAAGAGAGTTTGTGATGTTGGTTTGGCCGCGAATGCAAAAAAGGTCTACATGCAATGTACGTGAAAGTACCTCTTTTCGCGTTGCCAACTTAATACTTTACAACAATAGCGATTAGTGTAAAAAGACGCAGGCAGGGAGTTTGCTAAATTCAGCAAAAACCCTGTGTTCGCCTGAGGGCACCAAACTAATCGCTATCACCCAGGGAAAAAAATACACAGGGGCTCTGGGCGAATAAGCCCCCGAAATGTTGCATAGATTCTAGAGTTCAATGCAAAACAAATTAAAGAGTGTCATTTTCATGCAAGCAATCTTGAAAAGTAGCCCCCGAAATTTTTTAAATATTTTTTTCACTGCTATCACCGTAAAGTTTTTGGTTGTAGTACTACAGTATTTTTTTTCTTTTCAATGTTGCCCCACTTTCAAACTGCCTGAAATGCACAGTAATACGTACATAGTAATACATAAAATTTCATTTGCAATGATAAGTATGGTCTCGTTAAAGGAAGAAAAAAAATTCTGATACGCATGTTGTAAAATTAATAGAATAAATGAGAATAGAAGAGAAAGGATTCTTTTAAACTCATAGACATCTACTCAATTATCAGTTCTATTTTTCTTTGAAACATACAACTATCATGAAGGAGGATTCATTTAAACAGCGATCGTGTACTAATGATGAATTTCATTTTTAATAACATTTTTTTTTTTCTTCACAAAAAATCCAGAGAAAATTAATTATTATCATATTGTGAGAGGACTCTAATATTAACTTAAAGGTAATACAAAGTTTTGGTATGGGGTCATGAATTTGGTTCAAATAAACATACCGGTATTGGAAGCATGCAATTTCACGATATTAAAAGATCGTTGTCGTGGTTGAAATCGAGTCTAAAATGATGAAATTGTAAATAATAAACTCTTTATGTTGTATAGCTCCCTCTCAAGACTGATATTACTTTAGCTTTAAAACAATGTTTCTTGTTTTTCTTGTTTTTCCTGTTTGGAAATTATATATCAGTACTGCATATTCTGAGATTTTCATGGTCGCAGCTACCATGGAATGGCCTTAGGCGCTAATTTAAATATTTGAAATTTACCGGGAGCACCAGTAAATTTCGATTATTCAATTTCTCAAAAGTTAAAGTGTTTTAGGGGCTAAATTTTCTAGTGCTTATAATACATCCACTTGTTTACGCTTAACCGCTACAAAAGAGTCTCAGCTAAACTGTAATATCTCGCTTTAGAAACCACCAAATGAAATGATTAAAGCGTCAAATTGAAGAAGAAGAGTTTTTCTAACTCATAAATATTGCAGTTAGTTGTCAAATCCTATTTTTAAAAGGGAAAACTGTGCGAAACGAGCGCCATTTTTGTGTTTTTTCACTGAAAATATTGCAGTATTTTTCATATTTTCCATCATTGCTCAAGATCGAGACTGTTGGAGCTGATAAATCAAAGTATATTAAAGCTCTCCTCCGAATATCTTTTCATGATTTTACGTCACTCGGTTATGTCTGGAAAAAATCGAAGGCAATGTCATCAACGAACCCAGGGCAAAACGTTCGCGGAAGCGTAGGACTAGTCCCATCTATAAGGGTTCGTGCTGGTGAATTGTAGTCACACGTACCGTAGATACGTGCAGAACTGCACTGTGTGCTCTGGACTCGGGTGTGTTTGTATGAATCTCATGATCGAAGCATCGACGGTTTGGTCTTTGTAATGATGCGAGTAAAACATGCTGATGTGTGGTCGAAATTTAGCAAAACAATGACTTATAAATAAATAAGTATCTGTACTAGCTGTGAAAATATGGTGGAGTTCTTTGCTGTAATTGTAACTCAGCTCAATCGACTTTACTAGATCTAGACTTAGCCACAGCGTAAATACAGCTGATCGATGACGCATTTTCCATATATGGTATGCATGCATGGCCTGTGAGCGCGGTGAAGCAAACAGCGCATGCGTACACCTCCGATATAGTTGTAGTTTCCAGTCTTTTCATGAATCTTCCCTAGTTTTGAAAGCATTTTTACACAAAACTACTAACTGCTCAAACACGAAACTTCGCTGAGAGTGAGACTGGAGTTGAAAGTCTAGTAAAATGTTAATTGTTTGCATATTCATATTGTCGCCGGTTATGTCTGGAAAACGAAGCCTCTTTTCACAGACCTCTGAAACTGAAAAGTACCTATATCTTTAATAATACCAAACAGTTTTGAATGAAAATTTATTTGAATAATAATATTATCATTATGTTGGTGCTCTAAAAAATTCACGATCTTTGGTGGTAAAATAAGGGAGATACGCGAAGGTGCATTTCGGACGAATTTTGCTCCTCTCTCCAAACAGGGCCTCGATAGCCGTTACGAATTCAAAAGCTTTTACGACTTTTCGGGGTTTTAATTGTACACTGGCCCCGCGCCTGAAAATATTAAAGAATTACTATCCATCCAATTTTCAAAATTTCCCAAAACTTTGCATTACCTTTAACAATGAAATTCTTGCCTAAAAATGTAAGTCTATCACACTAAGCACCAAAGTAGCATTGGAGAATCCTTTTGAATTTTACTGTTATTTCTTTTTCTCATTGCAGTACAAATGGACTACGAGTATGTGACGTGCGGATCAACAGTAAAGCTTATCAACCAAAAATATAACGTTAGATTACATTCACATGATATACACTATGGTTCAGGGAGTGGTCAACAAGTAAGTACATGTATGATGATTAAAATGAACCTCTGAATGTATGAACATTAAACAGCCTGTCAGCCAATCCAATCACTTGATGTTGCGTGCCATAGTTATTTCCTGATATTAATGGCTGTTATTGTGATATAATAACATTTCCTGTTGAAATTTGTTTGTGAAATCAATCAATCACGAAAAATGATATGAAGATATATCAGCTATGATAGATTTCTCCATTTCCGCTGAATTGAAATTTACATGTGTGTTAAAGGATACAGCCCCATGGACGTTAAATCTTTTGATATATCATGCATGTTAGTTTCTTTAGAGCTTTATTGATCCACTTTTTACACAGAGTATTGTTACCTGATATGAGGCTGGTGTAGCATTGTAAACTTGCTCAGGTGAAAGTGTTGGTGATAGGTTCATTATTAATTGCAATCCTTGTACAGTTTCGATGTTGATTAATGATTGAAAGAAAAGAAATTGAGAACCCCTTTTAATAGACGTGTTGAAATTGTAGTGGTTTGATAAATGCCTACACATCTTTAATTCTTGGGTCTGTAGAACTCTGTACATGTAGTCCTTTCGCTTTTTATGTTTCATATTCATATCCCTTTTCTTTTCTTTCTTATTTTACCTCTAGTCCGTTACAGCTGTCGATTCAACTACAGATAAAAATAGCTATTGGCAAATCAAAGGCAAACTTGATAAGAACTGCATAAGAGGGTGAGTCATTGTGCGAAAGTTGATCTAAAATAAAATTTCTCTGTTCTTGAATGCAATTTTTTTTCTGTATTTGACTTTTTGGCAAGAAGTAAAAGGAATTTGTTTTCATTCAAATTAACTCACACATGACATGACTGACTTGTACAATATGAATGCTGATAAGTGATATTTTAGTCTTAATCTAGTACAGTTTATATCTCTTTTTCGGAATGGAAGCTAAGTGATTTATACTCATTAAGTATTTACCAAAACTTTGATTACGAAATCTGTAAGTGATGTACCTGAGAAAAACGACATACAACACACAATGTGTCCCACCACTTCTCATTACTATTGCATCATCAGTAAGATGTTGCTTGTGAGAGCTATGAGAAAAAGAAAATAAAAATAATTTGTTGTGGAGAGCAATTCTTATCTCTGGAAAAGTAAAAAAAGGGGCTTGGAAACAATGAAATATATACAGGATGGAGGGGTGATTTGACTCTAGATCTAGAAATCTAAAAAGCTTTTAAAGGCCAGGTTCATTGAAATTTGGAAAAAAGGCAAATCACACCTCTACAGATTGCTGAGAACATTAACAAAATGACTAAAGTACTTTTAAAGCCCTCACTATTGTGAGGAATAAATTAATTGCAATTTTGATACCCTTTCCAAAACCCACTCACAAAGTGAAATGACGGCGTTATTTACATGCGATAAAATGACGTCACATTATGAACAACCTGCAATCACACATTCGGGACAATGTTGGATACCCATTGCAATTTTTAGATATGGGTTAACGTTGTTTGTATATTTACCGCCAGTTGTGATATTTCCTTTATTTTAGGCACTTTGAATGAGATACACTGAATAAATAATACTTTCTACAAATGTGTATTCGATTTTTATGTTATTTACCGTCACATTTGACCATAAAAATCGGGAAAATAATCACATATTCTGAGGGCAGCTCAGCGTGTATGTGTCGGATCTGGGAGTGCCTAGGACATTTTGCATGCTGAACTAACGACTCTTCTGGGGCAAAATATGCGACAAGTTTACATATAATTGTCCAAATATTCATTACGAAAATGTCTGATTAGGCCGATTAGTTTAGATTTTTGATAGATAAATGGGGAAAGTGGAAGTCGAGAGAAGACTTAGATCAGTCCGGTTCGCGATTCACAGCTAGCTCGATCAAGCGCCGGGCCGGCTGGCCTGGCTGTGATATGCGGGCTCATGTAGATACGCAGCGACTGCGGCTGCCCCGACAGCTTGTGCTTGTCCATCGACTTCGCAAAATCTTCCAGATCTTCTTCTAGGTCTAGATCTCCCAAATCTCCATTGTCGTTGTCGCTGTCCGAGGTACTTCCTTCTTCTATCTCCTCAAAACTCAAATCAAGTATGTTTTCGTCCATATCGATATTTTCAGGGTGACTTTGATGAAGGTAAACAACGTTGGGTAAGAATGGGTACGGTCCTCAAGAGTCAATGCAATACATGTGAATTGCACGCAAACTGCATCGCGCACCGATCAGCTGAGCGGCCCATTGTATTAATTGTTCATTGTGCTACGTCACTCAAAAATCAGCTGACTTACGATGTTTTCGGGTCTCGAGTGGGGTGATATTTCGTCAAGTTTAATCAACTTTTATAATTTTCGCACAAATTTACAAGTTACACAAATGTGATAGTTTTACTCAGTGTAATGTTCTGATTACAATGATACCAAATTCAGTCGATTTCAAAATCAATGAACCTGGCCTTTAAAAATATTTTAAAAAGGAGAAGAATAATAAGATGAAAGTCACCAAGAGGAAATTTAACAGCATCAAATTTACAGAGAGCTTTTCTGAACAAACAAAATGGGAAAAACTAAATATGATGATCATCCCAAAAGAGACTTCCTTTACTAAAGTCTAGAAAATCTAAAAAGATCAATATTATCATTAGACTCTTAAAAAGAGCTGGTTTATTTCATAAGACTCTCTTTCCTAGGTTATCTCTTGTTATCATGCAGTCCTTGAGCCCATCCAGGTACCTCTTCTATGTCCTTTCTACTCTGGTTGCTATCGCCATGACAATATCTAATGACCTGTACAATCACGCTCTGACCAACCTCACCTCGGACAAACATCATTAGGCCTCTGACCTGGGGACTGACCTTAGAAGCCTCTGGCCTGGGGACTGACCTTAGAAGCCTCTGGCCTGGGGACTGACCTTAGAAAGGAAAAAACAGTCCTGCCATATAAATATGGAGTGCTCCAATGGCTGGGGTTCTTTGTGTCCCTTGGTCACCTTTTGTGTACAGGGGAGTTACATATACCTCCATGTGTGCACTCACTGGGCATGCATTCATTCGTGTGCACAACAGGGTACATGTGTGTACATGTATGGAGATTTGCACAGTGTTAGGAACTGCTATATAAAAACCCAGTGGGTAATTGCACTCCATATGCATCATACATGTTGTGTAACATGTTTGTTTATGAAGAAGAATCTTTTGTGTCCATCTCCAGAGTGTTATTCATTGAACATTCTGAGATAACAATGAAAGAGCATACATGGGAAGATGTTTCTAAAAAAAAGAATGCATGATTTATTTTGTATAGATAGAAAAGACAATGGTGTGTTCACAAAGCAAACAGTGGGTAGTTATTAAGTAATTAAACATTTTAGTGTTGGTATATGATTTGCAATAAAAGGATCCATTTCTAATTGTGCATACAATGTCAAACATAAATCAATATTATAAACAGTTTTTCTGCCAAACGTGATTACTTTTTATGCTTCTGCTATTAAAGGGCAATCACACCTTTGTAATAAGTTCATTTGTGTGAAAGTAGAAAAATAAGAGAGACAGAATGGCATAAGTTTGAAAACAAATGGGACAAATAATAAGAAAGTTATGAATGTTAGATATTTGAGATCAGCAATCTCTTCACTTAAATTGGCAATTTTTTTTTACAGTGGATTGTGATGTATTCATGGTCAGTTCTCCTGTTTGTTGTACATTATACTATCCGTTGCGTTGTAGCTCTTGGTTTTCTCCTAACTTATCTTCTTCTTTCTTGGGGGCATTACTCAAAAATACATTATTTGTAGCATATATAGGTCCTCCCAAAATCCTCTTGTGTAATCAATACATTTTGGTCATTTACATGTATGTCTATATATAAACATTGCATGTAACACAAGGGGCAAACAAATTTCTGTATTGTTACATTAGAACAATCAGAATGTGAACCTTTAATGTTAGATCTTTATTTACGGTAAAGTGTTGGAACAAATGGGAAATTTGTCCTTTAGATCACAGTGACATCACCTATTCAGCCAGTTTAAAACCCATATATGGTACATATACATGTATAGTGATTAAAGCTCTTTCAAAATCCATTACTTTATTATTGTTGGTCTGTTTTCATTCAAACTTTCACTTATCTTGTTCTAATAGATCTGTTTTGTTTTATAGCATATATTATTAAAGAGAAAGACCAGTTCTGGTCATGCGATTGCATTGTGAAAGAAACGTTGTGGAATCGATCAGAAAAGGTTGATCATCTAGCATATAAGTATTGGTGTGTACTGCAAGGTTCTGGAATCATCAAAATGAGAAGAAATTTGGCCCAGTCTTGGTAAAGTTACAAGCACTGTACACAGAAAGATGTATATGGGACCACGCGACCACGTGCGCGATATCTATTTGGTCCCAATAGATATAATAATTTACCAAATATATCAATAGTAGGCGGTTTCCCGGCAAAATGTGTACACCCTGTATCATCACGTATTAGTCAAAACATATTCTTTCATATGATTGGTAATGAGAGCTTCCATTTCATTTTTTGAGAGAGGGGCGTTCCCAAAACTGGTCTTTACCTTTAAGGTTTGGTTTCCCTTTGATTCTGTAGCTTAGGTCATTGTGCCTAACATGTGTGTATGGACTATGGAGTATGATATCCTAACTGTTCTCTCCATGTTCTGTGTCTATGTCTAGAGCACCAGTTAAATGCGGAAGTACGATAAGGCTTCAACATGTAGCAACCAAACGCAATCTTCACAGTCATAATTTCCAGTCGCCTCTTTCGTCAAACCAGGAAGTTAGCTGTTTTGGGGAAGATGGTCACGGAGATGAAGGTAGGTCATAATGACCTCATAAACTTCTCAGAATGTTCATTTTTCAGTGAAAGTAAATTTGAATATTTTTTTCCTCAAGCTAAATTATTCAATTCCTTAGATGATTGAAAAAGATTTCTTAGAGAAACAGATCTACATAAAGAAACAGATCTACTTTGAATGTGTGAAGAGTTTAGTACCTTTGTAAGTTAGCATGAAGGCTCCTTGTGTGATGTTAGAGCATTGCTATAGTGATCACAGAATATATATCAGCAGTAACCATACATTAAATTTATTCAAAATTAATTGAATAATAAATTTATAAAAATATACCCATTGCGCTGTTAGACATTTGCTTTCAACTAGAATGTACAATTTATGTTTTACCACTAAATAAATCTGTATTTTCTGTACAGGTGACAACTGGGCAGTGATATGTTCAACAACAAACTGGAAGAGGAATGAACCGGTGAGATTCAAGCATGTAGCCACAGAAAAGTAAGTATTGAGTTCCCTATGATTATCTTCTTAATGATTACTCAGATATATATCATTGTATGCCCAGCAGGAGTGAATGAGATATTTTGTCAACTTCTTACAGACTCCTTAATTTTTAATCTCGAAGTAATAATACACTTTTAACAATATTGATATGCTAGGACTGAACTGTGTAGGTGTATTCTAAAAATTGAAAATTCAGAATGTGTTTTTGTTCTGTATATTTTTTGTTTTTAAGTTTACATCTGTTGTCCCCACATCCATTTGCATCCTTCTACCTATTATATTATGTTTTTGTCACTAAATGTTAAAGTCTTGGCTACCTGAGAGTCAATAGACAAGTTTTTTTTTCTTTGTTTACTTGTGAGAAAGCTGTCGATAGCCGGATTTAAAAAACAACAACTGAAAAACTGATTCAAGCTTTAAGGGTATGTCACAAGCTTTGAGGCTCTAACTCTGCTTCAGGGTACAATGATTTTCTCTAAAGCCTTACATTTATTATGAAAGTCCAGCCCATCCAACAACAATAATCATTGACTTCATGGTATTATCAAGCCCCGCTTCTTTCTCCTTGCCATCTACAGTTACCTGAGTATGTCTGGCCAGACCTACGGGAGACCTATCCACGGTCAGAGGGAAGTATGTGGTTTATCATCCTTGAGCACTGGTAACCAGTGGAGAGCAGTGGAAGGCATCTTCGTGAAGCCCTCGGAAGGGTCCACAGTGAGCTAATGATAGTCTGTGTTATGGATTCCATCATCAGATTGTCATCATTCTAATATCGTTCGGCTCAATGCCTGTGTTCTATTAGTGAACAAATTATTTTACACGTATCGTTTTTTCAGTGCTAGAAGAGCATTAACTCTGTGATAAAGTATATGAATTAAGGGCCTTCTGGCTCCAAACAGAGGATATGTGCTCATATTTAATCATTTAATCAAACCTGTCTATAAAGGCCACCTGTGGGATACACAAAATGGCCTTTCTAGACAGGTTCTACAACAAGATGTTTTTCTTAAGAGGGAAATAATTATTGTAGATGACCACTCTAGAAAGGTGGCCATTGTAAAGGAATGACCACTATACACAGATGACTACTACACACAGATAACCTTTATACAGAGGTGGCCACTAAGACAGTTGTCCAATACTGATGCTTCTCGTGCAAATTTATTTCCCTTTTTTGTTACAATGTATTGATTAGGTTTTGTTGTATTGGCATCGTCATCCATGATAGGAGATATGATATAACATTAGTGTTGGAGGGGGTGAAGTTTTATTCTGTTCAGCTCTTTTGAATCCTTGTCTATTTATTAAGTCCTAGCTCATTTGGGTTGAAATGGGATATAGCTGTTCAGAGCCAAGAGGTTGTTAAGTCTGATATATGAGTTAACTACCTTCTGGTACCCAAACAGACGATATGTTGTCTGATGTCATTCATACCAGACCTTCAACATTCCTCTTTCACAAATATTTCCAGCCGTTGTTTTTCACCAATTAATTAAAGATCAAAAGAAGATATTCTCACCTTACAGTTTCTTTCATACCTAAATTTTAGCCAAAATTTGGTATTAGTAGTTCAGTAGCACAAGGAATTTGTGATCCCCCATTCCTTGAAAAATAGCTATAACATACTCTTATCACATTACCTAAAAGTGTACAGAGAGAAATGTTATTTGACTAATTTTCTTGTCATTCAACCTGAAAATGATTATTAGCTTTATGTCTTTGTTAGTCTTTTGTCAAATTTGTTTGTTTTATTCAATTTCAAAATTGAACTGAATTGCTACAGTAACTGTTCCGAGTAAATATGTACGGTTGCACATGGGCTAAGTTTCAGGTTGAGATAGTTTATAAAAACTTTGCTCTCTTACTCAAGGGCTTTAATAATACTTGATAAAAGCTGTGCACTCTTTCTATCCTAAGCCCTTTCTCCCCATCTCTGATATTTACATCTCAAAACTTTCAAATTCAGAGGTCGTTTGGGACAGAAAGGAAATACTCGTAATCTGATCTGTGTTTAGGTGACTACATGACTTGAACTAGAACGTACTACAGGGCTCCCATGGTCATGGAAAAACCTAGAAAGCCATGGAAAAATTTTTTTCTTGAAAGTCATGAAAATTCATGGAAAATCGGGAGGGGAGGCAGAGGCTATCATCAACATGAAATGATATACATCACTGCGTCATATTCGTACGCCGCTTGGATTCTGCAATCCCACCTGTCACAAATCTCGTCAAATTTTTGTCTCTACTTATGAGTCGGTCGTTATTGTTGCAATTTAAAGGAGCAAGCTTGATTCTTAAGCTGAATGTATTTTCACATGTTAATGTATTTTGATATTCCAGTTAACACTTCGTTCATGATTACTTCACCACTGAATTTTAGTCATTTGATAGTTCACAATGTTTTCTTTTTTGGTCTATAGAGGGAGTGTACATAATTATGTAGTATTGATGTATCATGTGTTTAGAGCAAGAAGGGTGTTAAATTTACTTCTGTGTTCTTTCTGGATCTCTGAGTTAACGTTCTTTTAGCTCTAAACAGATCATATCGTGTTAGCACAATAATCTAAACTCTGGTGCTTCAGTGTTAGGTGTACGTCAAATTTGAGAGTTCTGGCATTGGTCTCAAGTGTGTTGAATGTAGTTATACGAGCGTGGATAGTATTTTCATTTTGGAAAGAGAGGGGTTCTGTTGAAATGCAATTCTTTTCAGTTTATTGTAATAGAAGCATGTCCAATTCACAACAAAATTGAATTTCACACTCTATAATGATAATGATATATTATATGTTACAATACAGTTATATGTACACAATCACTTGTGTATTATATATTATTTGTGCTTCACAAAATGGGTCCATAGAATGTGAATTTCTTAAGAGATTAAACTCTGTCACATTTTCTGGTAAGGAAATGGAATTTTATTCAGACAACACCTTGTTGTGTACTCAGATTTTATTGTAGTTTGAATGAATATACCCATAGCATTTTAAAAATCATTATTTTTGACCTGTCAAATATGTTAAGCTGTTCTGTCTTGACACTATTCTCAACAATTCAACTGTTTCTATTCTTGTCTACATGTATTTCCGGTATTTGAATGTATCAATATTACTCTTCACCATTCAGTAATAAATGTATTAACTTTTAATGTCTGATTATTTGTCTGTTGGTGTATGAAGAGTAAAGTCCACATGGTCTTTCTGTACTCACACAAAATAAAATGTTTTAAAGATTAAAATTCAAGTCAGATTTACATCAGTAAGAGCATTTTGCTTTATTTATTTATGCGTAAGCTGAGTAATATGATATTTTAGAGTTTGGTAAATTAACTTCGATAGGCAGTTTGAAAGAATGTCATGGTATAACAACGTATGGAATACAGAAAAGACCATGTGGAACTTTTAAAAGATGTACATGAAATCTAGATCAAAGAAAGTCACTTTATTTGTTCAGCCGTATGTCGTATTAAATAGTACACTGTTTTTCCACAGATTTCTGCAAAGAAAGTGTTTTGACATGTTCTCTGGAATCAGTTGTGATGGGTTTTCTTGTATGTATATTGTAAAGATGAAATATGTTTAGGACAAAGTGCTGGAATATGCTTTGTCGTAAATGAGAATTGTATGGATTATATGACGGACAGATGGGCTGTCCTGAAATTGATGTTTGAAAGAGAAAGGTGAGGCAGTTGTTTGGTTGTTAATGTGCCTTCGATGTGATGATTTTTTTTCTTCTCCATGTTCCAATGACTTTTATTATTGCAAATATGATTTCATTAAATCAGTTACACATCACATGATAAATAACGTTGTATAGTGTTTTTCTTGTGACGGCGAACTTGAAGGAGAGTGTGTGAGATGGCAAAGATTGATTGGGATGGGGTATAGTTTTGGTCAATTGAAAAGAAAATGAAGGAGAGAGCATAGGGGAAGAGACAGAAAACAGAGGCAGATATGTGAAAAGAGAAAGAAAGTAGAGACATAAAGAACGTTTGAAGTACATAAGAGGAGGGGGAGAATCCTGAAAATCTCACTCGTGAATGGAGAAGACATCGTACACTAACCCCGTAAAAAAATATCATGGAATGGAAAGATGAAGATTAAGTGCATTTTGTACACACCTTCCTATCGCTATATCTTTTTGAACTTGGGGAGGGGTGGTGGCCCGGATGGTGGGCATTGGGGCGTTGAACCAAATTTGCTGACAAGTTACTAGGATGGTTTTCCATCGGGCAAAATATCCCAGTCTTCGAACAGTCATCTGAATATTATTTATCGGGCAGTTAGATTGTCTCGTGAGGAATACATGGCGTCCTAAAACGTTGTTGAAGACAGAAGCAATTTCTCATGCACACACACACAAATCGTAAAGCATGTATATTGCCCTTTGCGATAATTTATGCCATGGTAACCATTGATAAGCTAGTTCTTGTGGCGGTGTCGAGAGAAAACAGTCTTCCCTTGTAGCATTTCTGGCTTGATATATAGACTAGCTGTGGTAGCCAGTACATCATCAGTGGCGGGTCTGTCGCCCCTTCAAATTTCAAACCCTGCTAACACTTCTTCTGTTTTTTTCCCCAGAGATTTATCGGAAGTGTTAAGCCCGGCCCCTAACCCCTTTTAGATCTGCCCCTGTCTCATTGTTACATAATTATATAGGCCTATTTGCAAATGTTTAAATGTCGGTCATTTCCTAAAATATGACCCTATTCCATTTGTTTTTCGTTTTGGAAATGTTCAATGTCTGAAAAGAAGTTTGTAAATAGCAGGTGTATGAAAGTGATCAAACACCAATTAATTTGTACGCCAAAAAATGTGTTTCTAATCTGTTAGGAAAAGTGTGGCTTCGCGATCGAGCTATTAATTGGCGTTATTACTCGTTGCTATGACAGCGCAAATTGATGTGACAACAGTGAAATCGAGCATGAGAGCTGATAATTAGTGGTCATATAATATTGCAGATGTTCGGTCTGCTCACTCATTAAATCGCTCGGGGCGCCGGGGAGATTTAATGAGTTTGTTTGAAGCACTATAGCACCGGCATGGCACACGGCCTGAATGAAATCAATAGGGCGTTGCTATGGCGCGCTACCAAGCCCATTGTTTACGTAGCATACACGCGCACTCGGCTCAGCAATAACACAGCGATGTAGCATTGCATAGGACACGCACACAGTACACAGAAGAACATATTCTACTTAAACTTTTTCGCAAAAATCATAAATTGGAGGAGATATCTACTACTTTTTGATACTTCAGAACTGTAACTGTAAATATGGCCGATCAAGAGCAAGAAGAGGTATGTATTAACTTCCCTATTTAGTTTTCTTAATTATAAAAAGTGTTGTTCTGGATGAAATAAGTTTGAGAAGTTATTCGGATCTCATATACTGCTATAGCCTATATGCTATACTTAAATTATACGGTGTTGCGCTATCTGGGCCGTGTGGGTATATGTTTCAATGGCAATTAATCATTCTCTCAGTCTCAGATTATCATAATATTAAGGGAATTACGGAAAATGTTAGTGTTGAATCAGAATGGTATTTCATTCTTATATATTGAACCATTCAGTCCAGTTGTTACAGTAGACCTATAATAACAATTATAGCCTGTGGCTATAAAGTTTCAGTATAATTCCAAATTGTGATATTTTAAGTTTATGATATTCTCAATCATGATTTCTAACTATATATCATATCACTGAAGGTTATATGTGAATTATGAAGTCAATGATCTTTGCTTTTGGATTATTCCTTATTTGTTTTATTACAAACCCTCAAAAATATTATAGACTATAAATTATTTACTTGTAGAGTGGAGTAAAACTGATGTTGCAACTTACAAATACAATTGAAAAGAAATTTTAATATGCATGTAGGACAGATTTTGCTTGCAATAAAAAGAGGGAAAATAGATCGCATAAACATTAAACGACTTCACATGCTTAAACTTATAGTAACAAATCTATTTTGAGGCCTCTGGCATGAAAGATATTTTTATGTACCACCCAATTTTAAACACTACCTTTATTTTCATGAAAAACAAGCATTGATTAAAGGGTGTGCACAATTCCTGCTTATAAGGACTGAGTCCAAAACACTTAATTCCCCACATTTGTTTCTATTCACTTTGTTTTTCTGTGGAAAGTATTAAGACAGACAAATGTGCTGATACTTCAAATTAAATTTCATTCTCATTTTGGAGTTATTAATCAAACTGCAAATTTATACCCATCTCCCCTTGCACGTACAGTAGACCTACATGTATTGCATTATATGCAAACTTATTTTCTTTCTAATTTTTACCAAACAGGTTAGCCAACAACAAGAGGGTGAAGAGCAACAAGAACAAAAGGAAGAAGAAAAGGAAGAAGAAAAGGAAGGAGAAAAGGAAGAAGAAAAGGAAGAAAAAGAGGAAAATAAAGGTAAAACATTATTATATACAAAATATATAGGTAATATCAGTATACCCATATTTCCTTATTGCATTTGCATTATAGCAACTACAATGTAAATGTTCAAATGAAAGGCAAGTGAACAGCATTGACGAAAGTTAGAACAAAACCCCCAGAGGGTTTGTTCTCAAATGCCTGCATTTTTATCTTTAGAAGTGACATGTTAAATATTAGCTTTGGGGATATATACATGTTGGTGAAAGTTTTGAACAAAATCCCCAATATGTTTGTTCTCATACAACCTACTTTATTTAGAAATGAAATGTAAGGATTAGCTTTTATTGTATATATATATATACATGAATAAGTTTCTTTTGTCAGCCTATAATAGGCTATATTGTATATTCATGTATTATTACGCAGGTCTTTAGAAAACTGTTGAGATGAAACAGGGTGGGTCAAATGTGATTGCATTTTATCTAAAGCTCTTTTACGTGTTCCCCTGATTTTGTAATACCAATAATCTGTATGATATTATCTTGTTGATGTATTTTTTTAACACCTTGAGCACTTTGCAAAGAATAAAAAATGTTGCTCCATGAACAAATACTAAATTGTATTCTTATTCTTAATTACAGAGGAAGGAAGTGATAAAGGAAGCCCAAGAGAAAAAAGAAACAAAGCTTTCATTGCTGCAGAATTCAACAGAGTGAGAGAGAGTTTGGATGTAGAAAAAACAAGAATAACAAAGCCAGAATAGTAAGTCATTTATTTTACTTTCATTTCATTTTTGTAAATGTGGTAATATTCCTTTTTCTAATTTGCTCTCTTAGATGATAATTATATAATCAAGTTGTAACAAATGTTATGCTTTGAAAAAAAAAAGATAATTCAGTATACTTGGGTTTTTATGGGCATGCATGAACAAATAAAATAATACTATGAATGTCTTCTTTTTTAATTTTGCAGTTTCTTTCTATTGTAAGCAGTTGATCTTGTAATTCTGAAAGGGTTTTTAACTTTTGAGTTTCATTTAACTAGTACCACTTCACTCTTAGATGAAGTTATAAGTAACAGTGTTTATGGAGAAATTGGCAACTATAGCTTCTATCTGGCTTTACATACATGTGAATACCTGTAGAAGACACCAATATGTATGTGCGCATTCAAATTCAAATTCATTTATTTATTTCACAACTGTGCAAGGCATGTAAGCCAAGATGTTTTACGGGATTCTTGTTCATCAGACTCAAAAAGTGGTTTTATCACAGGGGCCAAAACGGTCTGAAAAGTTTTCATAATCATAACTCAACTTACTGTGAACACACAGTGACTGCTTTGTGGACCATCAGCAAAGAATACTCCAATCTTATTTGGATTAGCATATAACCGTCTATGATAATAATAATAATAATAATAATAATAATAATAATAATAATCATAATAATAATAATAACAACAATCAGGATTTGTATAGCGCTTAAAACAAAATAACATCTGTAAGTGCATTAGCGCTGTATAAGCAGATTATTATTACCTCAGTCATCGGATTCATTCATGCACAATGTGCACTATCTCCACTCCACTGGGAGTATTTCTACCATATGGACACCATGAGGGCATATGGCAATTACTAACAAAGGCTTTCGTCAACCTAGCAGGTCCCTATTCCTCTCCCGGGTATGGAGTGGCAACTGTAGATTAATGCCTTGCCAAAAGACTTTAGTGCCGTGTCACGGATCGAACTCACGACCTTTGCATTTCAAGCATAAACCGCTCAACTATGACACCTCTATGTCTGTGTCATTGCTAATCTAGTATTTTTGTAGAGCGTTGACTTTCATTTTGTTTATGTTTTCTTTTGTTTACAGCAAAGAATACTCGCCTTTTATCTGGACTAGTCTAGAGCCATACCACAATACATATACTGTCAACTATCTACTAGATTATGTAAGTATTTATTCATGTTCTCTTTTTTTCTCAATGTCTTTTAGAACTACACATTTTCATAAATATCTAAAACATGTTAACTCAATTACTTTATTAATAATTAAGTAATGAGATCAATTTATATAGCGCAGTTACTATATAATCAGACTCTACTGCATTGTGGTGAAAACAAAACTCCTAATAATGCCACTTTACAGACACACAATAAAAAGATTTTAAAAATCTCCTGAAAGCAAGTGCATCTTCAACAAAACTTTGAAGACAGCAACAGATGACCTTTTCCTTATGTCTAGTGGTAGGTTATGCCAAAGCTTTGGAGCGGCGCAACTTACAGCGCAATCTCCTAGAATTACTTTTGTTTTTAAGCGAGGTAGCTTTAGGGGCAGCTTATCCTGTGTACTTCATACGTTACGTGCATATGGATGTGATTTAAAAGACTCACAGGGAATCAATTTTACAATTTTTTAAGATTTGTTTATTTATATAGGAAGACTTAAAATCATTCCTAATCAACAAAAAACATATTCATGTAAATGATTGACGATTACAGTATATAGGGTAAAATGGTAACAATGTATCAATAATGTAGCACATATCCAAAGAGAACATACAAAATCAGTTTGTACACTGGCTGCCATGTATGAAAAATATGTTCTACCAGTATATCAAATTCAAATGATATTCAAGGAGTTAACTGGTTTTTTAATATTTTCTTTCCCTCCAAGCCTGAACATGTCCGTCATGGTTACATCACAAGGAAGACGGCCATTGGAATCGTGGATCCTGAAGTCTCACATAGCATGGACGTGTAAGTCTGCAACCATACACTTAACATTGAAACACATGTACCAGTAATAATCATCGATACAAGTTTCAGGCTTCCTGTCGCCCTGCGGCTCAGGCCTTTGCATGTTTATATTGTAAAGAATATAGGGCGATCCACTATTTTGTAGATCTTTTTTCATACTATAAAAAGTAAAACTAACTGGTATCCCTGAATGATGACCAGTGTAACTGTGAGCATGTCATACTCTCTGAATTTTGTGCTTGTGATTATCAAGTGGCGTAGCCACCTGGGGGGGGGCTGTGCATTTGTCCTCCTGAATTTCTGTTGCTTGTTATTTTATGACAGTCCCATCTATTTGGGACAATGTTGTGTATAAGATAATATTTTATCATTTACAACACTTGTCAGCAACCCAAGTTATATTGAAGAAAAAAAACTGAAATTCATTATACTCCTGGTTGTATACAGCCTATGAAATCTGTTTAATTTTTATGTAAAGAAAGAAATCATTTTGTGACTCGCTAAGCGGAAATGTTTTCTTTGATAATGCCGTTTTATTTTTATTTATATTTTGAATTATATTTTGATTCCTTTCCACAGATCATTAGATGAAGTTCCAAAGTCTTCACCAAGACAACCAAGGGAGGAGTATATGGTGTAAGTACAATTTCCCGTGCCTAGTCGAACTCCACACCAATGTTGATATGTGGTGTTTATATCAGTTAAAGGGAAATCCAACCCAAATAGACAACTACTCTAAAAAAAGCAGAAAAATCAGAGAAGCAAACTGATGAAAGTTTCAAATAAATCTGACTAAATATAAGAAAGTTATGAATTTTTGAAAGTTGTAATCACTATACGTATGGGCACTTCAACTTGGCTGAAGTGGTAGTGTCAATGTGATATAGTGCCGGACTATATATATACTTTCCCATCTGTTCCAACATATAAAATGACTAAAATTTACATTTGTCAAAAATCATGGCTCAGGAGGGTCTATTCTATTTAGAGGACCTATATTAATATGATATCTATATTATATTTCAAGTAGGGCCCCAAGGGAGAAGGAACTTACGAGAAAAACAGAAATTAGTGATATTTTTGTACACAGCAAATGGGAGAGTTATCGACGTCCTACGTCACAATCCACTGATCAAGATACCAATTTGAGATTCGCATAGACTTAGTGATCTCATATTTCAAACATTCATAACTTCCTTACTATTTATTGGTCCGATTCATTTCAAACTTTTGCCATTCTGTTTCTGTTATTTTTCTGCTTTCATACAAATCAACTTATTACAAGGGTTGGATTGCCCTTTAATAAGATCATTCACTGATTGTTGATTCAATGTACACATTGGTGCTAGTGTTGGATTAAAATCAAAATTCTTGAGAGCCTTGATTTGAAAGTATAGGTATAGATAGAACTTGGTTTCTGTTTAGATGTCATAAAAACAGAATATTTCATAAATTTTACTTATGGTCCATATTTGCAAAATTTCATGCTGCAAAATGAATAACCATATTGCTTTAATGTTGTAATGCAGAAAACTTACTTGATTAGAAAATGGATGTCCTTCACCACTCCTATAGATGGATGTCATTAAATTTCTGTGGTTTTACAGCAGCTTCTATGCATTTTAGAATTATTCACAAATTATTCAGGCTTATGCTTAATGCCCTTGGTAAAGTAGACTTTTAAATTCCAGGTTTTGACATGGTTGCAAATTTTGCTCACCGCTGATACACGTAAAGTGGGTGTGATTTCATTGATAATGAACTCTATTTCTTATTTTTTATTTTTTAAACCTGATTCAGACCAAAGATCAACCGAGGAGAGAAGGCAAAGGCTGCCAAGGGAAGCACCAGATTACCTCAATGGCCTGTCGTCAAGTATAACAGACCTTCCATGGCTAATGACAAGCAGCTGAATTGGGGTGATGTGCCAAAATTAAGGTGAGACTTAATTAATATCAGGATACCATGATAATATAAGGGGGACATTTTAAGTATAAATGTATATCTCCTAGGGAATAATCAATGAAATGTTGGTATCTTTTGTGATGTGTTGTTGCAAAACCAGTAGTGTCCCTCTTTGCAATATCAGTAAAAAATATGAATATTTCTATGTGATGGAATTATGCATTTTAAGGTTCTATCATATTGAGAATTTCTAAATCTACATCTCATCTCATCTAACATCAGACCAATTTATAGACTTAAATTTACACTACAATAACTGAAATCATTATTTATTTACATTGTACAGGCTTCTTTTCCACACCAAGTTGGTACTAAATTGTTTAATGACCAATAAGTGCTTTAATTGCTACATACTATATGCATTTTAATGCGCTCTTGATGCCTGGCTCGACTGCTAGTTCTAAAGATCGTTTCTCACCACATTACTTTAATGTCCAGTTTAAGGATGGATACTGGATGGATATTTATTCTAAATATAAACATGTGGTGTATAAGTGTAAAGCTTAAAAAGTTCATATTACGGAAATCCTTAAAATAGAAAATTATTTCTGGAAATTATAATCATGATTTGTTCGTTGTGCCATATATCTGGATGAATATAATAATCAGCTCTCTTGTATAGCTTGTTAGTCTAATTTCATTTATTTCTTAATTTGTCTTGTTCATGCAGAGAGGACCTGCACACAAAGTACAGCAGCAACGCCCAGGACAGGATTAAATACGATTCTAAGCGGACCAAACACGACTGGTATCGTATGGATTTAGCACAGCTCAAGGACATCAATGAAGTCAGCCGCAGCCACATGAAAATCACCTGCCACGCCTACCTAGGAACCTCAGAGGGTGCCAAGAAAGCCATCTCCTCATTGGCTAAAGTCTTGGAATGATACCTTGATCGGCCTATCACATTTGTTGTTATATAGACTCTTTTAAATCCTGTAAATAGCTGGCATATTTTATTAAAGGATTGTATCTTGATGTCTCTTCCAATCATCTTACCTCAAAGGTGTCTTCATTTGTCGAATCTTCTCATTGGCTGGTGGGCTTCTGACCGACAGAAATGCACCAATGAATATCATTGTCATGTATTGAAAATGATTGCTTAGTATTATTCAGCAATATAGAATAAGAGATGTGAGGTATTGAGGAGACTGATGCATTTATAGATGTGAGAATCATGTTCACCTATGCAAAGTTTCATTTTACTTGTATCATTCATGTAGGGACTATGCAACTTTTCTCCATTGGTAGAACAATAGTTGTATGGGTATTTTGTGTTGTCTTCAAACCTATACAGTACTTTTATGTTTTCATTCATTTTTGTCATGAAGAAAAGTGAACACTATCTTCAGGGTGATAAAACCATCAGGTTGATTAGTCCAATGCTTCCATAAGACATGGGTTATACAACAGATTACAATGGGACAGTTTAGATTGAATGACCTGAATTCAGCATTACATTACAAGTGGTGTTGGTTCTTTTCCCACTGGCTCTTGATTCTGAAAACATGATACTGTACAGCACCTGATTTGCTGAATTTGTATTTAGTTCTAAAGCTGGTATTGCGAGTGGACAAAGTTTATTCCTGTATGTTGTGTTCCAAAAAGGTGTATTAGCAACTGCTCCAGGATTACTTGATGGGGATGGGGCACAAGTGTATGCAAGATATCTGCCAAGAGAGTACAACATAATATACTTCTTAGACTTGGGGGGGGGGGAGAGGGGGAGATATATCTCATAAGCATATTTATTTCTCAATAATCTGTGACAAACACGCATGTGTATCAAGTAGAGATTTGGTAAGAAGGGATTATGCATGTGAATGTGATCATGAGCCCCCTCCCTTTATTATCAGCTGCTGTGTATAATTCTATATTTTTTATGAATTATTCACATCGTTCTAAAATGTATGGTGCTCTGTATACCCCAACGAACCTGTGTGTTAAATTTCTTCCAGAGCAAGATGTTTTTGTAATGGTATATTTCAATATATTTATTTTTCTATGATGTCTTCTTTAAAAAGTTTTCTTACATTCACATGTTTGTGTACTTTAAGTTCAACATTCCACAATAATGGAGATAAATTACTATCAAAGTGATTGTTGTCCATCCAGTATCTTTAAAATGGAATTCTGTATTTTGCTGGGAAGGAGGGGGGGGGGGTTCTGTCAGAGTATGACACAAGGCATGATTATTCTATGGTGGAACATCACCCCAAAAAGTGTATCATATTATGTTGTGTTTTTATAATTAATTAATACCATACCTTGTAATTCCAAGTTACTCTGGAAGCATGATTTGCTGTAGGGTCTGGTTCATATGGAGCAAACTTTACAACGATCAAATGAACTGAACGAGTCTCTATTTGTGACAATTTTGTAAGCAAAACTGTCCAATTTTGTTTATACCTGAAAATTTATTGCCCTTTGTACGACAACTGAATTCCGTCTATTTTAAATTTGGGCCTTTTTCATGTCATGTTATTACGTCATTGCACCGTCCATACTTTTTGTATTTAAAATTTATGTGTCTGAAATTGTTTGTGAAATGTGTAATTTGTATCGATGCTGTATGTATCAGAAATATGAATATGAACTATTTAAATATCATGTTAATTGTAAAATTTAATTCCAAAAAAGCGAGTCACATATTTCTTTATTAATGTGTCTCTTGCTATGATTCAGTAAATGAGTTAGGAAGAATGCCTAAAGGGGAAGAGGGGAATGGAAAGAGAGAAAGAGATAGAGATAGAGGAGGGATAGAGAGAGAAGAGTGCTATGGAGAAACGAGGGAAGAGAGGAGTTTGAAAGGAAGCGTGGGATAGATGAGGGATGGAAAATGAAGGAGGTAATAGGATTGGGATAAAATGTCAATGAGAGGTAGGGGAAATGAGAAAGAGATAGGAGAGGTTAGTGCTAGAAAGAGAGCGAGGGGGGGGCGAAGATAGAGAGGGGCAAGAAGACGGGGGATGATATAGTTTAAGAGGAAAGTTGGAGAGAAAGGGAATGGAAAGGAAAGGTGGAAAGGGGTGAATTAATTGATGAAACCAGGGAAGGGGATAAAGGGCTACCTTTTTCCTGAGGAGGGAGGGGTCTACCCCTATCCCAAACCTTTGGCAGATTTGTATGCACTACATCATAATTTGCATAATTATTGGAGTGCTCACTTCAAGATCGTTCTGTCCTAGGTGACGAAAAGTGCGGGAGGAAACGTGGAATAGAGCATAAAGGAGGGGGAGATCGAGGGTATACATGTAGGTGGAACCAGAGGCGTGGCAGTGAAATTGCAAAACAATGACAACAACAACAATGAAAATGGGAGGGCAAAGGAAAATAAATCATTTAATATGTATAGCTTGACATTCTACTTGCATAATTAAGTTCCCCTAAAAGCAGGAATTATTTTTCCAAGATGAGTGGGGAAAAGAGTAGGCTAGAAAAGAGTAATGAACCAGTCACTTTTACGACTCATATGACATATAGCTTCTAAAATTTGAATACAGCTAATACATTTACGCTATCTTACAGGCGAGCAATCAGAATCGTTATATTAAATACAATTTCAAATATTGTTACCATTACGAATTACTAGATCTGAATTTTAACTTGATAAACAGTTGTTTATGCTAACATGTCAAAATTGTAATTAATTATATCATCATATTCAATCATAATGATGTATATTCGAATATTTACAAAGATGTTTTTTTTAAACAAAATCATCGATCAAATAACAGTAGTATGAAGAATTGGAGATAGAATGAGCGAAAAGATGAACAAGGTTATAAATGAAAATGCAGCACATAACATTAATATAGGCCTATATCAAAAGTAAATGGGTTTCAACTATAAGTTATGACAAGTCAAAACTTTATTTACAATCATGTTTAGTAAATTTACCATTCCTTTTTGTCACTCAGTATTTGTTTTCCTTGTTGGTAATCATAAAAGCTTGAAAATTTGGGATTTTCTCTAAAATTTTCAAATGTAAATACAGTTTTTCAATATTTGAAACAAGTAGGTATCTTTACAAAGAATTTAATGTTCGATTCAGCTACCTCGCTTTCTGACATACAACAAAGGAAATAGAAAGTAACACCACAACAATGGGTTGAAATATTTTACAATTTATTAAGGTATTTCAACAGCAAAGATAGATAAATAAATATCAGTGAATTGGATTTTTATAATCAATGTACAACTTTTTGTACACACATTCGAACTTAAATTAAATTTGAAATACAATCATGTACACTTCTGAGCATTTATAATACAAACTTAAAAGACGATACCGGTAGTCCTGGGATGGGCCTAAAGCGGGGAAAATGCAAATGAGAATGAAAATAAGAAAGTATTATTATGCAAATGTAGAACTGATATGTCCTCTTGTATGATTATGATTTCAATTTCGTAAATTCACAAGGCAAGGTGTCTCTATAACATACAAGTAATGCGTTATGACTAGGCTACTGTACTAGGAAATAGCATTGCTGCAGTTTGGGTGTCGAAGAAGGAGGAATTCATGTTTTTGTGACTTCATCGTAAATTTTGGCCTACTTAATTGAAGCATGGATCCAACATATTTGACAGTGTATACACTCAATAAATAAAGTAATTATTTTATATACATATATATATATATATATATTTGCCAACTTAACAATTCAACATCACTCTTGACACGCATGTTTTAATCAGTTATCAGAGTACCAGACTATCTACATATAATTATTAACAAGGGTCTCAATTTTTTAAAGAAATATACATTCAGTGTAAACCAAGTACTTTGTATAATCAAGGTGAATTCTTCAACCCTTTTTACTACCATGTTTATATCAAAAAGTCAGATGCACAATTGGGCTATTTACAGCATCTCAAGAAAAAAATTATCATTCCCTGTCAACCGACGTCCGATAACCCTGTCGTACTGCTCTTGACTGCTTAAGACGTACTCCACATCACCATTTGAGTTGAGATGAGTTTATTGAGTTTATTGGTTTCACATTTCACATGCAGATTTAATAATATACAATTTATACATATCACAAAATATACATATAAGACATATTGTTTCATAATAAAAAAGTGATTATAGTAATTGACCAATTAATCAGACTACAAAATTATATGCACGTATCACCAAATATGTTTGACAATTATTAAAACCCAGACAACAAAAGTACAAAACTGTGAAATGTGCAGGAATAGCTTGTAAAGAATAGTTTCCTGGGAGAGGTGGAAAAATGACCATCGACTTTGATTTCCTTGACGGGTACATGTACATGTATACTGGTTTCCCACCAGTTGCTTAATCCAAGACGTTCCCATCACCATTAGAATTAGAACCAAGCTCAAGGGCTTTGATTTCCTTCACGAGTCTATTCTGGTTTTCTGCCAGTTGCTTGGCATTGGCCTCATATGCTTGGCGAATATCATCTTGGAGCTTTTGCATGGCAGCGTGAATTTGACTGCGCTGTTCTTCAAGTTCAACTTCACCTGCGTTGTCTTTTAGTTTGGCCACTTTGGCCCTGCATTGCTGCATGAGCTCATCAACCTTTAGCTGCATGTCTTCCTCCATGTCGTCCTGTGTAGGGCAGGAAACGTTGATATTCTTGATGATATCTTGCAAGGATTGTACCTTGTGACCTTCAAACACGGATGACATGTTCTTGTGACTCTCCAAACATAGATCACACATAAACGTCACAAGCCTTACAATAAGAGCTTGCTTTTACTTGAAGTTTGCAAGCAGTGCACTTAATATCCCGCTTCGGACGTGAGGGTCCTCCAAACTTACTGTGGAGCTCATCTATGAGATCATTCACTGCTTGGTTGGATGGGAGATCATCCACGCGGTTGTCCTGCCACTTTGTGATCTTCCTGCAGACTGGACACACCATATGGTCAAGTTCTCGATGAGATATATCATATCGCTTCAGACATCTTCGACAGAAGGTGTGTCCGCAACCCAGGAGAGTGGCGTCTTTAAAAACATCGAGGCAAAGTGGACACGACAGTCTCTCCGAATAGGCAGTAGTCGGGTCTTGTTTCTGCTGAGCCATGACGTAAAGCAATTAAGGATCTATTCAACAGTGTTTAAGGTCCGGGGTTTAGGTGATAATTATGATGGTGTCTTATAGGCCTATAATCAAAGCTGATGTCTGTATGTACTACTACTTTCTCAGTACATAACATCCAGAGTACTCAGCGTTGTCACTTTTGTATGGCGGGATGAATCATGAACATAATCCAACGGTATAGGCATGCATGTACACACGTGTACCAGCGATATGAGCGAAATTCAAGAAATAGCAATTTAGCAAACCTCTTTTGTATTGGTTGTGTTCGCTGAAAAGGTTTCACAAGGTGTCAACAAGTATGACAGTTACTGTACAGCCAATCTTGCAGTTTTCTTAATATGGTATAAACGGTTAGATGCTCCTTCAGTTCTCCTGTGTGTGTAATAATTTTGAACTTGATCCAGCGGGTACTATATTGTATATAGTAGTAATGCATGCACATGCACCGTTGACCCGGTTCTAAATCGCAGTGCAGTGTACGGTATGTTCGCTCAGCCGGGGAAGTCCCCAACGATTAATTTTACTCCGCACTGAAATTTATTGTATTATGGTTTGCTTGATCCAGGGGCGGCGATTTCTTTTTATGACCGGGGGGACGAAATGCGAGGGACGAGGGCGCAGTGGCGTTTTTTTGTTGGGGGCAGAAAAAATCTGCATCACCACCATTCTTACATGCATGTTATATGAAGGCCCCGCGGACTTTTTTCAAAGTGGGGGGGGAGGGGGCTAAAGTATTTACGATCAGGTAGAGCAAAGCAAGTTGAGCGTAAATTGGCGTGGGGTCCAGGGGCAAATTAGCCCCGGTGGGTGTCAAGGGGCGAAGCCCCATGAAGCTGAGGGGTTTTAGGCAATTAAGGTCAGATGAGCAACCAGAGGCCCGGCTTAGGGCCCCTGGTGGGGTCCAGGGGCGGAGCCCCCGGAAGCTCAGGGGTATTAGGTATTTAATTACTTTCAGATGAGCATATTTTGATACCTTATTTGTGTCACGTCTGGCATGCAGGTCAATAATTGGAGTGGGGTCCGGGAGCGCGCGGAGCCCCCAGAAGCTCAGGGGTTTTAAGCATTAAATTACGATCAGATGAGCATCCAGGGGCCGCCTTAGGGCCCATGGCGGGGTCCAAAGGGCAGAGCCCCCGGAAGCTCAGGGGTTTTAGGCATTTAATAACGGTCAGATGAGCATCCAGAGGCCCGCCTTAGGGCCCTGGTGGGGCCGATGCAGGGGGCAGAGGCCCCGGAAGCTCAGTGGTTTTAGGCATTTAATTACCATCAGAGGAGCAACCAGGGGCATGCTTTATAGGGCCCTTGGTGGCGTCCAGGGGGCAGAGCCCCCTGAAGCTCTGGGTTTTTTGGCATTTAATAACGGTCAGATGAGCATCCAGGGGCTTGCATTAGGGTCCTGGTGAGGTCAAGGGGGCGGAGCCACCGGAAGCTCAGGGGTTTTAGGCATTAAATTACGGTCAGAGGAGCAACCAGGGGCATGCACCCTTTAGGGCCCTTGGCGGGGTCCAGAGGGCAGAAGGCCCCAGAAGCTCAGGGGTTTTAGGCATTTAATAACGGTCAGATGAGCATCCAGGGGCCCGCCTTAGGGCCTTGGTGAGGTCCAGGGGGCAGAGGTCCCGGAAACTGAGGGGTTTTAGGTATTTAATTACCGTCAGATGAGCAACCAAGGGCATGTTTTATAGGGCTCTTGGGGGCGTCCAGGGGGCAGAGCCCCCGAAGCTCTGGGGTTTTAGGCATTAAATTACAGTCAGATGTGCAACCAGGGGCATGCACGCTTTAGTGCCCTTGGTGGGGTCCAGGGGGCAGAGCCCCCGGAAGCTCAGGGAAAAATTATGCCATTTCAGCAACATTTGTAAATTACTGGTATCGAATTAGAAATATACCCCTTCTTTAATTTTATTTGGGGGGCAACTGCCCCCAAGCCCCCCATCAGTACGCCAGTGCCAGGGAGCATAAAGTGAACGAGAGGGATGAAGGTGACAGAAGTGACTACCCCTCACAGTTTTTGAAGTTTTGTTGTATTATAAAAATTATAGTATAAAAACAAGCAATATACTTTTTGCACACTTTAGTTTTCTACAATATCAACATGTACATTAAAGGATGTTATGCGAGGGAGCGTAGCTTCCGAGTGAGAAGATTTTTGCATTTTTATTTATCTAAAACGCTGCGCTCTTGGGCCCTCCAGAGCCTAAAAGTGTGTTGCAGTCTTCAGCCAGTATTTGCTATACATTTTTTTTGCACTTTTTCAAATTTTCAGGGGGACGATCCCTAAAAAAATAGAGGGGACGTGTCCCCCGCCCCGGGATCGCCGCCCCTGGCTTGATCATTGTGTTTATTCAGAAATATTTCAATTGCAAAATATGCAGGTTGAAAGTGCACCTTGACAAATGTTTTGCATCGTAATAATCTATGTACTGATGTATATACTATGTTGTAAATACAATAGTAGGCCTATGTACAAGCATATTGCTAGAACATGATATTGCCCATGTTTTATACAGACAGAGGCCGGGTCACAGAGCTATATTTATATTACTTTTATCTAAAGGTTGTATATAATTATAGGTATACTCGGTTCTAGCACAATTACCCCCTGGGGCCTGGACAATCACCCCGACAATTACCAGCGGGAAAATTACCCTCCGGAAAATTAACCCGGCGCCAGGACAACTACCCCTCCCCCCTGAAATTTACCCCCTGGAAAATCACCCTGGCCAATTACCAGTGGGACAATTACACCCCAAGGACAATTACCCCCTCCCCAGAAAATAAGCCCTCGAGGACAATTACCCCCTGATAATTATCCCTTGACATTCCCCCCGAGGACAATATTACCCCCTGAAGAAGAAAAAATGCTTTTATTAAAACCTACTTATTAATATCAGGGTAGACTTCCCCTTTAATGAACAGGGGGAGGGGGCCCTCGGGGGTGGTCGTCCTTTCTTGTTCCTTGGGGGTAGTTTTCCGGGGGTAATTATCCGGGGTGATTAGGGGGTAATTGTCCTGACACGGGTATACTCTTATATTCAAGGTAGTGACCTCTGGGGAGGGGCACACAATCAGTATTGCCCCCCCCCCCTCCACCCGGCCTTTGGAGCCTATATGGATGACAAAACTTGTGCAGTGTATATAATATAGCGCATTTGAGTACAATGAAAGAAGTTTGGTGATCAGCATTTGAATATACGATATTGTTTTTTCTTTTTCTTTCTTCTTTAAAATTCGCCTGACCTAGTCAATTTATTCAATTCAATTAAATTTAATTTCGGTTTTATTGTTAAAAAAGAGCATGGCTAAAGTCTGGAGACTCATATTGTCATATTTAAAGTAAAAGACAAGAAAACATGTAATAAGGTTATAAAACGTCCATCGACTTAGAGTAGTTTAATGATAACTAAAAAGAAGAACGTGAATTCATGCATTAAAACAGATCATGATAAACCGCAATTATTATATTGAATTAAATGTGTACAAGAATGATGGTACAGTGGATGCCAGAAAAAAAAAAAGAAGAAAAAAATAATGACTATAAAACAAGTCAATTTAAAACAATTAAAAAAATTTGCAATTCAGAAGTAAAAAAAAACAAAACAAAAAAACTGTGACTAAATTTAAGGTAATGATGTAAGTGAGGTAAATGTAGATGCTGAAAAAATAAAATATAAGCCTTCAATGATTACAATGAAATATGCATGATACAAACTGCCAAGCAATTTTTTACGTAACGCAGAAATAGTAAGGATGTAAATTTGAAATATAGTACTTTACAACGACTGTAAATAAATATATTAAATACAAATTGATAATATAAAAATTGCTTACCAATGTTATAACCAAAAATATAGTGAAGGTATTGATGTAATTACAGAATTGATTGTAAAAAATAAACATAACATTTATGTTACTGTGATACACTGATCAAATAAATGCTCTGGTTGTGCATATTTTATGAATTATCTTCGAAAATTCTCTTTATTGATATACACCTCTTTCATGATATTTTTGTTTGTTTTAGAAAGTATTTTATTTTTCATTCAATGAACCAAATTTACAATATATACAATCTATAATCGCTCGAACTTGAATTGAAATGTTAAAAAGCACATTTATTTTCTGTTGGCAAACGATACATCCCAAAGGAGGCAAATTAAGTCACTTACAATCCTTTTTATTTGCGTTATACTTAGAGTAAGGATATTGAGGAAATGAATGAATATGCAGTAGATAGTCAAGGTGAAGAAAGAATGACAACCGCATATAATTTTATACAACAGAGTATAAAGTGGATACAAATTAATGAATTTGATTATATAACAAACACTTTGTAAGAGCGTATATAGTGTTAGATGTCTTTGGCTTTAAAGTCTACAAACGATGACCTCACAAATAGGCTACTAATTGACAAACTACTAGATTACTAGTAACACGAGATTGGCGTAACCGTCCCTAATACGGCTTATCATGATATACGTGAACAACATACATGTACAGGTGTATACCTAAAATGTTGAAAAAAATATAAGTGGTTGAACAAAATCATGACGAACCTGTACAAATTTACGTAAAGAATACGGACAGATTTATGTTAATGTATTTAAATGTTTTCAGTTCTCTTCAGATGTTTCACGTTCTCTTAAACATGGTGCATACAAAACATTTACTTGAAATTTCACAGACCTAGCAACGGCTGAGGCATTCACGTACATTTAAAGTTTAATATATATATATATAGATATATATATGAGGTATTTCAACATTTCATTGATATCCAAACCGCGTAAATAACCTTAAGTTTTAATAATTGTTCAGCTTAAATACAAATGCTGGAAATATGATATTTGGTTTCCAATAAATCATATTGAAAGGTACGTGTAAATATTATTACAAAAACAGTACTGATGTCCTTTAGCGAGCATCAATTACGTTATAACCGTATAATTATGATAAAGGCTGATTTTCCTCTTATGAAATGAGATATGTTTTTATAAATTGATTGGAGCACTTAGATAAATTGAAGTATACATATAAGGCTACATTAAAGTTCAAGCGTATCATTGAATACAAACAGACCTGTTGATATATAATCTTCCATTGATATGCATTGTGATGGTATTACATAAACTGAAAGTTTCTTTAAAATACTCCCTGATCTTTTGAGAAATCACACTTTATTTCAAATGACTGAAAATATATATCAACTAAAGTACGTTGCATCCATCTTTGATTTGATATCAACCGTGCTTTTGTTTTTACTTGCCACGCGGTGAAGTCACTGCCTTTTTTCTGCGATAGGCAACAAAAAACAGCAAAGTAGTCATCGAGTTTACGGTGAACACAGCTCCAATAACAAGGAATACTGTAGTGAAGGACTGGCTGGCATCCTTTATAAGACCTGTATACAAACAAGATATCAGGATTATTGGTTTAAAATGTCTTTTAGCGAGACATTTCTCTACCCAGGTGAGGTAAATGGTTACCCGGTAGGAAGAAATTCCTTGAATGCTTGAGCGCCTTATGGTAGCTCGGCTAAAACCGGGGTAATAATATGATTGCAGGGCCCTCAGGGAAGGGAGGATCCAGGGGCACCCCTGGCCAAAAAAGATGGTATCCACAATTTCACCTTTTTTGGCTCAAGGAGGGGGTTTGAGTAAAAAAAACTCCCCCCCCCGCTGGTGTGCCGCTAAATATTTTCTCACGAATTGGGCCCACCCCCTCGCCGCCGGCTGGATCCGCCCCTGGGAGTATCAATACTGATGAGGCTACCGTGGGTAAAAATATTATTAATATTATTATTATCAATATTATTATTAGATTATAATTTTTTTAACTAAATCGGTCTTATTTTTTTAGACTGCTTCTAATGGTCTAATTGACCAATATGTCAACGGGAGCTTCAGTCTACTCGGAGACCGACAGTCCTCAACAGTGATAATTATGTCAGTCTCGTAGGCATTCTAACATTTTCTGAAGGTTCACTAGACCGATTCAAAATTCAAGATCTCTAATTCTCATCAATTCGTCTAAATGAAATTGAGATAATGAGATTCGAGATCTCTGATTCTCATCTTCTCTTTCAAAATTAAATGACGAGATTCGAGATTTCTGATTCCAATTCTATCATCCAAAAGAATTGAGATGACGAGATTCGAGATCTCTGATTCCAATTCTCTCATCTAAAAGAATTGAGATGACGAGATTAGAGATCTCTGATTCTCATCTTCTCTTCCAAAAGAAATCGAGATGACGAGATTCGAGATCTCTGATTCCAATTCTCTCATCCAAAAGAATTTAGATGACGAGATTAGAGATCTCTGATTCTCATCTTCTCTTCCAAAAGAAATTGAGATGACGAGATTCGAAATCTCTGATTCCAATTCTCTCATCCAAAATAATTGAGATGACGAGATTAGAGATCTCTGATTCTCATCTTCTCTTCCAAAAGAAATCGAGATGACGAGATTCGAGATCTCTGATTCTAATTCTCTCATCCAAAAGAATTGAACAGCCGAGATTCGAGATCTTCGATTCTCATGTTCTCTTCCAAAAGAAATCGAGATGACGAGATTCGAGATCTCTGATTCCAATTCTCTCATCCAAAAGAATTGAACAGCCGAGATTCGAGATCTTCGAGTCTCATCTTCTCTTCAAAAAGAAATCGAGATGACGAGATTCGAGATCTCTGATTCCAATTCTCTCATCCAAAAGAATTGAGAAGCCGAGATTCGAGATCTTCGATTCTCATCTTCTCATCCAAAGGAAATTGGAATGACGAAATTCGAGATCTCTGAATTTTATATGCTCTTCCAAATGAAATAAAGATGACGAGATTCAATATACCTGATTTTCACGTTCTCATCCAAAGAAAATCAAGATGATGAGATTTACACTCTCGTCCTAAATGAGCCCATAGATTTTGCTTGGTCTTGATTAGTTAGGTTAGGCCTTAAAAATTGCATTGACGAGATCCGGTTTAGGGTTATTATTTTCAAATTGTCCCCCAAAAAAAAAAAAATAATAATAATAATAATAATAATAATTAAAAAAAAAAAAAAAAATAATAATAATAATAATAATAATAATGAAAAATTATAATAATATTAATACCCTTGATCTTGTTATAAACTTTCTAGTTTTTTAGTGTGAGAAAACTTATTCATTGGTTACTTGATTTTATTAATTAAAATATGAATTGATATATTTCTAACACGATTGTGAGGACTTTCGCAAAAAATCAACCTAAGGCAATTTCAATAGCTTTGTACGTGACCTATTGAATAATTGTGCAGGCATGACATTATTTTATAATAAGAACATGATTACTAAAGGCAATACAAAGTGAATTTCTCGAAAGTTGTTGCGATCGTATTTTCTAGTTTTAGGGCCTCTCGATGATCATTGGTTGGTTTATATTAAAGTTATCTGCATATTAATAACAATTGAATCATACATAGTATATGAGAAGAATGTGAGCATAATGGACAATAATTTAATTACATCCTGTACCTGATATAAAACCACCGAGGATTGCTCCCATTCCAGCCAACAGACCTTGAAGTCCTGCAGCTAGCCCAAAGTTTTTGTCAGAAGCTGCATACTTGGGGTAAGCAGACGTTGAAACTTGACATGAGAAGAGACACCATCCCTGGATAAAAGCTACCACGCACATCTCTGGAAAGGTTGTAATGAGCGGGTCCATCAGAAATGAGATTGCTGATATTATGCTGAATATGAAGGAGAGGAAGATGGCATTGGCGCCAAAGTAGATTAACGCTATGTAGACCAATCGTCCCGTGATACCCCCTGCACCAGCTAAAGTTGACAACAAAACTGCGTCGGAGCTAGGGATACCATGCCATTCAGCTCTCGGTACCAAGAAGAGAACCCAGGAATTCAATCCAACAAAGGTCAAGAAAATGGAAGGAGATGAAATGGTCATCAGAGGTTCTTGTATAAAAATGCAGCTTTGAATCAAATTCATGAATTTCTGTTTTATTGAAGTGTCATGACTTTCAAGAGAAACTGCTGGTCTATTTTGTTGATTGTCTTCTGTGATCATATTATGATTAGAATTGGTCCGTTGTCGTGTCTTCCTGAGGTTACGTTTCGAAGACCGTTCTTCATCTAGCATCAAAGCCTCTGTCTCTCTTTCCGGACTAGAGCTTCTCATCGGGGTTTCTCGAGGATTCCTCAAAGTGACACTTGCCGGAATGGCGTGTAAACTGATACCACCCAAAATAAGCATAGCTCCAACATAGCCATATGCTTCAAGCGACCTCTCCACAATATATGGTGCAATGAGCGCACCCGTTGTGTTGCCCAAATTAGCGATTGCAGCTACCAGAACGTAACTACCTTTGAAATATTCATTGAGCATAATTTTTGATGACAGATATCCCATGGACAACCCAGTACCTGCATGAAAAAAGGAGGTGACATTTCATTTCGTCAGTTGTCGAACATTTAGAAGAATTCATATTATCAATTCTTTTCTAAGTAGACGATTTCCAATCTCTCTTTTTAATTTGAAGCACATTAAAAATATATTAGGAAGCTGGTTAAAATATATCAATGAATGTCACCCTTCACAATCATGACCACGCGTCGTTTGGATTAAATAGTATATAGTTAAATAATGATGATGATGATGCTAATAATAATAATAATAATAGTATGATAACAATAATACCCAAAGTCATCGTATTTGAAGTACGTTCTTCTTCACCTATTTCATTAAAGTTTCTTATAATTTTTAAATATTTTTTCCTCTCCTTTTCTCATCTAGTCAGAATTTCAAGGGAGGAAGAGTCCTGTGCACCATACGTGCACCATCTCTGACCTATTAATAGTAAGGTAAGTTTTAATAAACGATTGGCATTAGGTTAGATAGACGTTTTCAATATCATTTTAAAACAAAAGAGTAACAACAAACACAAAATCCTTCATTTTCCAAACTAATTTCACGATCGAGTCAGGCTTGAAATCGGGTCATTTGCTGGTTTGTTGGTACGTTGGTTTAATTTACTTGACTGCATGTGTATGATTGTAAGTAAGCAACCAGGGGACCGACGGCTTTAATTCCTCTCCGAGGGACTTAGTAACGAGGAATGCCTTACCAAAGGACACTAGCACATCGACTTGGTATCAAACCCAGGATCTCCCGATTACGTGACTCCTGTTCTACCACTGAGCCATCGCTCCTCCTCTATGCCACACTCGCGATCCACGCTTAGAGGATTTCAAATCGATGCCACTACCCCTTCTACTAAAAGCTGTTATCATTCATATTCATATGTGATTAAAACACTATACTTACAAGAAAAAGAACTAGGACCTACCTGTTATTGTAAGGCTTATCACAAGAGCTGGTACAGACATGATAAATCCAGCAGTAGCAAGACATGCAGATGATAAGATCGCTCCAATTAGAGCACACGTCCGAGGCGTGGCCATACCCTTGTTCAATACGTAAGCTACAGCAGGGCCTATAAACGTAAAGTAACAACGATACTAATGTTAGGTGTAAGAAATAGGATAGTAAAGATTAAAGTAGTCCGTAGTGTTGATAATGGTCAAAGTTGTGCTGAAAATAAATTAGCTTCTAATTTCTATACAGTTTCATAGACTGATCCATGGGTAAGAATGCCTCCATTCGAAAAAAGGGCGGGGACCACAAACACAAATTTGCCAGAGATGATGTTATCCTTTCATTCTATCCCACCATATCAAATGAGAACGAGCTAGTTTTAGGTGGAAGTGCCCACGGGATTCCCGAAATCATGTTTCCGGGAACAAAACAAAACAAAAAAAAATGTCGGCCTCCTTTTCTGACATTTCTGGATCCACCTGTGCTTGTTAATTTTCAAAAAATACTAGAGTGTTCCAGAAAACATTCAAAATTAGAAAACATGATAATAAATTAATATTATTTATAGATCCGGCTGGTCACGTAGAGTTACCCGCTTGTCTTTATTCCTGTCTACCCCCCCCCCTCCCCTTGTGTGACAATTTCGACAGATTTGTATTAATCCTTTTGACTTAAACACGTAAATATAAAATTATTTTTTAGATCGTATAGACTACATAAAAGTTGGCAACAGAACTTCATAGCATAATATCAAAAAAATTATATTTAGAGAACCTTTTGCATTCCTCTTCAGAGGAATATGTGTATAATATATTATTTACCCTTGTGACTTTGCCAAACATTGTCGATTTCTTTTACAGTAATTATCATTTGTATCAAGAATTGGATTCAAGGCAGCTCCTTAAAAGCAACTGGAACAAAAAAAAAATTCCCGTTTCTATTTTGGCCATTGTAATGTACACTCTCCTGACCTGTTTCATAAAACTTGATATCAATAACAAGTTACAATAATTCTTATAAGCTACTGAAATCCTTGCATTTGATTGGCTGAGAACAAATATGTCATAGTTTTTTAGCATTTGTTATATATTGACAAAAAGTTTATGAAAAAGGGTCCTGAAGTTCACAATAAAGCAAATTAAAAACGTCCGAACACGGGAACAAAACCACCAGGGCAGCGTTTCACACAACTGTCATATTAGTTAGGTACACAGACGGCTTCAACAGGGAAATGGTGTTCACTTTTTTTTTTTTAATGCGGATGCCTCAGTAAAATTTAATTACAAAAACGTTGCCACTGACTGATTTTTGAAAATCGGTGCCGAAAGTGCCCAAATGTTATATGTTTGAGGCACACCGAAGTTGTTATGCATTTTAGAACAAATATTTTGGCTGAAAATATTCATTTGGTGTAGAATGTAGAAACCCCAATATGAACAGGGGCCCTGAAGTTGCTCTAAAAGGGCCCAAAGGATCAGCTACTCTAGACAGTCAAGAGGACTGCTCTCTGTTTCTAGGCTGATAGGATCACAACATATCTCTATTTCGGTATCAAAATGCAATTATACATTGTGGATATGATGATATGATAGCCAAAAAGTAAATCCTAAGTACCCAAAATCTTATTTTAAAGTGATTCCAGGGCATCAAACTATAGTTAGATGATGTATATTCTTTCTACATACATTTGCAAGTGTGTTATACTAAAGATATATGTTAGCTTAACCAATATTATCATTGGGGGCACCTGAGGGGCCCCTAGAGCCCTGAAGCTATTCATCACGGCCCAACAGGAAATGCGTGAAAAATCATGTATTTTACTGACTAGAATATTCAAACATATTATGATGTGTTGAACACATCGATAATGATAATCTTGGATAATAAATTATACACCACGGGCACCTACACCTTCAATCACAATGCCTGAAGTCAATTTTCTTGATTAAATCGTAAATATGGGCCCACCGAAAGGCTCATTGTCACTGGCTTGAATAAAGTAGTGATTATTAACAATATTGCATGTTTTATTGATCTCAGTATAAAGAAGTACGTATAACTACTACATAATTTCGAAATTCCAGCTTTCAAGGATAAATTTTGAATGCTAAAATCAAAGTTTGAAAACACCTCTGTGATGAATGTGACAGGCTTTGTAAAGCAGTCCCATGCGTGACCTTATGATTAAAGCCCCACTGCACTACTTGTAGCTACTTGCTCCCTCTATATAGAAAACAATGCCTAAGCGGTGCCCGTTGGTCCCCATGACCCTCTTTTTCTTATGTTAATTGAGAGCTGAGTTGATGAGATAACCACCTGTCAGTGATCACGCTGAGAGGTTTAATCCCTCCTGGCCAAACTAGTGCAGACAGGCTTTAACCCCCACACAGCCATAAATTTGTGTTCAATGTAAACAAATGGAGATCACAATTTTCGCTTGAATGCTAAAATCATGGACCCTACTACAGATGGACTAATAATGAGAGTCTTTCTTTGATCACATCATGACCACCGCCACCTGATAATATGTATGTTGTGATGAGGACATTCATTTGACGCGACAATCACGCATCATCACAGACAAAAGAACCTTTTACATTTCTTCAGATTCTTTTCGCTGGGCCAGGGCCCAGAGCGTTTTTTCAGGAAAAGTATCGTGATTTAAGACCAGTTAGAGGAGCAGTTAACCCCAAATTATGACTATTTGTGTGATATGAGATTGATTATTAAAGAAGTGGACAATGCCAATGGTGGACATACATCTGAATTTGCCAAACTTTGAAAATACATATTCTTTACTGTCTTGGAAATGGATAGGATAAGTTTTAAAATGAAGTTTAAAATCATTGTGTTACAGCCAAATTTACAGGTTTCTCTTGTAAACTACTTCTAATTTCCTATTGAAAACTTCATATAAGTCAATATTCATAATTATGTACGTCACAACTGCACATGCATTTCCGTGATTTTAAGCGATTCAGTTTCTTTTGCGCATGCATTTTGTAGATTCTTCAAGGCACAGTTCTGGTTCTTTTATGGCTGACCGGCGGCGGTGATGAGATCAAAGCCTAGAAGCATGTTTGAAATGTCATTATGATACTTTTGACAGAGCCAGGTGCATGAATGCAGGCGCGGATCCAGGATTTCTTAGGGGGGGGCCAAATTTGAAATTGTGCGAGTCAAATATTGGTACGAAATGGTGACCACTAAAGCAGTGGCGTAATGAGCAAAATCGTTGGGGGCAGAAGAAAAAAAATCTGCATCACCATCACTCTTACATGGAGGCCCTGCTGAACGTTTTTCAAAGTGGGTGGGGGGGGGGAGGCTAATGTATTTACGATCAGGTAGAGCGTAGCGTAAATTGGCGTGGGGTCTAGGGGCAAAGCCTCGGCGGGGTCAAGGGGAGCCCCTGAAGCTCAGGGCATTTAATTACGGTCAGATGCGCATATTTTTATACCTTATTTGTGACACTGGCAGGACACTAATTGGCTTGGGGTCCAGGGGGCGTAGCCCCCAAAAGCTCAGGAGTTTTAGGCATTAATTTACCGTCAGCTAAGCATCCAGGGGTCCGCCTTAGGACCCTAGGTGGGGTCCAGGGGGCAGAGCCCCCAGAAGCTCAGGGGTTTTAGGCATTTAATTATGGTCAGATGAGCTTATTTTTATACCTTATTTGTGACACTGGCAGGTCACTAATTGGCGTGGGGTCCAGGGGGCGGAGCCCCAGGAAGCTCAGGGGTTTTAGGCATTTGATTACGGTCAGATGAGCTTATTCTGATACCTTATTTGTGACACTGGCAGGTCACTAATTGGCGTGGGGTCCAGGGGGCGGAGCCCCCGGAAGCTCAGGGGGTTTTAGGCATTTAATTACGGTCAGATGAGCTTATTCTGATACCTTATTTGTGACACTGGCTCGTCACTAATTGGCGTGGGGTCGAGGGGGCAGAGCCCCCGGAAGCTCATGGGTTTTAGGCATTTAATTACGGTCAGATGAGCTTATTTCAATACCTTATTCGTGACACTGGCAGGTCACTAATTGGCGTGGGCTCCCTTTCACTTCCCTTCCTTCTCTCTCTTTAAGTTTGCTGGGGAGCGGGGCAAGGGCCTTTGGTTCCCCGATCCGGACGTTGTTGGCCGAATTAATCGCAACTGATCTCCCTTCTTTTCATCCTTTTATTTTCTTCTTCCTCTTTTTTGTTCCTTTTAGCTCTCCTCTTCCCTTTCCCTTCCCTTTTTTGGGGGAGGCAGGGCCTTTGGCCCCCGATCCACAACTTGGCGGGAAAATCGCAACTGATATCCCCTTTTTCTTTTCTTCTTCTTCTTTATTTCCTTCCCTTTATCTCCTCTTTTCCTTTTTTCTTTCCCTTTCCTTCCTTCTCTCTTTTTTTTGCTGGGGGGGGAGGCAACAGCCTGGGAGGCAAGGCCCTTTCGGCCCCCGATCTTCTTCTTTCCCCTTTTCTTTTCTGCTTCCTCTTCTTTCTTTCCCTTTCTTTCCTTTTCCCTTCCTTCTTTTTTCTCTCTCACTTTTTTTTTTTTTTTTGCCGGGGCAAGGCCCTGGCCCCCCTTGGATCCGCGCCTGCATGAATGTATTATGGTACCGATCAGTGTCCATTTGTACATGTAGTAGGTCCATGCTAAAATCGAAGTTTGAAAACACCTCTGTGATGAATATGACAGGCTTTGTAAAGCAGTCCCACACAACCACAAATTTGTGTTCAATGTAAACTAATGGAGATCACAATATTCGCTTTGAGGTCACATTTTAAATGCTAAAACCATCTGGTGAATGAGAAGGGACTTTGTATAAGGCAGGCATCAATACACATTTTTGAGAGCTTATTGTGAGGTCTATCAAAGCCTACTGTACAGCATAAACGACTCAACTTTTTGATCCCTCTCTTCCATTTGTTGTGCTGCATGGGCATCGTTTCACGAAAGCTCACCGACATCTCATTCAAAACGCGTGTTAATTTTAATACACGCGTTTCAATATGATATCGGCGACTCCCGCTTGTAAATTATATAGAGTTAGGGTAAAGGTTGCAATTGGGTTTTAAGATTAAGATTTTTAGGTTAAGATTAGGCTTGGTGTTTGGTCAAGGGTTGAAGTTAGGAATTCGGTTCGTGTAGGATGGTGACCACATTTCTTACAGCATGTGACGTACAACTCATCAACCTCTTGCGTTTTTGAAGAAGGGGCAATTAAAGGAAGGGGAGAGCAATTTGTCCCTCAATTCAATTCTGGTTTATTGTAAATAAAAACATTCTGAATAAAAAGTCCGGAGACTCATACAATTAAGTTTACAAATTATATATATACATACAATTACTTATTCTAATTAACTAAACAACTACTATCAAATAAGCGTAAAATAAAACATGTTGTAACTTATTCAGTTATAACATTTCAATAGTTAAATATGTTCTCACCATTTTCTAAATGTCATATTCATACATTTTCAAATTAATAAGTAATCATTTTGTAACCTAGTTCACATTTCTTTTAGAAACATATTTCTATATGGGTGATTATTCCAAGAAATATAATGATACAAAATATTAAAATAATGATTACTTACAGAGTAGTCCTATATGAAATCTGATTGAATCTGGTTAATTGGCATGATAATATGGGGTAAACATAACTACAGATTTGAATTCAAGATTCGTGTGAGGTGGGGAATGGGAGATTGCCTGTAACGCTCTGTTCTCATTTTGGGGGAATTGAGCTGAAGAGCTCCTGGCAGAATTCCAACGAAGTAAAAGAATTGCAGCCTCACTTGTGTATATATAGTAAGGGTACGTGTTAGGAATAACTGTATTGGTTAAGAAACGGATGAAGTTTGGACCATAAAACACTCGCTTTTTCGTCCTCAAATAAGTCATTTTGAGCGATGACCCTCCCCTAGCTGTAAACCAGGACCTTCCTTAAGCGCATAGAGAACTGAATTGTATTTATCAAGAGCTATTCAAATTTAACGTTATTATTATTATCATTAGAAGTAGCAGTAGTAGTAGTATAATAGTAGTAACCTAGTAGTAGTAGTAGCATCCTAGTAGTAGTAGTAGTAGTAGTAGTAGTAGTAGTAGTAGTAGTAGTAGTAGAATTAGTAGTAGTAAAAGTTTATGGATCAGAATAATTTGAAATGTTGTGCCCCTCCGGAGGCCATTGTCATCCACTTCTTCATTCTAACTTTATTCCCTATATATATATATATATATACATAAAATTATCAATCTTTTACTCACTTGCAAGATATATCAAAGCCGACGGCAGACTACACACGAAACCCAGCGTCCTTGTATTCGTCTGAAGAACAATCATCATGGTGGGAATCAAGACTCCGAATGATTTGGAGATTGACACATCAATACAACTGAAGATAAACTTACTGAGCAAAATGATATACTTCCATTTATTCTGAGAGTCCTCCATTTCGTTGTCTCTCGTCATTTTGCTCCTATTCATGCCACCAGAGCCCTGTTTCATAAAAATTGTTACCAATAACAAGTCACCAAAAAATAAACGTTATAAACTGAAAAGGTTGTATGATTTTATTGTATTGGTTCGAATATGTTATTGGATTTTGACATTTGTTATTTTATGAAACATGGTCCAGATTTGTATTTCTTCTTGGATCATAAAAGATATGTTCAATTCTAGAACAGAATCTGATGTCAAACAAGTGAAAATAAATAAACACGAAACTATATACACAGCTTATTAAAACACTCGTTAATAATAATATATAATAACATTGGATATTTATATAGTATAGTTATATCGACTGCTACGAGAGGACTAGCTGTTTCTATACGCTCAAGGGATAGTTGAATCCCCTGCTATCACCCCGAGGCGCGCCTGGTGGGCGGCGCGCCTCGATATGACTTTATATGCCGAATTAAAACAAAAATCTACCAAGAATTCTTACCTTAGCCTTTTAGTGAGTAAAAATTTGTTAAAACATCATAGAAAATCTGAAACACTGTCCGTTAATCTTCGCTTGAAAAATGAGTGAAAGTTTCAATCATTTGGGAATCGCAGACAAAAAGCACTGTATGGCGTCCGCGCTCGCACAAAGACAATTTTAACACGTAAACCAATGGGGATCGCAGGATAATGAGGATGAGGGTAGAAACTTTTAACTAGGCCCTGTGGGCTATTGCTATGCCCTGTGAGTGGGGCATGGCTTGAAATCACGACTCCAATTTCGACCAATCAGATGGCTAGATTTCTAAAGTGAGGTATATAACGCATTATATCCACCATGCATGGTGCTCAAGGCGCTCCAACTATTACCCCTGCTCTGCTATGCAGTCGATTTCGGCGCTCACACCATTCAAGGAAATCCTTCCTACCGGTACCCATTTAACACCTGGGTGGAGTGTGGCAAATGTATAGTAATATCTTGCCAAAGAAAAATGCTAATTGATAAGATACAGTAAGCCGCATATGAAATTATATAGTGAAATATTTGAAATGTATTCTTCGCTTCACTTTAAATGTTGTAAATTCACAAAATATGTCACCTTTCTTAAAATAAACTTTTCATTTTCAGAGAAATTGTATACATTCACAAACAGTATTTTTAATGTTTTGTTTTGCCCCTTTCAAAACGTTAAATTTCACTGCTGATGTAATTACTTGATACTCCACAAGCTTTTATCTTTTATATAAGAAATTTCAGATCGTCTCTTTTACGGTCTGACTCAATGAAAAACAAATATAAATCAAATATAATTATACGTATAATACGATCGCAAATACTTAAAGGAAACCTCACCCAAAAGAATAAATGTAGATATGCTGAAATAAAAGATTTATTCCTGCCTATTGATATACAATATTCCTTACGAAAGTGAACAAGAGATAAACCTTCACCCCAGAAGAGCAAAAACTTATTTATGCAATTTGCGTTCTGACAGTTATAGTACAAAAAATAATAGCAGATGAGTGAAATACTTCACCACCATCACACACACGTGGGAAGGAAGCATCCATAAATTTGAATACATTTACTTAATATACGAATTTGCATAGTACGTCACGTTATCAAGAACATGCCGATGCCCATTTCGTGCTGAGAAACTGTACAGTATGCTAAGAATATCTTGCTTTATACGTCTCTCATATACTTTGGTGGGGAATCTTGTAGATTAATGGGCAAGAATACAATAAACCTCTCCGAACAAATATAGTTATTTGTTGGGGTGAGGTTCCCTTTAACAAAAATATCAACCGAAGTTAATACCAAAAGCCTTGCAGTGCGTCACCTATTGACATGATTGAATCGTGAGAACATTTCGTACATGATGTTCACAGGCAATCCAAATGTTAAATTGCCCTTGAGATGATTTCTTGAAAGTCTTGCAATCGTGTAAATATGAAAATGAAATACATAAAAATTTCTCACCTGTATTGGGACCTGTATTGTCGCAATTAAAATCAGTGTAGATTGAACAGGTGCACATATACTATTCAGATACAATATTATTATCGCTCCGGCACACTGGTGCGTGGAATGTGAATACAATGTACATTCAGGCTTTTATTTACTTTTTATCACAAACAGAATGCAAGCTAAGCCGTGTAGATCTCATTATTTGCATGAATACTCGCTTTTTTGTTATGAGGGGTCAGGCCCCGCGGAAAGTTTTTCAAAGTGGGGGCCTAAAATATTTGCGATCAGGTAGAGCGTAGCGAGGGTAATGGTTGGCGTAGAGTCCAGGGGACAACGCCCCGGCGGGGGTCGAGGGGCAGAGCCCCCTGAAGCTCATGGGTTTTTGGCATTTAATTACGGTCAGGTGAGCATATTTTGATACCTTTCTTTCTTTCTTTCTATTTCTCTTTAACATACTTTTTCAAGCCCCCGAGGCCCCCCGTTCCGCGGGCCCTGGGGTGGTAGGAAGGGAGAACTTGGCAGTTGAGGCAAAAAGTAAAAATAAAAGTAATACATTGGAATAAACTTATACCTATCTTATCTATTGCTTGCCCCAAGTTCTTAATCCTGAAGATGAATCGATTCATTTTGACTCAAATTACTTTCACTACAAATACATTCAAAATATATTTAAAGACAATCGTCTTAACAATAAATTATATTGTATTTTTTGTTGTCATTGATGACCCCCACCTGAATACTGGCCAACTCATTGATACATTGTTAAAATTCAACCAGCGCTATACGCTTTAGTAGAGTAGAATAGAGGTGTCGTGGTCGAGTGGATATGTCACCGGACTGTGGATCACAAGGTCCGCGGTTCAAGTCCCGCCGCGGCACTAATGTCCTTTGGTAAGACATTGATCTACATTTGCCACTCTCCACCCATGTGTTAAATGGGTACCCGGTGGGATGCGAAAGTTAATGTGGTTAGATAAGCAAGTGTGCGCTTGTAAAAATGACGCCTGGCTGGAATGCTCCACAGGGAGTGGAGAATGTGCATACATTGTGTGCGGGTAAGCCTGAATCCGATGACCGGGGTAATAATATATGTCTGTAAAGCGCTTTAAGAGGGCCTGCATGGGGTCTTGAAAAGCGCTATACAAGAACAAACTATTATTATTAATTAGACATCCCAGGGGCGGATCCAGGGGGAAAAAATAGCAGGAAAAAAGCTAAGAAATAATCACATAAAGTGCTCAGTTTATGCATTGAGAAATGCCTCAGAATGTTCCTTAGAGCATCTTAAAGACCCAGACTCAGCATCCATCATCCATGATTGTGTTCACAGACCTCCTCCTTTAATTGACCTTGTATACTTTTTTTTCCTTTTCGCCCTCGCAATTTCGCGCCCCCTTGAAAATCCTGGATCCGCCCCTGCATCCATCATTCATGATTGTGTTCACAGACCTCCTCCATTATTTGACCTTGTATACTTTTTTTTTCTTTTCTTAAAGGAGAGGATATTTATTCAATTTTTAATTGACGACGCGTTATTGTTGTGACCCAAAATATTACAAAAAAAACACGAAGACATCGCTTCCCTCTTCAAACATGTACTATTGTATTCGGAACAGAGGCGCAACCGAACCATGAATCCTCTATCATTCTGTAGTTGTTATTTGCAACTAAAGAGTGCAAAGAAATGGCATGGGAAAACCGGAGAAAATAAGCTAGCAAGCGATTATTTGGGACCGTTCTACATAGGATTGTTTTTGAAAATTTGCTTAGTTTATATTCAGAAATATGAAGAGGGCCGAGGTTTATGCATTCATGGTGAATACGACATTTTGACGGACTGGCTTCGGTGGAAAATTAAAAATACATGACAAATTACCAGCTTCATCTTAAAAGCAGAATGAGACTTTCTTCTTGTTTCTACCTTTTGTTGGATTGCGCGGACATAATTTGGGGGATAGAGAAAACAACAACATTGAATTATGTCTGAGAGCAAAGAGGCCAAAAGCTTGAAAAAGACCAACATGGTAAGAACTGAACCTGTTTCAAACTCAATCATGTACCTGCACAAATTATACAACTTTAATGGCTTACTTCGAATCATCGGGTCATCGCGTCCGGTCGGGTGGTCGAGCTTACACGACCTCTCGTGAAACAAAAACGAAAGATCATTGTTTAGGACGCGACATTTAATTCGTAAATTTGCCGTAGGGTTTTCACAAAGTGTAGGTAAATTGGACCAGACCATTTGTAGATGAGAGGGGTTTATTTCACAAACATTACCCCCGACATTTTCGTGAATAAGGGGTATGTTTTCACGAAAGGTCGGGTAACGCGACCACCCGATCCGACGCGCTGATCCGATGATTCGAAGTAAGCCACTTTACTTGTGCCTTTTACTCCAGTCAAACCGTAGAGACTGACATCAGACCGACATCAGACCGACAACAGACCGACACTCGGGGACATTCGGGATTATGTTGTTGTTGTTGTTTTTTTTTTTTGGGGGTCTGTTTTCGGTCTGGCGGTGTGATTGGTGAGTTATAGACTTATTTGCGTAAAAATGTACAAGACTGTATACCATAACTTAATATAATTTACTCACACGAAGAAAAAAGAGTTTTGTTTCCAACGTTGTTGTTGTTGGTATAACATCTCTATATTTTATTAGTTTTCATCACTCTGTAGTTTTTGTTACACTATGTCTTGTATTAATTTCATCAATTTTGATTTAACATTGTGTGTCTGTCTGTGTGTATACAAGGGAGGGGGGGCTTACGAAAACATAGGGAGAAGGAATACAGAAGTATTATTAATGTGTTTATCCGGCTGAATCAACTTTAAAAAAGAAAAGGTTTAAGAGGTGGCTCCAAATCCTCCCTGCAGCTTTAAAACCAAAGGAAATAACTTTATATATCACCCCTAAATTATGATTCATCTCCTCATCAGCAATATGTCAGTCCTGACAACATCTCGGTCGAGATGGTTAGTATGACGTCGAGGAATAGCCGTACGAATTGGAATCCCTGGAGCAGGGCATCGTACGACGTCGTCGGCGAAGCATCGCGGAATCAGAAAAGCGTTAGCGTGGCCAACGATGATGGTAATGACATTGAAATGAAAATCGAAGAGGGCAGCTCGATGACTCGAAGACGGGTTCCTCGGTGGTTTTTCCGCGCTGTTTTGATTCTCACATCACTTCTTGTAGCAGCTGTACTCGTCACTATCTCGGGTAAATATGAGACAGGAAATATCACTTTTAAGTTTATCATGGTCATAGTAATACCTAAAATATTTATACCCGATTTCTTATCAAAATGATATAACACACGCAAACATCATTTGTGTTCGGCTTTCTGAGGCATAATTATTTAGCGTGCCGTGTACAGGATTTTATATTTAAATTTTTAAATTTTATTTGATGATTTTGCAACGTAATACCTCCAGAAAGAAGAATAGGTTATTTAGGTATTTTAATACAGCCCAAGAGAATCATAATAAATGCAACTATCGTCTGCTGCGAACCAGCAAGATTACGGGTCACTTAAGCTAGTATCTCATAAACATTAAAAACAGAGTGAATGCCCCTCTGACTCTAACAAGAAAATACAAAACGTGCTTCGTATACCACGAAGTTAGAAATAGAAGTAGGGGAAACCCCAGTGTAGTGATCTACCTCCACACCCCAATCAGTTATACCGGGAGAAGAAACCACGGGGGTTACAGGGATCCAGTTCACTTTACGCCTCTCAGGCATAAGTGACGCCAAATGCTTAGTAATAATAATAATAAATAAATAAACTGAGGCATATTGGCTCATGTATAGATTGAAGATAAGAGATGTAGAATCCAAGATTTTATCATTTCATTATGGCACACTTTTGTGTAGCCCTAACATTATCGGTTTTGTTCGTGGTCATACTCTGTTGTTTTTGTTGTTTTTGTTGTATATATCTCATGGCTCTTCTGTTTTTTAAATGTGTATATTTTCAGCACATTACATGCATGTATCATTATATCCATGTATGTTTCAGTGATACCAATGGTTCGGCTTGAAACGACAACAGCGACGACGAATACAACGACGATGACCACAATAAACTCGACTACTACTCCGACGGCAATGTTAACAGGTAACGTCTTAATAATGGTCGAGATTGATTCAGAGGTATCTTGCAGTTTTGTATCAATATAAGCTGAAATAAATAGATAATAATAACAGATTTGACTTCTGCATTAAAAGAAGAATGGGAGGGGGGGTTGATTTGTATATTTTCTAATGTGTATTAAGAAAAGAGAAAGCGGACTCGGATATTTAATTTAGACAGAAGAGGATAAGAGAAGATGAATTTCTAAAAGATTTTCAGTAGAACAAGGAGGGGGGAACACGAAAAAGAAAACATTTACGAAGATAGGAGAGTGGTTATTCTAGCATTGGCTACATATAGAGGTAGATAGATAGAGAGAGAGAGAGAGAGAGAAAGACAAGGGTATATCCCCACTAGAGGGAACCAACGTTTAGATGATGATGACGACGATGATGGTATATGGCGTCGGTGGTGGTGGTAGTGATGGCAATGTTAATGGTCATTATGGTGATTATGTATTATGATGATGATGTATATCATTATAATACATTTTCAAACGATACTTTGTTTGTATTACTTTCTTCACCTCTAGGTGAAAATAAAACTTCCTGCTTATTAGGCGAGTTCTGGTGCGGCACGCATGCTGATGTGACCGAGTGTATTCCAGGCGAATGGCGATGTGATGGAGAGGTCGATTGTACGACTGGTCTAGATGAAAAATGTGAAGGTATAAATAATTCCATCTTCTTATGTTTCCACATTTTGGGCCGACAAACAACATAACTCTCAAATCCTATCACCCATTCTCATTATATCAAAGTGGACGTCCGATTCTTTTCCTTTATTCATCCGCCTCTGCCCAGTGCCCTCTCCTTCTCTATTAATCCCACTCTCCCTCTCTGGTTATCAACACAGATTTTCCACCTATAACCAGCACGACTCCACAGCCACTCCCATGCGTTGCCTGGCAACAAACTTTCAACGAATCGTGTGAGCGGCCGGGCTCCTCGGCCCAATGCGAGTACATACCTCAATGCCAAGCCGACGGTTCCCGGTGGGCTAGCATCCAGTGTACGGTGGATCGACGGACCTGCTGGTGTGTAGACCAGGACGATGGGAGGACTGTACCAGGAACTTTTGCTGGAGATATCTTAATCGAGGGAGAGATTCCAGATTGTCCATGATCATACATGATTCCTTCTAGACCAAGTACCTGTCCCGAAGTAATCAGCCCAAATGATTTAACCCATCAGGCCAACAGCTATATTTATTCTTTAAAAAATTGTTAGATATCCTAGCCGTATAGCAGTCTGGTTCATCCCTCTAGAGCCCCCCCCCCCAACAACAACAAAAAAAAGAACCTAAGTCGGATCGATTTTAAGATCAAGGACCAAACTTTCTCAAAATAAAGTAGTATGACTGTACATTGCAAAAACACGAAAAATAAATGACTAAATGTTCTGTCGGAAAGCAGTTGCCATATACATATAAGAAGTCAATGTAGATCCTGGTTATTTTCAACCAAATGTACACCCTGGCCAAACTCCCCAATTACTCTCCCCCATCCCCTCTCTCTCTCTCTCTTTCTCCCCTTTAATACATTATGACATACACGTTCCTTCTCATCTTGTCTAGTCTCATCTTCTCTTCTCCCAAACTCTCTCATTTTCCATTTCTCTTGATTCCTGTATCTCCCACCTTTCCCTTTTTCATATTTACATCCTTCTTGTTTTTAAAAAATACCACAATCTTCCAGAACATCATATTTCTGACTACATGTTAAGAAGAACAGTTAATAAAAAGTCACTTTAAAACCAGCTTAAAAGTTTCTTCCATTTTTATTACAATGAAAAGTGTGTTACAGCAACATAGCTGTATAAACCATTGCATTTACTTGGTGCATCCTTCATAAATATTCATCACTGTCTAGTTAAAAAACAAACAAATATTTCTTTTTCTCACAAAATAGCATTTTCTCAGTGCAAAATATTCACACCTACATTGTGCATGTTATTTTACATACAAAGTGTGACCATGATTTACAAAGTGACTGATACGATGTACCTGCTATTCATTTTTGTTGGAAACCATCTAATTACAAAGATTTTGAAATTGAAAATTTAGATCATGTGTATGCATGTACTTCATTATAAATTAAATCACATTATCAGTGGCAATGTTGTCAAACGAGATCATATTTGTAATAGTGTCTAAACAAATATTTGACTGAATGTACAGAACAGTTGCAGTGGAAGTAGATTAAGTTAGTAGCTAGACAAGATTAAAGAAAGGAAGACAAAAGACAGAGAAATGATGAAGGGAAAAGGAAAATAATATTATGATATTATGACATACACAAAATGTGAAACAGATGGTTAAGAGGAAAAGAAAAGAAAAGAAAAGAAAAAGAAACAAGAGAACATCTACAATTGTAATAAACGGCAGATGAATGAACTAAAAAGATGGTGAAACAGAGACACAACCTCCTGAAAAGAAAAGCCTGCATCCATAAAGAATTCCATACATTTCCATAGTTTGTTGATGCAATCTGTAACATCAAGTAGTTAAGTTAAGTAAGCGTTCTTCTTTTCTTAATTAAAAGGAGAGAGAGAGAGAGAGACAGAGAGAGGGAGAAGAGAGACAGAGAGAGAGGGGGGTAGGGAGAGAGAGAGAGAGAGCACAAATGACTGACTTCTCCCTTTATATTCATTCATTATCAAACAAGTTATTCTGAAAATATCCAAAACAGAAAAATGGTATCACTGATCAAGATGTACATAAAAACTGTATATGTGATGCAAATGAAAATGTTCTTTATACTTGGATCAGTTGTTTTAAAGAGTTTGTTACCAAGTTTGTTGAGGTAAGTATGCAAATAAATTATCAAAAAACATTTAAGTAACCTGAAGTTTTAGTTTCAACTAAACAAGAATAAAATGACAAAACTAAATATTCACAAAACTAAATATTTCCCCCACTACAACTGATATTTAAATGATACATGTATATATGGGTAGAAAAACAAACCTGGTACAAACTATATTGTAACTAAATGAATACGACAAAAATAAAATGCAAGATGTATGACAAGGAAAATATATTCCTATGAAAGCTATACATAGATATATATATAATTATTTTATAAACATAAAACTAAATGGTAGCAATACAGTTCAACATACAGTAAACTAAATAGGTGGGTACATACATAAGCTAAAACACATATGGTAACATAGCACACTTTTATAGTAGTCCACTAGAGAAAAGCACTGTTTTGGTAGATCTAAACTTGTCCCCGACAATATATAGCACTATGTCTTTTTTTTTTTTTAATCGTGTCACACACGAAAAGAGCTCGAACCTTTACCGCTGAATGGTAATGTGATCATTAGTAATTGCCTTATTTTGTGGAAGTTTATCAACTTTATATCTGAAATAAATGTATCTTCGGGACATCATGAAATACTCATTACGTATATTTGAAAGGGTCGACAGTTGCTCAAATGTATATCGACTTAAAATTATCACTTCTTCTATCAATTATATTGTTTGTGTGTACTGTGAAGTAAACATCACATTATGAGCATAGTATAGTAACAGACTATTTAATCAAGAAATACTACATGGGCAAATCATGAAATGCTAATGTTAAGTACAAATATTTTAAAGTGTTGTCATTTGCTCATGTGTATCTTTACTATGGATTCTGTATTTCTTTCAACTATATTATGTAATAGTAATAACAATAATAAATAGCACATTATGAGCATAATATATTAACAGACTTTTGAATTGATATTATGCAGTTATGTGACCCCTCTCTTCTCATTCATTCAAGAAAAATAAATATTACAGAATGGTAGATTAACTCCTGAAGAAAGCAAGGAGAGCACAAATACAGCACACTTTGTAAGGTTTGAAAGTGAAAGAATTATGTGAAAAAGTTATCCATACCATCTTTATTTCATGCAGGTATTTAGCTGCTTAATGCAGGTTTCTGTTCTGAATGTGCAAAGTTTTTAGTTCAAATCTGTGCTTAAGCATCTGCAGGATGACTTCAGATTTAAGCGATCATAGACAATAAGAAATCAACTGAAACTCTGTGGCACTGCTGTACCACACCTTTAACACAAGCCCAAATGTTGACTACATACAAGGTAAATTACCCATTGTATTTCTGGATTTAAATGTCAGGCCATTCGTTAAAACCACTTTGGTGAAACCAATCTTTATGTACAGTGATTTGTATCAAAACATTGAATCAATTCTCAAATTATCATGATCACATGATCCTTTCACATCTAGTGTGCACATCAATAAAGTAACATGAATTACACATCACAAACTATGGTGGTCGTGATGAGAAAACACGAATTATTGCAATGAATTTCATGTCGATACAAACATCCCACAATGAACCAAGTGCAAAACAAACATCACGGTCCTTCCTGTCTAATGGTGCAAAATTTGAAATAGGATCAAATTGCAGTCACTCTTTTCTGAACAGTACATACAAAGAAAAAATGGTGAAGTTTTCAATTCAGCAAAGTTTGAAATAAGAAATAACCTTTTGTAGACTTGGCTGGGTCTCCCAAAACAAAATAAAGAAGCTCACTAATTATTTTCACCTCTACCGAACTTTCTCTTTAACATTGCATTTCTTTTCATCTACTCTTCAGGCAGACAACACAGTCTTGAGTTGATGTTTACAGTTATTTACTTTTTTGTGCAAACACAAAAGAATGTTACGTCGTAGTAAACACACTTTATTGGATATTACAAAATACAATGAAAAAAATGTCATACTATCATATCTGAGTGCGTAATAAAATTCTATAATTATATACAACATCCAAAATATATAAATATACATCAGAATCAGTCAATAAATTTGAAAGAGGTTTCTTCAAAATCCACTAATTTTTGACATCTTATTTCTAAACATTTCAATTAAGACTTCAATGTAGATTTGTTCAAAAAGAAAAACCAAAACAAATACACATAGCGTTCATTTTAATTTCCCATGAATTCTATCATATTAAACATACATTGGAAACATATAATTTAGATCTTTTTCAAAATAAAAGCTTTGGATGTTTTAGTTGGCTTACATATTAATGGCTTAAGTAGACCAGTAAGTAGATCAAGCATATTTCAACCTATAATTATCTCCAATTCTAAGTCAGTTCTTCCTATATATTATATCATTTAGTAACAGTTCTATGAGTCCACATGTGGGCTTTTAATATCTTTGAAGGTTGCATGCTGTTTTTCCAAAGGTCGTGATGCTGAAAGGTATGTATTTCTGAAAATTTAAAAAAAGTTATTATTTCAAAAGGTTCATAATTCTGAAAATGACACAGAACCTGGCATTGTTTTTCAGAATTTTTAACCTTCGGAATATCAAACCCAACTTCAGTTTTGGAACAACAAACCATATTACACTTCCAGAATAATGAACCTTTGGAATAATGAGCCAGAGATGCCAACCTCTTGACACAAAAAAACAGACTGAATGTCCTAAAAAAAAAAATCAGATTTTGGAGAGAAAAATCAGATTTTCACAAAAAATTGATACTACCACTGGCCCGTTGGCCCTGGGCCAGTAAAATTTTAGAAAAATGTATTACTGGTAAGAACTGTCAAGTAAAATGATTGCTCTTTCATTAAAATTTAATGAGAAAATTGTAAAGCAAAGTTTTTGTTGGGGTTGCGGGGGGTAACTTGTACATGTTTCTATGCGATTCCCCTTTTTTTGTTTTTTGTTGAAAAAACGTATTTTAAGAGGTGATATCGTATTATCGTATTTCACTCTTAATATCGTACTAAATACGATTTAATCGTATTGGTTGGCATCTCTGATGAACCATATTTCACTTTCGGAATTAGCAAATTTTGGGTACGCGAACCTTCCGAATAATGCAAAATGTCCAGAAATATGAGCCTTACTCTTTTTTTTGGAATTACAAACCTTCCGATTAAGGAACCCATTTCGCTTTCGGAATAAAAACTTCAAAAAATAAAACAATAAATGACAACCCCCTGGTATGGAAAATGTGTGTTTTCGGAATAATCAACCTTCAGAAAAAACAGAAAAGCAAAGAAAACTGTACACGGTACAGGTAAAATATTATTTCAAGGCCGTTGCTGCTCTTGATCTCACAAAATATATACACTCTCATCAAAACTCTCTTCAATAAAGGCTAACAAATTATTGTTTCATAGATTACAATAGTTTGACATTATCATATCATTCTCATATTTCAAAGTAAAACATGTTATGTTTTCCCGGGGGGGGGAGACGCTTACAACCGGTATTTCATGATTCCTCAGTTATCAACAATATTTTCAAAAGTAAATTAAGTACAGTTGTCTCTGAATGAAATAGAAAAGATGAATACTGCTAAGTATACAGAATGGAATACTGTTTTGAACATGTCCGGTGAATTCTTGCTCTGTAAATGACCAAGAAGACCAATTATTTTACCATTTATAATTTTCACACTTAAAAAAAAGAAAGAAAAAAAAATCCAAACTGGAATACAAGCATCAAATTAAAAGAAATGACTCTGGGGCGTGGCTTATGTGAGTGATAAAATTTGACCCCAGGTTATTGGATCAGAGTTAATGGGGAGGGAGTACCATGTATTTTCAAACCCTCTCAAATAAATTTTCTTTTCATCATTTCAAGTCATCCTAACTAAAATTAACATCAATGATCAGAAAATGATAACAATGTTCACCATCTTTCAGACAGCTGCAGCATGTAAACCCTATACCAGCCTCAATATAGCAAACACATCAGTGCTTTAAATAGGCCATTTTTGTAATCTCATCAAATTTGTTTACCGTAACTATTTCATCCACCTGTTACGAATTACTATATTTTCATGGTGAGAATGAACTTGCATACATTACGTGTGGATAGGTAGGGCAAGCCATGATGTTTGCCTGACCTAGCAATAAGTAATGTATACAGTTTGCACTGTGACTATTGAGATTCAATAATATATAACAAGTGCATGTAAAAGCTTGTTGCTAGGTAAACAATAATAAATTTGAATGTATTTTGAAAATGGTCTATTCAATCCACAATGTGGGATATCATAATGCACTTAGTTAGTACATGTAGCACACAGTTGTAGTTGACATTGTTTAAACCTATAACAGCACTGGTTGATGTTTCAGCTGACTTTTTACATACTCTGAGATCTTTCATACCCCTTAGGGTATTTCATTTCGCACACTGGCTTGCATGAACTTGAAATTGAAAAAGAAAAAATGTTCATATGGCTTAAAACCCGACATATCATGAGACGTAGGTCGGTACGGAGCACTAAGAGTTTGAACTACTAACAACTCAATAACTAACATATAAAAGGCTGACATAAAAATTCAGCTGGCACACATTTTTGAGTTGTGCTTTTTTGAGGTAAAAGTAAAATAAACAAGGAATAGTAAAATGTCATTATGTCATATTTTTACAAATAAACTATTCTATTCTATTAAGGACCAATGAAGAGAGGGGTACAAATACTGGAAGGAGAGGATAGAAAGAAGAAATGGAAATAAAATAGAGGGGGAGAGAGAGAGTGAGAGAGAGAACAAGGGAGAGAAGAAGAAAAAGAGAGAAAACATGACATCTTCAAAAGTACAAATCACAAATTAACATTTTCATAATTTGATTGTTTGTTGCCTTTCAAACTGTCATGAGTCGCATGGGAGCTGAGTTGTACTGCGGAGGAATTTGGGGTCTATGGCAGCAAGTTTACTCGCTAGGAAGGCATGCATACAATGAAGAAGTTTGCGAAGGTTCGGGCACTCCAGCTCCTGTAATGGAAAACAGAAATAATTGGAAAATAAAAAATCAGGGGAAACCCAAGGACCAAGCAATTAGTTTCCAATGTTCAATACGTTTGGGCACAGTTATATGAATTCTCTCTGTTTCACGGTTATTAAGCTCCTTTTTTCCTCTTCATTGTACAAAACTAATGCTTGTTTCATTGTAAATCAGCTGTCATTATAATAATAATAATAATAATAACAATATTTATAAAGCGCAAGTAAATAAAAAAGAATCACTTTGTCTGCATATCTGATGATTACACTTACAAGATCCTCTCCTTGTCTATTGCAAATGGTTAAACAATAACTTCTGGGAAGGGTGATGGCCCTTTAGTTCTTACTACTTCGTGAATCAAGGAGACTAAAACCTTTGCACAAAGTAAGCTTTTCACATATTTGAGCAGGACTATATTAAAACATATCGGCCAACCTTCCTTGGAAAGAAAGAAATAAGAATCTCTCAAGGCTAAATTAGGGATGCAATCTACTTTAGATGCTTTTACACAGAAGTTGTAAAAGAGAGGGATTTAGGGTTCCTAACACTAGTCTACAAGCCAAGCAACAGGAATCATTCCTCCAAAGTAGGAATGGTTGGCAGCAATGTTAAAAGGGATATAACTGTATTTTTATGTATTAATTCTAAGTCATTACTTTTTAGAATGAAACACCAGGCACACTATCAGGAGTAACAGAATTATATGGAACTAATTTTGTGTATATCCCCAACAAAAGATTGCCTCATAATTTATTGGCTCATTATACAATATTATATTGCAAGAGCCACAATGGTCATTTGGCATATAATACTAAATACATTAATCTATATTTGCCACTCTCCACCCAGGTGAAGTAAATGGGTAGCCAGTAGGAAGAAGGCTAGTGTCTTATCATGGCGGCTCAGCTACATTCATAAAGTAGCTGCGCTATGTAAATGTCAGACCTATTATTATTATCATTACACACCAAAGATGGTGAATAAAAGTATTTAAAAAATGAATGAATGAAAGACATATACCTGCATCTCAAGCTGACCTGAGTTGGCATTTGTAAATTGGAGTTTGACTTTTGCATTGCCGTCATCTGAGGAGTTCTTGAGTTGTGAGAAACGATATCTCCATAACAGAGCCTGAATTAAATAAAATATTTTAAAAATCATACAAAGTAAAATCTTTATACAAGGCTATACATTCTATACATAAAATGAATTTATTAGCACAGTAGACAGGATTTTTTTTACTGTTGTTTTTAGTACTCAGAAAACTGTCCCCGACTCAAGCTTTAGTGCAGGGGTAGTAGGCCTAGGGAAACTTTACTAAGGGGTAGTTGTTGGCCATTTTTTTTCATGATGTGGCATCTTTATTTACAACCATATATCTATATATTGTATATATCTATCTTCACAATTAAATCCACTACTATAGTTAATGTGATTCACAAAGTTTATAATTTAAGGATGATAAATATAAAGGAAAAAAAAAGACAAAATGTCTGATCATTCCCACTATAAATGCCAGGTACAATGCATTACACTACACACTATTTATAATACCTGATGACATCATTTACCTTGTTGTGTGCATCGAACAGTGTGAAACCAGTATCTAGGTCAAGGGTCAAACCAACGACCCTCTTCCTCCATGTACATCCATATGTCTTGGTCTGTTGGCAAGAAATAGTCAAACAAATAGTCTTTATAGAAAACAAATCATTCAAAGCTCACAACTATATCTAACTGAAGAGAAGTGTATATCAGAAATAGTATCGATGAGAAAATATATAAACTTACTAAATTAAAATAAAGTATGACAAATGTACAATACTTAGAAACAGAATTTATTGTTCGGAAATTAACCCTTTACATTTCTTGTTGAGGGATTAATTAATTAAACTCACCCCTCCAACAATTTTTGAGACACCTATTGGCATATAGATAATACTGCTGCAGAAATACTACAGCATTTTCTTTAATCAGATAATACATTTAAAAAACAAACAAAACAAAACAATGATACAACTGATTCATTTCAGTCATTGTGTTCAAGAATAGAAATAAACGGAATCCTTTCTTCTTCCACTTTTATCTTGCACTCTCAATTATGACAGTTTTATGAGGCCTACGTATATGAGGTGAGACTGTTTGATATTCCTTCAGTATATTTCAAAGAAAATATGAAAAATAACCAATCAAACCAAGCAAGCATAATCCATCTGGCGACATCTGAGTGAGCAGATGAATAACAAAATAAAAACTTACACAAAGTTTGCTGACTGATGCATGAGTGGCTCTGAGGACTGCACTCTGCCAGACGTTTAACTCACTCCTGTTCTCTACGCTGAGATAATGACAGTCGTCTGCCCCGGACTGAAGGAGGAAGCAATGGGCGCGGTCATCTTGAAGCTCAGAATCCTGGGTAAAGCAATCGGTGGTTGATGAGTATATACAAACAATCAAAGACTCATCTTCTGCACCTGTCTTGGATCATGTTAGGCTCTAACACTCTTTATACTTCTTTCCTTCTTTCTCCATCTTATTGAAAACATAATGGTACATTAGAGCCACTGCTTTGTTCTAATCCCTTTCCTTTCTCCATCTCCTTATCTTTTGAATATCATAGTAAAGCTTCAAGTATCATGTCACTTTATTATATATATTTTCATTCATATGAACCTACATGTACTTTTCAAAAGAGTTAGAGATGTTTAATTTGAATTTAAATATGTTCGTTCAGGTTATTTAACATATGCATGGCTATCAAGTACCTGTTTACACCAGCAGGCATACATAGGTAAAGACAATAGACCATTGTACTTTTTTGTAGACCAAAAAAAAATGATGATTTTTCAAAATGGTGGTTGGGATATGTAAATGGGCCTAATGTCATACTTTCATAGCTAGTCTTAATTTAAGGATGCCATACCTTGAATATTCTTGAGACAGTTTCAAAGAGCTTGTAACTTCTCTCACACCTAATCCAGTCCCTGGGGTTCACCTGTACAAATACAAAGACAAAATTATTATTCAGTGTTTCGTAGATATGTCACTGGCCCCAAAAAGAACAGGACTTGGTTCATATCTCATCTAGGAATTAACAGCAGGATGTGACACTACTACTCTACAGACTTCCTGATGTGAAATAATTGTACAGCATGCAAACATAAATGATACACATCCAGACATCCTATTCAAGTTAAAATTGAATCTACTGGGTAATATCAAGGTTATAAGGCTTAAAGGTTGTAAATAAAAAATGAATGCCATAGCCAGCACTAATAACTATTGGTGAGACGTCAATCTACATTTGCCACTCTCCATCCAGGTATAAATGGATACCTGATATGCTTGAGCACCAGTTACTTTGGCACCTCGGCTACAACCAGGGTAATAATATCTAAGCGCTATGAGGGTCACAGTGTGAAAGACATTGAGTGCAATGCACAAAGCCATTATGATAAAAGTAACAGTCAAATAAGTTGATCTTAGGACAAAACTAGTGGTAACATATACAGGTTCGGTTCACTTACAGGAGGTGATTCGAAGATGAGGGCATCAGCTCCTCTTATTGCCAAGAATTTAGGCTTCCATATGTTATGATGTGAGTTGCTTGCGAGTCTCTCTTCCACCCAGCCAAAGTGCATGATCTGCCAGACAGAGATGAAGATGATAGAGAATTACAGAAAGTGATATAGAGAAAGAGAGAGAGAGAGAGAAAGGGAGAGAGGAAGTGAATGATAAGTAGGAATATGGACATAAGAGAGGAGAGAGAAATAGGGAAGGAGAGGAACAGAGAGAAATAGTAACAAAGATTAGGCAAAGAATAATAACTAAACATTTCTTTCTTTCATCACTTAAACTCTAAAAAACATCATTTCATCATACCCATTTTGTCTCAACCTTACTAAAACTGGGTACACTACATCTGAATAAGACACCCTTTAATGTATATAAATATTCTTACTTCCAGCCAGTGAAAGAACATAGAAATCCAGATTGTTCATGTTCCTTTATGCATACTTGTCCATACATAATTTACAATTATAGCACATTTCACTTCTTCAAGAAGAGGATTTTTGAGCTTTTCATGCTGCAGCTCATGTAAGATACCACTGTTTCAACCACAAGCCTAACTTCAGACAATGGCAGAGTACGAAAGAGCTGTGTTAGTTCACAGCATCAATTTAAAATTGCAAATGAAAATCCACAGATTCTAGACTTACTTGGTCTACTGGAGGTAAAAGGTCATTAGACAGCTTCATCTAAAGGAGATAGAGAAAAGAAACGAAAACATCATAAATCTTAGTTCACTTTACATTTTACTATCGTCAATTGAATAAGAGTAATCCAATTAAAGTGACTGAGAGACCAAATGCAGAACAACAGCTTTTTCTGTACAGCCATCAACTGTGCATACATTAGCATTTCTGTGCCCAGGAAAGGAACACAGTTTACAAATGATGACCAAAAGAAAAGAAAAGAAAAGATCATTCCAATAATAGCATTAAATTTGTGATTTTCATTTTTTCATTTATCTTTAATCGTATTAATATGCTTTTGCTTTGGATACAAATGGCGAGCCCTCTCTTTGTGATAAAGGTAAACATTTTTGTACCATTTCTGATGTGAAGAAATAAAATGGCCTCTACAGACAGTTTGCTTTCCTAGCTAGGTGGCCATTGTGGCAAGTTTGACCGATGTTTCAATACTCACTGACTGGGCATTTAGAGTTGCTACACTTGAGTTGATGACCTTGAGCCAATCAATGAGCTCTGTTGAACTTTGGCAAAGAAGTTTTCCCGACGATGTCCCGTCCACACCTATCACCTCGAACGTATTCGGCCTAAACATGTGAAATGGGCACAGTGATCATTTTCACTACATATGACATAATAGCGAGCTTTCGATTTAGGCACCCGACGTGGGCAACTACGAATTACTGGAGCGTGGAGACTTTGCGCAGCTCACGTCCGTTCCCTTCGCGGAAGTGCTTTCGATTTTTCACGACGGTACTTTCGTCGGTCACGTGACCAATTTTTGAGATCATGTGACTAAGTCATGTACTAATTCACAGTGCGCGAAAATCTGATACGAAGAATAACATAAGGATGAGAGAAAAAGATAATGAGAATGATAAAAACAAAAAATAACATAACATAAACGAAGGCGATAGAAGGAAGAAACATAAGATAACATAAAGGAAAGAGAAAGTGATAGAATGATAAAAACAAAGAATAACATAACATAAACGAAGGCGATAGAAGGAAGAAACATAAGATAACATAAAGGAAAGAGAAAGTGATAGAATGATAAAAACAAAGAATAACATGACAGGAAAGATAGAAAGAAAAAATGATAGAATGATAACAACAGGAATACCGAGGAAACTACACCCACGTTGCCATTTTCACGATGACGGGGATTCACAGAAATTGCCCCCGACTCCCATCGTGTAATTTGGAAGGGAACGTGGGCCCAGAAGCTCAGGCATGCGCAGGGGATAAATATGACGTCACGCGTCGTAGCCCACGTCGGGTGCCTAAATCGAAAGCTCGCTATTTACAAAAAGATAATCCTTGTCTATCCTGCCATATTCCTTATGATATTTTGTGAACACCTGGACAGGCTTTTCTCAAATAGTACTGAGTAAACTGAAACTGATGATACCAGAAAAGAAATATGAACTGAGACTGAAGTTGTGACTGATTAAGCTGGCAAACAACCACCCTCCAACACATCACCACTATGACAATTGAGACGTTCATCTCATACACATAATTTACTACAGCATTGTACTATAATGGAAACATTTGTTGTATTTTTTTCCTTTTTCTTCTTCTTCTTCTTTTCTTACTTCTGACAATAACATCTGAAAGCAAATGTCCAAATGGAACAAAACCAATCCCTCGATCTTTATCTCCTCTTAACTTCAAGGCCAACTCACCTGATCTTATCAGAGCCACTTGCATATCTTGTAACCCTGGCCATGAGTAAGGATATTGAGAGCATATCGACCCATCTCATCTGCATCTTAGGCTCTGGTTGTGGAGATTGATTGTGAACGGTTGCTGTCGTGGATGATGCATTTCTTGTCTGGAAAAGTAACAACAATTGCATGTACGATGAAAATAGTGTACAACATGCAGAATTCCCATGCTTATGAGTAGAGAAAATCATGAGTAAGGAAGTAAGGTCATTAGGTCTCTGTAGGCTAACAATACATGTAAAAATGAGAATTAAAAAAAAAACACTGAAGTCAATGCATGGCAAAATACTAAGTTTGAAACAACAAAGCAGTAAGGTTGGTGTAAATGATGAGGATGCTCAAGACAAGAAGAATTGGAGGGAGGGAATGTGATCATGGCACAAAAGTCAGTAACCCCTCGTAAGAAGGAAAATGCTGACTTTAATATATGATGATGATGATGAAACGGTTTGTCATCTGTGACATCATGAAAACAATAAAGACAACACATTGAGAATATTGACTTAATTTATATGCATTTGTTAAGGTTAAACATGTCGAAGTACAAGCAAAATATTTTGTCAGCTACAACTCAAATGAATGAAAATAAATGACAACGGAAGAGGACTATTAAAAGTTAATAGTATCAGTCACCTGCCAGCCTTCTCCTCCATTTGTTAAGCTGTTCTCTGTTGTGTTGTTATTGTCAGGAGACTTCCCCCTGTCTGCTAGCTTAGCTGAGAGATACAAGAGAGAATGTGAGAGAGAGAGAGAGAGAGAGAGAGAGAGAGGGAGAGAGAAAGAGAGAGATAGGGGAGGAGAGAGGAAAGAGACAAAGAGAGGCAGACACAGATAAAACAGAGCCAGAGAGTGAAAGAGAGAGGGAAGATGAAGAAAAAGATTGGGAAAATAGAAAGATACATTGTAATTTTGTTGTACTTATTAGATGTAATATGATAGAAAATTATCTTTTAACAATATATAATTCATCCCAAGAGATTCTGATTAAACACAGCACAGTTTTTTTTATTGTTTTTATTTTTTATTCAGAAGCCCCTGGTTTAAAGCAATCTCTTCAAAAACTGATTCAAAGAGAACCTGAAGAAAAAAATTTGTTGATTTCTTAACAAAGAACACCTTTTTGAAAAATAATTTTTGCTGGACGAAAGTAGATAGTAGTTGTACATGTATTTTTGACAAAAGTAGATACTATGTGTATATTTTCCATATGAAATACGACTCTGGTTTGACAGAATTTTGTAAAATACATCCTTCTTTGTCAGTACAATGTTTTTTTTTATTTTTCTTTTTTAATTGACCTACACTGTAATTTGTCTTCAGGCTTGCAAAATGAAGGAAATTGTTCATATGAACCAATGACTGGACAAGATGAATGACCTTTCTGTGTGTTTTTACCTGCTTGTTTGAGGTATGGTGTAGCTGCTCTGAAATGTCTGACGGTCAGTTCAACTTCATTACCAGCATTCTTCAGTGCTATTACCTGCAAGAAATAGAAATATTGATATAAATCCAAAACTGGCATATTTCAGTTACCTATCACTGATTGCTATTTGTGACAGCCCATCTTAGTAGTGGATGTAACCTTGGAAGTAAACTTGTTTTACAGCGCACTAGGCTAAAATGCCACAAGGTCCATCTCAAAACCAAGAAAAACAGGTAAAGCTTGAGAAAGAAAAAAATTGAAGACGCTATTTACATATTTGAAAGTCATTCCAAGAAGTTCTATCGTGTGCAATCAATAGTAAATATTGTCTGACTGCATAAACTTAAAATTTGTACACTAATGGTAACTGCTCAATATGTTCAAATATTTTTGCACTAATTTGTTATATCCGTGCTGCCAATTTGGATTAATCAACAATTTGGATTAATCTTTGTATCCGATCACGGGGAACAAAGGGTGGTCTTTGCAAGATCCATCATTAAATCATTAACCCCTTCCTTGCCACCAAGTTTCCCAACAGTCAAATGAACTATCAAATGTAAAATGTTAAATTACAATGCTAACTTCATTGTTTAATTTCATATAAAATATATCTTATTAGAATAAACTATGCCAAGAGAGTATATGTGAGTGTGTTGAGACTAAAAACAAGCCATTCTCAGTCTCAAGACATTGTTCAACACTCAAATTCATGGGTGGGATTTGCCACCTACAGCATAGAAGGGGTTAAGTAAGAAATTTTCCATTTCAATCCAGTACATGCCTAGAAAACTGATAGCTTAACATCCCATCAATCTCAATCAACTTCTCTCAAGACATTATTTCTATCAATGCACAACATTAATGATTCTGATGTGCCAGATTCTTGTCTGCTACCAGGCACACTAGATTGCTTTTAAATATGACTCCATTATTGTTGTGCTATTACTACTTCCAGTGCACAGGAATACAGACAATGGTATAGAAAATGTCAAGGACAGTGCACACATCTTATAAGAGTAAAGGCAATGTAATGTTCCCATAGCTGCTTTATCTTGGTCTTGTGTTGCCAAAATGTTGAGCACAACCTCACTTCATTATGGTCCCCATGTACAATACTTTCAAGCACTGTGCAGGGTGATTGCACATTTGATATAAACATGTTTTGAGGAACACAGCATCATTTGTCTTGATGTACTGCTCTGAGATGTTTTGCCTTCTTTTTAAGGGTGTCAGCTCCTTAAAGGCCCTATCTCACTGAGCGGCGAATGCTTGCGAACGTTTTGGGATCAAAAAGAACTTAAGCGACACCGTCTTATAACCGTTCGCAAAGGCTTACGACTGTTTTGCAAAGGCCTACGACTGTTTTGCGACAATGAAAACTGTTTGCGAACTTTCTTGCAACCGTTTACGAACCCTGGCGAAACCCCAAATTCGCTACGTTCGCTAACATTCGCCGCTCAGTGAGATAGGGCCTTAAACGATTACGAGCACATTAGTTCATATGAATCACAACAAGATTGTCCCAATGGCAATACAATTTTGGTCATTGTCTCCTTTTACCTGATGCACAACCTTATTATTTGTACATAATATGTCTACTCCTCTTGTCAGATATTGTGAATTCAAATGAACACCGAAAACACAGTGCTTGGGCAAGTGGAACACACATCTCATATGCACAATATTCTAGTCACAATTTTCAGTGTACATACAAGACCTAATGTGCATCTTTTATTCTATGTTTACCGAGCAGCCTCTTCATGGGCTTTACACAATCGATCATGTTCAAGAAGCAGTGCATGACAAATTCTTACCAATTCCGAGGCTGCAATAATGTGAACCGACTAGCAGTGAAACAGCCTCATGCAGAATGTAATTTCCTCTCTCAAATTTTACAAATCTATTGAAAGGCAAGCAGCGGTTGTCTTCAAATGAAGAAGCATCTGTATTCTTTGGTCATACCTACTACATAATTCAATTCTACCGTCCCTACTCACTCAGAGCGCAGCCTAAATAAAAGCACACTTATCATCAAGACTGGAATATTTAACAACAAAAGAACACACTCTTTGGACTATAGGCATTATTTGATTGAAGAAAGTACCACAGAAAGTGGTGTGTACTGTAATTTAAGTGACTATGAATGTCTTTTTGATTTGAATTCTATTCATTCAAGGCAGTTACGTTAGGGAATAAATCAAACATGGGGAAATATAAAGCTCCTTCTTTCCATTTTTTTTCCTTTGTTTTCTTCTAAAAAATCTGGATATTCTTTACCTTGAAAAAATTGAACAAATTATTGCTTTACGTAAAAGGGAAATTTTGTGTCCATCTTAAATAATGGAAAACCATAGTGTAGGCCGTACTTATTTTCATTTGCCTTCATCCATTTCTGTTCATATTTATGAATCTGAAGTATGTATTATATTGAAGTTATTAATTTGTAAAATGCCTATGAATGTATTTCTGTTAAATCCTTGTTGAAATTAAGAAGCAATATAAGTTTTAAATATCTTTTTTTTTTAATCAAAAAAAAATCTGGGCTTTCCATTTTCCCCATCTTTTAAAAAAAAATTTGAACCCCAGTGTTGCAATGAATTGTTTGTTGAGTGGTAGAAAGGTGTTAACTCTGTGGCAGAGGGTATGGGTTACTGCCCTTCTCGCTCTCAAAACATGAAATATGAACTTACTGCTTCATCATGAGTTGCCCTTTCTATTGACATTCCATTGACCTGTATCAATGGAAGAAGAAGAAGAAGAAGGAAAAGAAGAAGAAGAAAATAAAAAGAGAAGAAAAGAAGAAGAAAAAGAAGAAAAAAAAGAAGAAAAAGTAGAAGAAGAAAAAGAAAAAAGAAGAAGAAAAAATAGAAGGATGTGGAGGTGGATGAGGTGGAGGAGGGTGAGAAGAGGGATAAGGGGAAGAAGAAGAAGAAGAAGAAGAAGAAGAAGAAGAAGAAGAAGAAGAAGAAGAAGAAGAAGAAGAAGAAGAAGAAGAAGAAGAAGAAGAAGAAGAAGAAGAAGAAGAAGAAGAAGAAGAAGAAGAAGAAGAAGAAGAAGAAGAAGAAGAAGAAGAAGAAAAAGAAGAAGAAGAAGAAGAAGAAGAAGAAGAAGAAATGAAGCAGAGGATCAAGAATGATAATCACATCAATCACAAATTCACTATTTGCTGAAGTATTTTCAGAACTAAAGATTTAAACTTAAAATTCCTATTCATATGACAATTACTTCATCACCCATAAGGACACATCTATTTCAAACATTCCTCTTCACAGAAACACACACATTTGTTTTGTCCTTGCTAAACACGTTTCATTTAAAATATGTCCATGAAATAAATGCCTTGGGTAGTAATATCTCTAAATTTCCTCACGTCTTTACCGTTATTGCCAAATGCTATAAAATTCAGAACCTTTTGCCATCATTAGATGATTAGAGAAAATCCTTCAAGCGCTCCTTGCAATATACTTCTGAAGTAGGCTTACTTGAATTGTGACAAACATTTTTTTCCTCCAAAACAGGAAGTTTATTTCTGATTTATCTAATGGTGTGGATATTGATTCTTTCAGGACTTTCCACAACAAACTACATTCTAATATGTTAATTTTACTGAAACTTTTCATCACACTGCTCTATTCTTTCCCAAACTGGGACTTAATCTTATCACAACTTGTCAACTAAACTAAACTACTTAAACATAGGAAAGCACTCATTTTAATAAACTTCTCTTTCCCTTTTCCAGGAGGCACAAAGACTGGGTGATATCTCATTTTCACATCAAGTCTTAGTCTTACCTTTAAGATTGCATCACCAACATATAGTTCACCAGTCTGATCAGCTGAAATGGACAAGAAGGCACAAATGTATTTCTTTTAGATTCAAAGAATCAAAGAATGGTTCGAATTAGGGCATCTAAAGCCTCGGTCACAAATGCCATTACGAACTGCTACGAACAACGATTTTCGACGATGGAAATTCGGGAAGACAATGGAAAAACAGGGAGATTCATACAAAATTATCGTTCGTACGAACCTTTGTGACCGTAGCATAAGATATCCATGAACCTAGTCTACATGTACCATATACGAATGCAAATCTGAAGCTATCACACAAAATAAAGAAACATTCATGGGATAAGACTCTTGTATACCCCAGTCATACCCATGAGACTGACACCAGACTGATGAGAGACCGATCAAACGATTACATTACCTCCAATGGCAAAGAATCGGTTGGTTTGGAGTCAGTTTGCAGTCAGTGTGGTGGTGTGACTAAGATGTATGAGATATTGTCTGTTTAGAGCTCGAAGGGTGTTAATTCATATAATATAACACTGAGTTAATGCCCTTCTAGCTCTGATCAGATGATATACAAATTCTAGTATCAATATTTGGAATGATTTGGATGAAACATACAATTCATCAGTTATGGTTATAAGTCTGTCTAGGTGTAACTAGGAAGGACATATGATGAAGAGATAATTTTCCGGCTTTTACATTTGTTGATGACTCCAAGTATTCAGGTGTAAGAAATGGTGTATCAAAAGAGAATTGAAACCATCCTTCATCATGAAACAAAAACTTAAGCTGATCAGAATAACCTCTAGAATACAGATGTGTATTTGACTTTGATCTCTTTTATATTATATGAATACCCTCCAACACTACATAACTGCTAGAAACACTTATCCCTTTTAAAGAAATACATTTCATAATTCTTTAAAAGCAATACATCACCACTGATATGTGTTAAAATCATTGTTTGAAAAAACTTTTGAAAGTGCTTCTCACCTGCTTGGTCTTTAAATATTCTTGATACTAAGATGGGTATATTGTGCTCTGCTCCACCCTATAAATAGAGAGAAGAAAAGACACAGATAGAGAGAGAGAGAGAGAGAGAGAGTGGGGGAAGACAAAAAGAGAGAGAGAGAGATACATAGCAAGAGAGAGAGGGGGGGGGGCAAGATGGAGGAAGATTTTTTTTTAAAGTAAGAAAAATAGAGGGAGGGGGGGGGAATAAATAAAACTTCAGATTAATCATACAATAAAAAAGTCAATGTACACAATGATAATATTTCAATGTGATTGAATGCCTGTACTATGTAAGTGATATTACCCGATAATTCTGAGCAGGCAAATCTTCAAATTTTGCAACAATCCAATAAAAGAAATATACACCATTCTGCATACAGTCAGCAAGCACGGCAACAATCTGAAAATCAGGAGTTGCTATTTGTCTTTCTTACGCAGCTTTGCTATTCACTGTGAAAAAAGTGTAACTTTGCTACATGCAACTTGCAATTTTATACCCCGTATGACATTTTAAATGGGACGCCGATTAAATGTTTCAGCTAGAGTTACACTCATGGCTTCTTAAAGCCTTCAAATGCTGGCTGAAAGGCATTTGCTTGCCATTACTGCTTAGAATCAAAGCTTTGAAACCAAATTTAAAGGTAGCATCAGGAATTTAGTTGGAAGATCACTCCCATTAGTAAGAAATTTGATTTTTGTTCAATACTTTCTTGATATACCATTTTGACGCTAACATCTGCTGACAACCGAAGGAGAATTACTTCTTATAATTTCTCATAGACTTAATGCCATTCTGAATGTCACAAGATGATGATATTCTAAAGCTTTAAGTGTCTGATAGTTATAATCACAATTACAAAAGAAATATTCCACAGACCTACCCCCACCAAAAATGGAGAGGGGGTGAAAAACCTCTCTTCTAACAAGTAGGAACCTTCTTCATGACACACGAACAAGGCTCAGAATTCCTAGTACTATTTATTCTTTTTAATATTTCATCATCTTAACCAGTTCCTTCAGTGACTACTCGTAAGCCATATGCATCATCCTTTCATTATTTCTCCTTTAAAGGGATCGTTTAACAGTGTTAAATCTGAGATACACGGCCCTACATGTTATTAGTGTCTGTGATATGGTGTAATAATGAAGCCCTAAAAAAATTGCGCTTCAAAATGATCAAGAAGTGCCTCAAAAAGTAAAAATCTTTGATTGACCGGTTTTACCATACTCGTTTTCCCTAATAGACTATAGTGTTATGAAAACCATCAGGCGAACGGTTTTCAAAATTTGTAATTCCAATCATAAATATCTTGATAATCAGACAGGCGATCAGCTTGTAAAAGTCATGGGGTTCCTGACTGACCTAAAGGTTTATGATTATCATTGCATCATGAGCTAAATCCAGAATTTTGTTTCAGAATCTGAGACAAAGTTACCGGATCCCTTTAACTAAATTAACAACAAAAAGTAATCTCCATATCGCAAAAAACACTGGACATTTCGTGCCTCATCATAAGGGTTTGTAAAAGAATAACTGAAGCAATTCTTCAAATCAAGGAATTTATCTTTAAAATATCAAGTACTCTTGTGGTGTTTACATTTGACCAAAGACTTCCTCCTAATATTTACAGAAGGACTATTACCAGGGCATTTATTCCAAATCCACTGTAATATATCGCAGCCGGAGAAAATTGGTTCTACAGGAATAGAGAGTGAGAGAACGAGCAAGAGAGAAAAAAGAGAGAGAGAAAGAGTGAGAAAGAAGAAAGATAGTGTGAGAGATAGATAGCCAGAGATAGCTATATATAGAGAGAGAGAGAGAGAGAGAGAGAAAGAGAGAGAGAGAGAGAGAGAGAGAGGGAGGGAGAAATAGACTAGAGGGAGAGAGAGAGGGGGGAAGAGAGAGAGATAGACACAGAGAGAGAGAGGAAAACTCATGAGAAAGACTTTACAAAATAATATTGATCTAAATAACAGATAGGGTAGAGTGAAATGGAAAGGGAGAGGGAGAGAGAGGGGGTAGAATAGGGGAGAAATTTCCTCTACCCAACCTACTGTAATGTTGTTCCAGTTGTGATTCAACTGTTTTTGCAGCATGAAACTTTCTTGGATCTGAACCACTCACAAAATTCACGAACATTTCATACACAAAAAAGTCTCTGTTTTTAGCATATAATGTCAAGTCTCCATCAGCCAGGTCATTGTGACAGATTTAAAGAGAGTTGCTCTCATCAAAGCAAATCTCTGTATGTGATACTTTGATCTCTATACACAAACACCCATCCCATGATGGGAGCTTTCCATGTCATCTCCGTTACTCATCCCTTTCTCAACAATTAGTCGCATCCCAAGCCAATCTTTTTCATTTCTAAATGATGGAACCTGTCCTAGATTGTACAGCACAAATAGATTTTGTGCAGGCAGTGCACTTTGGTACATAATGCTAGTCTGATACTTGGTTGTTTTGTTACTCTACTCCTAATGGAGATGCATCAAGCATTGTCATCTTTTCATAAATCGATTTTCATGTATTCAGAGTGATGGTGAAAATCCAGATTACACTTAAGATTTGAACAAATGAATTCCTCTATTCTTGTTTTGGCTTTATATACAAATCTCTGATGGCAAATGCATAACAAAGAGATTACCAGAACATTTCTCCAAACATCATTGTACTGTTAGAGGTATAATTGAAACTCCTATGGTCATTAGACATAAAAATCACAGCAAAGCTGCATGAACATAAAATGTATTTGAAAAGGAAATCTGGAGAGCATACTTCTGCACTGAAAATTGAAAATACTCTCGACCAACTGCCAGGAAGGCTAACATGAATAGCCCTACCCCATCTATGACTGATCACTGTTCACTTTCAGCAAAGCTACTGGTCTATCATAAATAAACAGGTAGACATGATCTTGATTCCACCAATAGTCAGAGCTTGGACACAGAAGGGCATTAAGTCATATGATATTTCAGAGAGTTGACGTCCTTCTGGCTCTCAGGAGACGATATCATCCTATCACGCTGGTGATGTACTCCATGACAACGAATGTCATCCTCCTACGTGTTTCGGTAATCTCCTCCACTGATGAAAGTATGAAATGGTATCAAATGCTTATGCGGGCAATTCCATCATTTACCTCAAACAAGAGTAGAAACGAGAGTCCTGTATTCCAGTTTATTTCTCAGCAAGATTCGATTTAACATTACAAATTTCTGTAACTCATGAAAACTAGGGGGCTGTATGTCATGTATACCTAGATCATGTTGTGACATGTGAATGATGTGAGATTACTTGTAGCTGGAACAGAGGTCAGATAGTTTGATATGTTTTGTCCAGCTACCAATAGAGATTAACAAACATTTAGAGGCAGCATTCAATATGCCATTCAGATGAACACTTCATGTAAAAGTGGCTTACCTTTATACTGAGTCCAAGGCCCCAACTCTTTGTCTTCTTATTGTAATAACTCTCTCCTAAAAGGGTAAAATAAAGCAATAAACAAATATTTAATACAAAAATCATTACTTAAAGAAACTAGAAGTATCAGGCAACAGAAGAATTGTACTATTCTGTAGGCTCTATTTAAAGATTATTGATATTGGAATTCAAATGAAATGCATTTTTGAGAATGATATAGATGTTCCTTCGTGAAACTGTTATTATTTCTTCCAATAAAGTGAAAATACAAAAGATTGATGTGCCTTGCTTGGTTCAGATCTCTTGATGCCTCACAGAATTCATGAAATACTAAATTCTTTCTGATTTAATTCTGGAAAGAAATCTCTCACTCTATGTTTCTCCTATTGTCTTTGCTCTCTGAACGATTTAGACTAATACTGATTCATTGTACCTTTCATGATATTCAAAAGACATAAACTACATTTTGCTGGAAAGTGATAGTTTTTTCTTATAAAGTAAAGAATAAATCTAACTTACCCTTGCGGAGTCCACTTCTGTTCCATTTGTCTAGATAATAAATAAAGAGAAGATGAGAATATTGAAGGAAATTTAGTGGGGGAACTGGTACAACAACAAAAATCTGATGTGGTTTGTACTTGTTTTAAGTACTCGGTTGGATAGCATTATCAAGAAAAATATTGAAAGCGGGTTGAGAATCTCAAATAAAACAAGTTGTAATTGTGAAAAAGTTAGTTTCATTATTTTCAATTTTCTTTTTGCTGAGGAAATTAATCATGCTGCCCACAACAGTTAAGCCTGGTTTTGCAACATGTTTTCTTTTGGTATTCTAGACCAATGGTTAGGAAACAGCACTAAAAGAAAAAACCTAGTAATAAGTAGTTCCGACTTATTCATCTTCACATCCAAGGTCACACATCCGCTAAATAGCACCTATATCAAACGCACCTGTCCCCAAATTGACCATGCCTGCAGATAAAATCTACTCCATCACACTATACCCTGGTAAATAGCATCTACTATTTTATGAGAACATGATATCATACCACTGATCGATTAACAGTATGCTTAGAGTGTGAAAGTAATTAATGAATTTCTTCTCTGCACCTGCTTTCATGCCTTTAACAATAGACACCTGATGAAAAGTCTAGTGATAATAGATGACATGAATGTTAAATTAAGAGGCAATAAGTGAGTGAAAGTGTGAAACGTGTTATGAACTCTGGGGGGTGTTTCACAAAGACTAAGATCGACTTTAAGTTGGACTTAAGTATAACAGGCCGTTCGTGCCACTGTTTGCTCTTACCATTTACTGGCATTTGTCTTTCATGGGACGTACAAATCGTGGTCTCAAATCTACAGAGTTTACATTTTTGATAGTTCATTATTGAAGGAAAAAATATTATCTAAAGATTATAATTTAGAGACCAATGGGGATAGCAACCATTGGCAAGAACGGCCTGCTATACTTAAGTCCAACTTAAAGTTGATCTTAGTCTTTGTGAAACACCCCCCAGGATCTCCGGATGATAGAATCAAAAGCATTTTCTGAACAACTCCATATGGGTCTTCAAAGATAGTGCATTGTCTGTTTAGGATGCTAAATGGTATATACTTTAAAGGCATCGTTTAACAATGTTAAATCAGAGATGCATATGGCCCTACGTGTTATCAGTGTCTGTGATATGGTGTAATATTGAAGCCCTAAAAAAATTGCGCTTCAAAATGATCATGAAGTGCCTCAAAAAAGTAAAAATCTTTGAGTAACCGGTTTTACCATACTCATTTTCCCCAATAGACTGTAGTGTTATAAAAACCGTTAGGAAAACGAAAAATGAAATTTCGATTTCCAATCATAAATATCTTGATAATTAAACATGCGATCGGCTTGTAAAAGTCATGGGATTCCTGACTGACCTAAAGGTTTATAATTATGATTGCAGCACGAGCTAAATCTAGGATTTTGTTTCAGAATATGAGGCAATGTTACTGAGTCACTTTAAGACAGAGTGAACGTCCTCCTGGTTCCAAACATACATTATAACATGCCTGCTCTGAGCATGCAAGTCAAAACAAAAGTTCCTAACAACAGAGTCATTTTCATCTTCCCCAATTTCATCTAAGCTACTCAACACAGGGTTACCAGAGGACATTCACCAACAACAAAAAATTGCTGGAAGATGAAATTGTTGCTAATCCTCAAAATTGGATGAAGAGCACATCTAAAACAGCTGCTCGGTAGCGACCAGGATGGCCTAAATACAATTACCTAGCTGAGAGAGAGTCAGAGAGAGAGTCAGAGAGAGAGATTAATGATCCCAACCCTAGGGTCACCCTGTAAATTGGACTTAATGGAATCAAAGATGAATTGTAACTGGGCTGATTTGTAGAAGGCAGGGAGGAAAAAAACAGAGAGGCGGGAAGAAGGTGTTTTCCCACTATCTCAGAATAACAAGTTTTGGTCATGAGATCTAGCATTCGTCTGATTTAAGGGTTCTGGACCGTTTCATAAAACTGTTATATCAATAACAAGGTTAAATATCTACATGTATAACCAATTTGCTCACAGACAATCAAATGCACTGATTTGAATAGCCTATAACAGTTATCGTAACATGTTATTGGTAAAAAGTTTTATGAACAGGGACTTGCTGAATGCTGGAATTCAAAGGCAAATTATGAGGTAAATTTTAGATGTTGAGTGATATAATGTTCACAATTGGCAAACCCCAACTCTAGGGAGAAATGTATTTTTGATTTTATTTTTTTATCTTTTATTCTATCTTTTTATGAATTAAACTGATAGGCAGTAGAATGAATGAGAGGGTGAGAGAGAGAGAGAAAGAGAGAGAGAGATAGAAAGAGAGAAAGAGAGAGAGAGAGTACCCTGTTACATTACACTGTCAATCCAAATCCATATTCAACCAAAATTAGAGCATACGTGGCTTTGGGCATGATGTGGTTTAAGACCTCATTCCAATGACACTCATATTTCAAAATCCCACATATTCCACACCGATTGAAAAACAATTAATACGTAATCAACTGTCTGCATATCCATAATTGTAGTACCCAAAATGAAACTCCACCCCCTTCCAAAAAAAAAGAGTACCAAGGTTTTGGACAACAATCCATCCTCATATTGAGTAAATACTTAAACTGGGGGTTATGTTCAGTGTTCAGACTTCAGACTTCAATGTCACATAATTTCCCTGGTATACTTTTGGTTAAAAAAACACACTTATGAAATAACGTACAATGTTCAAATTTCAACAAATTATGTTCAAAACTCCCCTCATAATCAAATATATGAAAACATCCCAATAACTCTTGATGAAAGTATCCTTAAAAGTATTAAAATGAGATTTGCTTGTCTGAGTGACATCGCACACACACACACACACAAAACACCACCACAAATAGGTTTTCCATTGTCTGTAAGCCATACATGGATTCGGAAAATGCCTTTGGACTGTTTAAAGTGGGCTTTCTATACCCTATTCCCATTCCACGAAGTAAAATAGGATCTTTCCTACTATGCACACTCAAAGAGTATTTGAACACTTTAGGGGAGGGTTAAATTAGAAACTTACAACACTGAAAACACTACAGGATATTTATGAAAGAAAGAGAGAAAACAAAGAAATATGGTATAGAAAAGAATCGCAGCGCGCACTCAAAGAAGAAAACCCCAAAATATCAATAAGAGCTTGGCGTAATCTGTGCGCCCCATTTACCCCCAAGGCCCTGAAATAGTTTTGCGACTAGGTAGAACATTGCCGACAGCCTGAGCATGCATGGATTGCGATGGTATGAAAGTGCAATTACGTGGGATCTTTTCTTGAAAGGGATGGCGGAGATTTGAAATGAGGGCATTTTGCTCCAGGTTATTGAACTTCAGATGGAGTAATGACTCAGAAGTGATCTGGTTTCTACACCTTTTTTCTTCTTTTAACATGCAGTATTTGCTTAGAAGCATTTTCAGAAAACAATACAGGCTAGGTTCGCAGTTTAATCTAAGGGCTGTGTGTATGTATTTGTATTAGACAAAGATAACTCTTTATTCTTAGTTTCAAATACACCACATACTGGTAACTGTTGGTATATTGGTTTGCGTATTTGAGGTTTTTATCTTTGATATCTAAAAATTGTTACAGGTGACTCTAAATCTGGTAATGAATTAAATAAGAAAATGTTTTTGAATAACCCCAAAAGACAAAATCCTTACTTTTCATCTTTAAACAAGCAAATGACTGGTGCCATACAAAGCATGAAATGATTTTTTTTTTTAAGAAGATACATTGCCCCTCTCAAATACCTTAAAGAGTTTAAGTGGAATAATGTGTCATAATGAACTAAAAAACAAATGTCCTGCTCTTTTCAAAGTTTAAGTTTGTTTCTATATTACTTTAATTAACAAAGATTTGTTTTCAAATTGATAGCACTCAAAGTAGATTCTGCAAATCACATAGGTCATCCACTTCCACATTAGCGATCAATGGACACATGGTTCTGTGACACGTCTTCCAGTGACATTTCCTCTGCGGTCAATACCCTACACTGACCGTATTCTTACCTTCAAACTTGGACCAAACACCACACATCGTACCTAATAACATCAAAGATCAAACAAATTGGTACTTGGAGGTCTAAGATGTTCGCTTGGACTTGATTAATTTTACAGGGGAGGGAGGAGAAGCATGGAAAGGAACAACAAATATCAAATTCATATTTCAGGTTATTGAACCGATGGCACGGATACACATGTAAATTGTCATTATTGGCATTTCTTCATGTCCATCTTGGGAGCATACTGCTATGCATGAGAATGAGACCATTACGTCTGCCTTCTGAAAAAGATAATGCAATTCTTATTCCATGAAACATGGATCAAAGTAAACATCTGAAGAAACAGTGATTTACATTTGATTGCAAGATGGGGGGTCCTGCACTTTTTCTTTACAAAATTTGGAATTTCATGACTTTATTATTATTAATGTTTTCCCTCAAGTAATCCTTTAAAATATCATGACCCTACCCTTTGTTCACGGACTAAGCATTGTTCATACCCTTGCAGAGATTGTGGCATTGTTCCCACTTTCAACAGTTTTCAATTTTTTATCATAGCTAAGCTGAACAAAAGTGGTTTCTGAAGTTGTGGGGCAACTAAAATAGACACATGGGCAACTCAGAAGAGTCAGAGTGAATATTTGGTTGCCTGGATCCATGACCACAAATAAACATACTGGAAACATATATTCATGCTTCATTTAAGGCAACCAATTTCAGTAATGTCGATAGTTGATTATATTCAAATAAACGTAAAACTCCCATTTTGTTTATAGGGCATTGCAAGGTTTACTCTTATCTGATTTAATCTGAATTAGGTTTTTTTAAAAATTCAAAAAAAATTGTTATTCTTTGCGCTGAAGAGTTTCAAAAAGTTTAACGCTATATCCACATCTTCCTAAGATAATACCTTAAGGCAAGGCTCCACACATAATTTTTTGGAAGGGGGTCTGGAATGAACATTTATAGTTTGTATCTATGAGCCCTATGTAAATAAATTCAGAATTTGGGGTTCGGACTTAAATTTGGGTGCCTATGTGTCCCAGGCGCCTGTTTGTGTTTCCAGTTATACAAATCTGAGATGCATGGCCCCACGTGTTATCAGTGTCTGTGATGTGGTGTAATATTGAATCCCTAAAAAAAAAAGTGCTTCAAAATGATCATGAAGAGCCTCAAAAAAGTAAAAATCTTTGAGTGACCGGTTTACCATACTCATTTTCCCCACTAGAGACTGTTAGTGTTATAAAAACCGTTAGGAAAACGAAAAATGTAATTTCTATTTCCAATCATAAATATCATGATAATCAGACAGGCGATCGGCTTGTAAAAGTCATGGGATTCCTGACTGACCTAAAGGTTTATAATTATCATTGCAGCATGAGCTAAATCCAGGATTTTGTTTCAGAATCTGAGGCAATGTTACCGAGCCACTTTAAGGCAACCAATTTCAGTAATGTCGATACTTGATTATGTGCAAATAAAACTTCAATTTTGTTTATAGGGCATTGCAAGGTTTATTCTTATCTGATTTAATCTGATTTACGTTCTTTTTTATTTTTAATTTGTTCTTTATGCTGAAGAATTTCAAAAAGTTAAATGCTATATCCACATCTTCCCAAGATAAACCCTTAAGGCAAGGCTCCACACCTTACTTTTTTGGAAGGGGGTCTGGAAATTAACATTTTAGAGTTTGTATCAATGAGCCCTAAGGAAAATAAATTCAGAATTTGGGGTTCGGACTTAAATTTGGGTGCCTATGTGTCCCAGGTGCCTGTTTGTGTTGAGCCGTGCTTAAGGTATCACAGATATAAAAATGGCTTAAAAGCAGTTATATATTTAGCTTTTCAAATATTCAAATGCTAATGGTGGAGCCTGTTTGGTAAGTAATTATCTTTCAATGTTTTATATACCGGTATATCAAATATTTTATTAAGCTAGTTAACATTAAAATCTGGGGCAATATTCTGAAAACTGTGTTACAAATCGCATGGAATAAACATTTATTATTGGTGCTCATGCAGGCGTCTCTCACAAATGTACACTCATACATGACCTTCAACGTGCACTTCTAGTATCGGAGCAAACTGATGATTAAGAAAGGTTAATTTGAACATTAAAAGATAATAAATCGCTATTAAAGATTCATCAGTTGTGATGCTCGTCCCATGTGCTATAATAAAGTGGGCCTTAATCCAAACGTTCTAGATGCTTATGTCGCCTTTAGCTCTAACCTCTAATTGGCCATTCCCATTAGCCACATTCCCATCAATTAAAGGTGCTGTGATATCTGTTTGGGGAGTCCTCATATCATAGTCTCATTGTTCAGTCTTCTAAGTCAAACTGTAGACTGCATATATATTTCTCACATGAATAATAACATATTGCATTTCTATAGCATATTCCGTGAATACTCATTGCGCTTTACATAGTTGTTATTATTACCCCTGGTAACTAGAATTTATATAGCGCTTAATACGGAATACCGTCTCTATTAAAGCGCTTTACAGATATTATTACCCCGGTCCTCAGATTCATTCATGCACAATGTGCACCATCTCCACTCCCAGGGGAGTATTCCTACCATATGGTCACCGTGAGGGCATAGGCAATTACACCGGGTCCCCATTTCTCTCTTGGGTATTGAGTGGCAAATGTAGATTAATACCTTGCCAAAGGACATTAGTGCAGTGTCAGGGATCGAACCACAAACTTTGAATTTCAAGTCAAGTGCTTAAACCACTCAACTATGACACTTCTACTTCTAAATATTGTTCCATGCTTTGGAATTGGAATTGTATAAAATGCGCAAGGTTCATTTTGTAGAAGGGCAAGGGAAAATCCCTACACTATAAACCAAATTCCTAATTTCAACCCTGAACCCTACTCGGTACCTTACCCTTTACTTTAACCCTAATCCTATCCTAAAAATCATAGAAGCTCTTCTGATTAAGGCTCGTTTAGATATGATGTGGCAAAACTGGTGGTTTGATATGATGACGTAAAGTAAGTGTAATACGCTTCACATTTCTGTATCTTTGTTGCGCGCAGTTGCCATTCATTTACACGACCGCTGCGGCTTCTTTGCGGCGATTTACTCCACCTTATCTGAACACACTTCTACAGCACACCTTTAATGAAATACAGCCAGTAGCAAATGTCATCAAAAAACAAAGTATAAACACCAGTTATAATCCTCTCTAAACCTCTCACTTTGGGTATTACAAATCATCAGTATGGAGCCACAAGTGCTTTAACTCATATACTTTCACACAGAAGTGACAAAACTAATGCTATCGTGGTTCAAAACAGACGATATGATAAAGGTACAAAAGAGAAGTCTACAAATACAGACTAGCTTGTAAACAGTATGTGCTCTATTGCTTAGAGAAAGGGCAAGAGGGTCCCAAATCCCAGCTCTACCCCATTTAGTTGAGGCAGGGAGATGTGAGTTTTATTGAGTGAGGTATCAATTTCTAACCCCTTGTCTTATCAAATCATGTGTTCATTCAAATTGCTCAAGGACAGCTGCACTAAACATAAAAGGTTTCTTTTTTAATTTCAAAATGTTATAGCGACAGAATACGTTCCGAAAAGCTTTGGGACACCTAGACAAATTGGAGGATACGTGAGTGAAATATTTCTTATGGCAATTACATTTGTAAATGGTAATAAAGATTAATACTTTCCCTCAACTGAAAACACAGTTCAAACTAGAATGTACTGTACAACCTAAAAGGATCAACACAATTTTGATTGAATTTTCTTTTATATGCATTACAAACCATTATCTTAAGATTTCTATCCAGAACCTATATTAACTGACAGGAGAACGACCTGTTCCATGAATATCGGTTGTAGTGAAATATTCCACATACATGAAAAACACAGCTAACACTCAAAATAACTTTCTCCATAAGGAAAAGGCAGTGTTACCAGTATTTTGCAAATTTTTACAGAGTTTGATGAAACCAGAAAGTGAACCGTTACCAGGGTGAAACAAGAGGAACCTGGTTTAACCTCATGCAATGCTCAAGGTGATGAAGATTGACCACAGATGGCTCTTCTTACCGCTGACCACCGCTTCACCGTGCAGCTGTATTTTCCTTACCGATGCATTACCAAGGCGGTTGTATCAATGTCAACTACATTTACAATGCCTAGTAGATGTCAAGTAATGCCAACTAAATACCTGTAGCATGTTGTGCATGTGTTAAACACGAGTATATGAAGCTGTATTTCTGGTTCAAATTGTTTCTTACCTATGTCATATGCAGATCAAGTAAAAGATAGCCCTACATGTCTATTCTATTGATAAACCATTGTTTTTCTGTTTGTTTGTGTTTGTTTTTTGGGTGATTGCAGTAAGTATAGTTTTGTGTAATGCCATTTTGTATTTTTAAAATATCATGTAGGCCTGTAATTATATTAAATACTTTTAAATTTCTGGGTCAACCTCACATACATGTAAGGGCCTTTTTCCTTTTTTGGCTGCTACCTACTCCAGCATACCGGTACATGCATCTATCTGTATATGGTATTTCATGTTATTTTCTTGTATGTATCTTGTCATAATTTCAAAATTCTTCTGTTGTGTTTTTATACTGCAAGTGAAATGAAATAAATGAATCTTTTAAAACTAAGGGAAAACATAATCTACTTCTCTATTTCACCTCATTATCTCAGTAACATAGATGATAAAAAGCGGCAAAGTTTTTTTTTTTTTTACTTCTTTTTTTTTTGTCAGAGAATTAATATAAAACTGTGAATCTGATGGTACATGTACATGTGTATCAGTCTTGTCTCCCTCACTATATGTACCGGTAGCTCAAAGTGAATGAATACTATTAAATACAGATTATCAATGTCAATTCTGTATTGTTTATTCTAGACTCAATCTACTCTTAAGTATCGTACCCATATGTCATGGTAAGCGACCACCGAGGCGAGGCATGCATATAATTTAGTTTCCCTCAACCCAACTGCCATTCATTTAAAGGTACAGAAAAGCACCACTGTTTACAGTGTCATATGTGAATGACCTTTACAGGGTTAATTATATTAAAAGCTCAAGTTTGAATTTCAACCTTCTTGACGAGTGATGAGCTCATGAATGCTGGTGATAGGTAAATATCATCGGCTGATCTCTAGAAGGGCTTTAAAGGTATTACAAAGTTTTGGTATGGGGTCATGAATTCGGTTCAAATGAACATATTGAAAGCATATGCGATTTTACAATATTCAATGATCGTTGTCGTGGTTAAAATCGAGTCTAAAGTGATGAAATTGTAAATAATAAACTCTTTATGTTGTATAGCGCCCTCTCAAGACTGATATTACTTTAGCTTTAAAACAATGTTTCTTGACTACAATCGACCGATTTGCTATTTCCGTTTGGAAATTATGTCGGAACTGCATATTCTGAGATTTTCATGGTCGCAGCTACCATGAAATGGCCTTAGGCGCTATTTGAAATATTTGAAATTGTGGGACCGACATCTTTAAGTCCTCTCTGAGGGACTTGGTAATGAGGGACCTCACGGTCACGAGACCACTGCTCTACCACTGAGCCATTGTGCCTCCTGTATCAAAGTTAATGTCATTTGGATCTCAGGAGACATACATTTATATCTTTTTTTATTCTAAAATTGAAATAAAGAGAACTTGAATTTAGACTCACTTCATGACCACCATTTGGATCTACCGGGTTGACTACGAATGTCTCTTCTTTCTGGAGGATGATGGTTTCTGTTGAGAGCTGGACGCGGACTCTCTGGGCATTCTTGGGACCATTACAGATGCTCAGGAACCCCGTCTTCACCTTCAATTACAGATTAAAAAACCAAAACAAATGTCTTCATTAAAATAATGATGATGATGATGATGATGTTAATGATAGCAACACAAATAAAGACAATAACAACAACAACAACAAAATAATATGCCAATAAAATAACAACAACAACAATAATAATAATAATAATAATAATAATAATAAAAATGATAATAAAAATAAATAATAAACACAACAATAACGACAATAACATTAATCATGAATTAAAAATAATACAGGTAAACAAGTATTACCGATCATAACTTGTGAGGCAAATTTTATAATTTTTATCATTTACAACAACAAACAAAAAATCCTCTAATTGCTTTCTCCATAAACCTGACCATGCACAATGCTATTCTTCATCCATGATGTCAGAGCTAAAGCCTCACACAATCCTGTTGATTGCTCAAAAGGAAAGTTTCAACACGAAAAAAAAATGCATCTGCAATGCATAATATGGACTTACATGTAAATACCTGGGAATTTTCAGGAAAAAAGTTACCCTGTAATGGGACCCAGGGAGGCATTGTCAGGCTGACCATCTCCTAAGTAAATGTGTTTATGGTAAGTATTATACTGATGTTGCATGAACATCTCTTGCTTTGTACACAAGACGAGGTTCATAGGACGGAAAGTACAGTGCTATTATATAGTGGAGCAAATTTTCTGATGACAAGTTGACAACTAGAAGGCAGTTACTGCCATTGATAACACATGGCTCTTACGATCTTTTTGCGGGCAGCCGAGGAAATGCATGCTAGTCATTAATTATGAAGAGACATGTCCTCATGAAAATAATTAATTTGTACTCTATTCATACATACTTTCTGTAATTGATCGTCTCCCTCATAGGGCACGCATAATGCGCACTAATCATGTAGAATTGTACATGTACGTGCATTATTAACGAGCAATAATATCTAAAATAGAATACAGCAGATAGATTCAACTCCCACTCAGTCCTAGAAAAAAGCTTATATCTGTATCCTCTACAAGTAGTGTTCAGATGGGATGATTTAAATTTCATTCAAAAATTCATAACATGAGAAATGTAATAGCAGAATATAAAGTACAGTTACATGTATATGCATCTACCAGTACAATTCATTTGAGAGAACTGAACTACCCTAAAATGCAAAAAATATATTTACATGTGTGTTTAGAGGCTTGTTTGATAATAATAATAATAACAATATATGTATATAATGCATTTTCCATATATACATGTTCAAATGCACTTTACAATTATGTTGTTAACAGAAGAGGTGAGTTTTGAGATATTTTTTAAAGGTATTGAGAGATTGCTGGTTGCGAAGAAATCTGAGTAGGTTATATTCCACAGTTTGGGAGCAGCAGTTTTGAATATATTTATCAACAACTACCGGTATGCAAATATTGTCCAAGTCAAAATAGAGCCTTTGCTTGCAAAGGACAGAAAAGAGCACAATGCTAATGTTTATGAACCATAAAACATTGTATGACTTTATAGGATTCAAAATAAAGTTTTCCTTTATAGTAAACACATAAACACAACCCCCTACCCTCATGCACTATACTAGACACTGATCAGATAATAGGGAAATTCAGTATTATATGGCGCAAATTACCAGAAGTAGGTCATAAAAGAAAATAAATACTAGATAATTGATCAATCAAGTCATAAATTCCACAAGCTGTAAATGGTAGGGCTGTTCTGTATCTTTATTTGATAATGGCATAAACTGGCCCATTTCGCTGGAGGCAATGATCCCATTAGGATATGTAATAGGGAGTCTTTAGATGTTTTCCATGGATTTACTGGTATGATTAATGATAATAACAAACTTATGAATATTGTAATGGTGCTGAAAATACAATTAAAATGTAGTCATAAAGCTGTATGGGGACCAAATAACATTGTAATTAACATGCATGCATAGATCAGCCCCCAACTCCTAAAAGTACTTTTTAAAACAAGTTCTTTTCTACTTTTAGTATAGTTTCATACCTACCGTATGCTTCAATAAAAACCTACTTAAGATTTTCATATATCATGATTGTAAAAAACACATCATTGAAAGGATTTGTCTCACTAATGAGTAAGTACATTGTATTTAAAAAATATTTTAAAATGTTGATATATCGAGGATGTAACACACATACAAAAAACAAAAATAAATATATAAAAATAACCATATTAACTCTTTTATTGGACTATCCTTTCGAATACAAAATGTTAAATACAACCAAATTTTCTGTACAAATATGTATACTTACCACAACCATTTTCCTACTGCTTGCACAACATATAAAGATCTGCTTTACAGGTCACAAATTAATTAACCTTGTATCACAGCAGACTAAGTAAAGTCACTTTATAAATACTTCCACAGTTCAAAGCACCCAAGTAAAAATAAAACATCGCCCAAGTATAAATATCGGTATAAATCCAGTCTGTCATCCAGTAGCGATTCACAGAGCAAGTAAATCTCAGCAGAAAAACAAATACTTAATATCCACACCATGAAACCAAAGGGGTATTGTGGACGTTGTCAGATCCGAGACTACAAATGAAGGTTTTCGTGCCTGGTCCACATTCCTTCCCTATAGTCCAGACAACGTGTACATAAGCAAGACCTGTCCATGGTTGATAAAGGACCTCAATTCAAACAAAATCATTTCTTTCACCCTCCCCGGCACAGATCCACTTCTGTCCTTGTGTATGAATAGGGCTGAACAAAAGAAGTAACTGCTTTGGGGAATGTCCACACTGGACACATAAAATGACTTGGAACACTGTTTAATTTATAGCCTGTTCAGACTATAGGGTGTTTATACCAAACTTTCATAAAGAAACGTTGTATAAAAGAATCATCGTATAATGAAAGGCGTGTACATTCAGACTAGAAAGCAACATTGTATAAAGAAATGTATAAAGAAAAGAATTTTGACGAATTCAGTTGACATGGCAGCCGGTCAATCATTAGTGCATGCTCACAGTAAGCCCCTCCCAGTTATACCACGTTCAGAATAGAGTGGGATCCTGATTTTCTATCAAGTTTTCTTTCAAAACGATGCTCAAACGGGTGTTTTGTTATACAACGTTCCATTATACGTTTCTTTATACAATGTTTACACTAGGAAAAATGTATTGACTTAATGAATGCTGGTATAGTCTAAATGCAGGGTTAGACAAGTACTGAGAGGACAAAAAACATTAACACAATATGGGCATGTTCCATAGAAGCTCTGGCAATGAACGAGAGCAAGTAGTTATGTTTACACAAGTACATTTCACTTCAGAGCATGCTTTTTCCCCTAAATATAAGCTTTAATGATACTACTACAGTCAAACCTGCTTTAGTGACCACCTGTCTACAAAGACCACATTGTTTGTTTCCCTTGAAAATGGTTTCCCATTGAAACATGTACTAAAGGAACCTGTCTACAAAGACCACCTGCCTACAAAGACCACTTTTTGTGTTTCCCTTGGGTGGTCGCTATAGACAGGTTTGACTGTATCAGGTAGATGACTTCATTGACTTTTGTTTATTCAAAGTCAGTGTCTGACTCTTCATTATGACGATAGACACATTTTCTTACGATAAAATATCTTTATTTGCTGAAAAATGTGAAAAAGTGTATCAGCTTTCCATCTTATTTTGATTTTGAATGTTCTTAAGAAATTTGATTACATGGGGATACTATAAAGCTGTTGAAGTATTAAATGAGTCTCATGTACCTGATACGTGTACCGGTAAATAAAAAAAACTCAACTTTAATTCTCTCAACATTTCCTGTTTAATAAGATTTAAATGCACCTGTAATTTGAACAACTTTGCAGGCCAAACAAATGAAAAGGTTAAATTCCAACGGCATTTGAAAGACGATAACAATTTACAAATTCCCTCAAAATGAAAGGGCTTGAAAAATGGCTTTTAGTGGGAAAATAACGACCATTACTTGTCGAATCAACTAAAGTGATTGCAATCACCTAAGTAATAGTCTGATTTTCAGACCCTTTTACCAAATGGTCGTACGTTTTGAGCTGCACAAAGATTCAATCAGTTTAATTTTGGCCATTACAAGTAATGGGTTATTGATGTAGACAAATGCTCATGTACCTGTTACAGCTCATATATGTTATTACCAAAGAAAAAAAGATGTCAGTTATACCCCTTTCAAACTGGTTCTATCGGAGTCACACTGATGAAAATACTGATTGAATTTTCCTTAGTTATGTATACAAAGGTGAAACCGCCGTTTTCCCCGCTGTCGCTTTCATACTGCCAGTGAAATTCATTCGCTGTGGCGAGGTCTTGCCGGAAGTGAAGAATTATTGTGCAATTACTAAGCTATAGCTAAGCATTCGACAAAAAGTCAATAAACACAGCTGGTGACTGCGACCTTTGACCATTTTCATCGGTCTTTTAATCGGTGATTTCTCCTGAACACGTTCACAGTGGCTGTTTCATCGGTGTCACAACAATAGAAAGATAATTTCTCCCGCTCATGAGCAGGAGAATTTAATCGCCTATTTCTCTTCTTTTCATCGGCTATTCTATCGGCTCTTTCTCCTCTGTACCTTTCATAGTGGCCGTTTCATCGGATGCGTCCGGATGCATCCGATGAAAATCAGGCCAGTTTGAAAGGGGTATCAGTCACTCAATAGTGTCTGACCACTCTAGAAGGTAAATGGGTTTCCTTGCATAATTTGAATACTAGGACACTGCTGTTTCAATTTCACAGATAGGACATACATGACATATTCATAATTCCTGCAAAGTTCTACAGAATTTGATGTTGGCTACATAAGGGATATAGTATCTTTAACATAATTGCATGCAAACTGTATATTTTTGCCCACTATGCATTAAATCCAAAGTGTCAACACAGACCTACAGAGGAAAAAATGTTAGTGAGACTGTTACAAAGAGAGAGAGAGAGAGAGAGAGAGAGAGAGAGAGAATAACAGGATGAATAAGAAAAAAGACACAGGAGGGAGAGAGAGAGAGAGAGAGAGCAACAGCCCAAAACACAATCTTCAATTATCTTGTCAACTAAAATACCAACCCCAAATTTTCTCAATAAATGGATCTTTTAAAATCCAAGACATCAATCTTTCCTATCACAAAAGACTCTACATTCCTTCTCTTTCTTTCATTTTGCCAACATCCTTCTCCTATTCATGGCAAACTTTGATGGTTTTAATTGTGAAATCAGTGAATTCTTATACTTTTTATTGTCGGATCAAGGATTTTAAAAGGGGCATTGGAAGCTTGCAAAAAGCATGCTCACCTTTGTGAATGACTTGGCAAAACAAAAATAGGGGCCATATAGAACCTGTTGTAGTGCAGCCCCACTAAGTGTATGTTTCTTGCATTCCTTTTATTCTATAGGCAGTTTCAATCACGTTAACCAGCAAATTTGAGGCAAAAAGGACTTAAATGCTCTTCACAATAGATTTTCTTAACCCTGTACTATTGCTAACTCTGTATTATCTATAACCCTGGAATATTATTTTGCTCTTCACATGGACATTTTTAGACTGTTATATTTACCTAACTTGGACCCTAGACGAATGGGTTAAGAAAAAGTATGCTGTTTTTACTCAAAATCACCAGCTCCGGACTATTTTGATTCCTTGTGGATACTGCTTTGGCCTTCACTGCCATCCTAACCCTACTCTTTATTGCTTTCTTAGCATCACTTTTTTCACTTTGAGGTCCCCTAAAATGGTGCTAGTTAACCCTGCTTTTTGAGGGCCAAATAATCACACACAATCAATGGGTCTAGCCCTCTTTGGTAAAATTGATTTTTTTTTTTTTGTTCATTCTTCCTCCTGCAGTTATATCTTTGTCAAATTACCTCTTCATGACATGTACAACTATGTAATCTATTTGATTGGGATTGTATGAAACAAACTATTTTTTATCGCTCCACATTTCTCCCCCTCCACCATATATCACCTTCATAATTTACAGTTTCTCCCCTAAGGATATTGTAAAACCTTTTAGTTTAATGACTTAACAAAACTCATTTGTATAATAGCACATTCGCACAATCTGCAATCAATCAAATTCAATCTAAAATGACTGATTGCTATAATAAGAAAATCACACTTCATATTATGTTTCCTTCCATGTAATCGTACTTCACTGGACATCTGAGAATAACTGGTGTTAAAACCTAAATAAAATCTTTTAAAATGAAAAATAAAATGTAAATATTTCCTGCTCTCAATCCTAGGATGCACATCAAATATATTACATGATCAATAGAATTTGCCTTACAATATCCCTTGGGTTGGTTCATTTCCAGAGGGTGAAAAACTCTACATTCAAATGTGGAATATGAGGAGGGCCAATTCAGGAATATCTTTGATAAATAAAACAACCTCTGATTCAAAGAACTTTGTTCAATCTAATTCATCACTTCCAATTGCTGATTTTTCTATTTTTTAAAACTTCCTAGAAATAAAAGTATAAATGCAAACACATCCTTTGTATAAAAGACATACCCAGCATTGGTTTCTCATGGGGAATTTGATACCATTCTGTTATTTACCCGATAATGGGTGTTATCAATCACCTAGAGTGGACTTCACTTTCGTAAATGACAGGTCTTATATAATGCACACACCCTCGTTCTAAACCTGCCTTCAGACAACCAGGGGGGCATTTCACAAAACTTGTCATCAGTGACAAATGACAGTTTTTGTTATAACCTACTGAAATCCTTGCTTCTGGTTGGTTATCAGCAGATTTGTCACTGATTTTTGTCATTTGTCATTGAAAAAGGCTTTGTGAAACACCCCCCAGGATTCATTGCATAGCTATACAATAAGTAATTATTTTCCCTTTTCAGAACATCATACAAAGAAACATTGTAGCACGAAAGTCATGTTTAAGCATCGTTTCAAACAAAAACTCAATAAAAATATAAAAAACACATTCAAGTAGAGGGCCCTAGTTGCTGGCCGCCACAAGCGAAATGTCGCTGGAATAAAATAAAGGTAAATTTATCGCTAATAGCCGTGATTTTCACTTGCTTTTTTGTGAATTGTGTCATGTGTACTTTTGTCATCATTTTGAAACAGGATTTGTGCAATATTGAAGAATGGCAGCTCGTCAAATTACGTTTGTTCTGAACGTCTTGATGAACTTGAACAAAGTTTCAATTTATGTCATGTAATATTTGATTTCACATGTATTATTGTATTTTAATGTTTATATCAAATTATAAAAAGTCACACAATTCAGCCTTGGGGCTGTGAGATGATTTTGAATAAAACAAACCAGAATAAGCATTCCACTCTAGTATGGACGTTATATTGTACGAAAATGGTAAAACTGGGCGGGGCTTATCATGAGTGCACACTGATGATTAGCCAGCTATCAACAAAATTTGTTTCTTTAAACAATGTTTCTCCATACAATATTGTTTTGTAGTCTGGACACTCCTTTCGCAATACAATGATTCTTTACGTTTCTTTTATACAAGTTCCATATAAATTTTGTTTAGTCTAAACAGGTTATGGTATATGGATCCAGAATCAGTCAACCCCTTTCCTCTAGTCTTAAAACCATGCAACGTGATCTACCTGTAGGCAGGTTGTGGGTTTATAGTCAGGACTTCATAACTACTGGTGAAATGGAATGATGGATGAAAGATAGCGTAAAAGTATTAGAGAGAAGCTTTGCATCAATCAGGTAAATTAACCCACAAACAGCAAGATAACAAATAGTCAAAAAGTGGAAGTCTGATATCCAGAGCACTCAAAGACAAAATCCTGTAATAACCACTCTATATGAACCACACTTAATGGATACTATACTTATTGCCGCAGCTTTTGCATTGATCATCAATCTTTCACAATTTTACGAGATTAAATATCAATCTATATACATGTTTGCTACACATCCTCGGTGAACCATTAAAAATGACTGGATATACATCATTTAGTCAGAAAATATGCAAAGATTTGGAGTGTAATGCTGCCCAAGAAACTTTTAATCTAAAACAGCTTCACAACATGTCCATGGTTATCCCGTCCTTTTTGAAAGCGATATTTCATGAAACTGTGACAGAGAACTACTATGTGCATAAAATTATCTGACATATTAACAGTTGTACAAAACATCCAGAAAAAACTATAAAAAACATGTTTATGGCATGTCACTGTTCATACATGTACCTCTTGTTGTTGCTGCATTGATTTCATATCTTTAAATTCTTCCTTGCATTCAATCAATGAACATCCTATATCACTCTACTCCCCTCTCCTTAATCCCACCCTGAATTCAATACCTAGAATAATCAATAAATCAATACCTCTGATAACCAACTTACAAACATCTCCTCAGAATATCTCTGCCTACATTTGCCCACAAAATAACAAAAACATATATGAAGTTAAAGGAAAAAGCCCCATATACCTAGTGACATGAATGCATGTAGCTCACATGATAAGTGTATTGCTTCTTTCTGCCCATGTATTGACATAAGAATGACTATTGAAGTATCATAATTCTGACATGTGATGTAACTTTATAGCTTGTGTGCTCAAGTGCCAGTAATCATTGCATTCTCCTGAGCATTGCTACATTACTCCAACATATCATGTTGAAATCTGAATTGCGCCAGATCTTTGCGACACAATATGAGGTTGCCATGACAACTTACTATTGTTGCTCTTCGTATGAATTTAGGCATCAGATTGCCAATCGATGGTGAGGGAATCGGAAGCTGTGTGTGCCTGGAGATACAAGCCCTTACAGTACTTACTTGCTCCAAGAAAATTATGACTTGCTATCACATTACACAAGATGATTTGCTCAGTTCATGAAGCATACATCTTGTTCCATGAGACTTACAGAATTTCACAATTAGAATGAAACTAATCTTTATCCTAGGCTTTGAGTGTGTGATTATGTTTTAAATGAACCTTTCATTTTAAAACACTTTTATCTAAACCATTTGTTTGCATTGTAAATAAAATGCTACATCAATGTATAGTTCTTTAACAGACTTTATAACTAATATCAAACATAACAGAGTTCTTTCTCATTCTTTTCATTAACAAAGTTTAATAGTCCAATGATGATTATGGATTTTCAGATATGTTGTATTTTGCTCATTCATTCCTCTTCAACGCAAGTGTGGAACATAAATCAGTCATTAAAATGTCAAATTCCACACTTGTAAAAAGATGAATGAAAGACAAAAACAATCATAGGACTGGAGATTACTGAAATCAAACTAAAGTTTGACATACATGTAGAGAACTATATAAAGTAATGTTTGAAGCTTCTACCAACCTTGAATTTTTTGAGGGCAAAAAAAAAAAAAAAAGAACAAGGTTGGTAGAAGCTTCAAACATTTCTTTATACGATTATCCCCAACCGATGAAAGTTTTCTGTATCATGTAGAGAACTATTCTGAGGATGGTTACAATATATTGATCTATACCAAACTCTTTAGAACCCAGACCCCAAGGCTTAGTCCCACATGCACATTTTACTGTCTTACCCCATGTGTGAGCCACAGAGGCTGTCGAGGTTCTTGTCTTACAATGGGTAAATCTCTGCTCAGACGAAGGACGTACGGTTCCAGTCCAACCGACAGAATCAAATTGTCAAACCACAGCGTCATTGGCACAGGGGCGGGCACTTCGTCCGAATGCGAAAGATTTTGTGGCGGCGGCGTCGTCTCTGCTTTTTGCGGATCCACAGGAGCTCGCCGATTCTCATCCTTTTTTGTTTTTAACCTAGCACTCTGGTCACTCACGCTTGGTGTTTGTCAGTGGACATACAAGTCATTTAACAAGCTCTTGTAATATTGCTATGGAAACACACAAATCTGGGTATGTGGCCTTCGCTATAAGTCATCATGGTGATGTGATGAATCCATTGTCACTCCCATCATAGTTTGCAAATTTTCAGACATGCCTGCTGCAATATGGAGTCATTCCTAAAAAAATTCACAAACCTGATGATATATTTTGTCAAGACCTGTACATGATGGCTATCGGTCAGGTAGAGTACGAAGCCATCATCAACAGGAAAGAACGCATCAAAAGTGCATCCACATATGATTACCACATGGAGAGTCATAAATGTTGTTCTGAAGTAGTCTCAAAATAAAACAACCTTCATAGGCCCACACACTGCCGATGAATCTAAAAATGACTCCAAATTTCTGAGATATACAAGATAACGACAGCAGGGGCGATAATTTCCTCTAGAAGACTCAAAAAGAAGAAGATCGAGTAATGACAGGCTTGACAAAACAAAATTTTTACCAATGCCAAGAAGATCATTTTTTCACTTATCCACTGAGGGAAATACAATATATGCCTACATCTCTACGTGAATAGTACCAGCATGGATCAAAATCAATTATTTAACTACAAATTAATATGCATCTTTAACAGATTTGAAATATTCATTAGGAAAAAGGTTCCCAACTTCAATGCCAGGGACAAGCATTACAATGCAATGAACTTTGAAATAGGACGTCCCATCAGCGGTAAGACATACAGATCACCCATGACAGGAACAGACAGAAAGGAGGCTCTTCAAAATTTGTGAAAACAAAAAAGCAGCTCAAATTTACCAAATTGACCTGTCACACAATGGGGACAACAAACAAAGCACCTGACCGAAGAGGGACGTATCTCATGACCAAAACCTCATGACTTACCGCTGGCTGGATAACAACATTAGGGTTGGAGGTGTCGGGTAACATGGGTGTAGTGACCACCTATATGTATGGTAACAGAATTAGATTCAGTGCAGAGCAACAGAAATCTGCAGAGCACTGCAGAGCAACAGAATTCTACTGAATAGCACAATGTAGCATCATATCTGGATAGTCAGATAAATACGACTTATTTGTATATGGGTTTAGACCTGAATAAATCACAAGACAAAGAATGTGGCTCATGAATTCTAGATTACTTTGTAATGTACATTGTAGATGCCCGTTTGCCTGTTTGCTCTACATCCTAGCTTAAATATGACTTCATTAAATTCAAGACCATTTGCCCAATTAAGCTTCATCTGGAACACCTTCAAATGCTTCGAACACAGTAATACTCAATCCACCAACTTCTAATGACAGGCAAAGTCATCAAAGACACAACCAGCAATACTGGTGTATAAACAAGTTTTTCTGCATGTAACTATTTCTTGAAATACTACACAAATTTATCAAAATGCAATACAATCTACTTCTACATCCTTCAAACATTATCCTTCGCCTTATACCAGCATGTCTACACTTGGGACTAACCATAATAAGGCTGTAATCAACACAATCTAGATGATATCAACATAGGCTTATCGAGCAACGAAAGACAAGTATCCACAAACCGATGGCATGGCTGGGCATCATGTGGGATTGTGATGTATGAAGCAACAAGAAAAGAAGAGAGATGGTAAGAAATATCGTTTTTCATTTGGAGGAGGCAAGAAGAACTGAACCCATGAGAGAGAGCAAGAGAGAGAGAGAGAGAGAGAGGGTGAGGGTGAGAGAGATAGAGAGATAGAGAGAGAGAGAGAGAGAGAGAGAGATAGTGAGAGAGAGATAGGAAGATAGATAGAGAGAAGGAAAACTACTGCTGCCACGGCAAAGGTAATACTAACAACGCCTTAGGGAGGGACGGAGATATAGGAGACTAGAACAACCCATCGAGTGATATCCCGCGAGGAAAAAATGATTGATCAAAGTGGTAATCTGGACTAGAAGAGAGATCAATGCATACAGTATTGCAAATCTTCCTTACCAAGAAACTCAAGTTTAGGTGTAGAAAAGTTTGGTTAAAGGTGGGCATGATGTATGTTCATTGACTAATTCATTAGCATCAGTTGATACATTACATGCATACATACCGTATACATCTTTTTCAGCTCTTCAGTTATATTTCTATCTTTCAAATGTAGTTTAGTCATTATGTGAAAAAGGTGGAAAAAAGAGTAGGTATAAAAGAGTAGGTATAAAAGGATGTAAAAAGGATGTCCTTTACCTAAATGTACAAGATCGAAAATCGACTCAAAATCACTTTCCCACCCATCCCTCTTTCTCTCCTTGCCCCCTTTTCTCTCTCTCTCTCTCTCTCTCTCTCTCTCTCTCTCTCTCTAACCCTCTCAACCCCCTCCATCCCCTTCTCTCTTTACACCACACACTCTTTCTCTCTCTCTCTCTCTCTCTCTCTCTATCCCAGTAACTTGTTAGTCAATAAGTCATAGTTGTGTACTCACACGCCTATCTCTCCTTTTCTCTCCATCTCTTCCTATCTGTTTGCCCCTGCCCCCACCCTCTCACTCTAGCTCATATATATATGCAATCCACACCTCCAATCATAAACCCTGCATATCAAGCAGTGTGTATTCTTCTCTTCTTCTATCAATTTAAATTCAATAGGCTTTCCAATCTCATAAAGTGGTCTCTGAAATTGAAAATGGAAATTAAAACACATACAATTACAGTCAAGGTTGCCAGACAGAAAGGGTAAGAGAAGGGCTACTTTCCATTATTAAATGGAAGTTGACCTGGTCAGTGAAATGCAAGTGTTCACCAAAATTGTTGTGCAGTTGCAAGTAGATGAATGAAAACAGACTTGGCAAATACTGGTGAGGAATTACCCTAAGATTGATAACTGGTATGAAAGGGAGAACTTTGGGAAGAATAAAGTGAGAAAGGATACTAGGGGATGGCATGTTTACGATGAGAGTGAGATTGTGGATGTTTGCATGCCTCCCAAAGAAGATCGATAAGGTGTTGGCCTCTCATTGACTTTTAGATTAATTGGAAATGTTAGCTTAGAAGCTCAACACGTGTAACCCATTATTCAAACTGTCAAGCAAACCCAGTTAGCAATATCAATCAAACTATTCAGTACAAACAAGGTGAGATGCTCCTTCAACAGAATTCACAACTCAGTGTGAAGGTTACGTAAATGGGAAGAGCATTCTAAGGTCACGCAAGACAGCACACAGCTGCATTTCCAGATGGGATACAAAATAAGTGACTTTGATCTCACTTTCCATCTTTAATTATTCACTATTTTGAATAAGGCAAATTTTTTTTAAAAAGAGCTCACATCAACACAATTTCCCCCTCGATTATGCAAAATGCATAGACAGTGGAAAATTTGACTTTACATAGCACATTATGTACATGTACATGCATCAGCTCAGTACAGATATATGTCTCTTTTTAATACAAAAGCAGCGACAAATCGATGTTCCATAATTAAGAAGAAAGTGAACAAATTAATTTCATGTCATGTGTACATGTATATTTAAATACTTTTCTCAGCCAGTACTGAAGTCAGCAAAGAGATATTTTTCTGAGTTTTGTGATTAGACAAATTATGTGAATACTGAATAATGGGCAAAAATTGAAAAATCAATGATCTGTACATTCCTAGAAAGATCATGGGAGTTTTTCTCTCTTAAAAACATGATAATAAGGAATTATATCATTTGGGAAAAAGGCCTACATGAATATTCATTTGAAATATTCTGCATTTAAACTATACCATGGGAGTAATATGTATATATCTGCTGATAAACTAAAACTACAATCAAAGAATTACAAGATATCATATTGTAGTCACCTTTCCCACTATACATCCCAATTTGGGAAAAAACACGAAAATTCTTCTCTTCAGAATTGTATAGGTTGCCAAGAATCCACAATCGATTTATAACAATTACATTGATGAGCCTGGCCCTCAACAAAAAAATGATGTACAGTACTGTATTTACATATATCAATGTTAAATATGCCAAACAATGCTGGTTGAAATTGGTGAGCAGAGGCTTTTAGAGTGTGCTCTCCTATCCCCATGGCAACCAAGTGGCGGAGCTAGGGCTGGCTAACCCATATTTTCCATCAATATCTAAATTGCATTACATTGCGGAAACATTTGAAATGGCAGGTAGCTAGCTGGTAGATAACAAAGATCACTTGTATGGGCATGCATGCCGACTAAGATGAACTTGTTAGATTGGAATCCAATGGCACTGGGTTCAATTTAAGTTTATGTTTAATGGCAATCCACTAGCTCAATTGGGTTAATTTCTTGAAGTGTGCTTTGCAGCTATGCTTATTTATGTCCACTGTCAACTGAAATCTATATACTGTACATACATGTACATGTATTGTGAACTTTTCCTGCAGCTTGTAGAATGCTTGGATTCCTTGGAGCTCCATGAACTGTATTTCAGAATCTAGAATTTATCAGTAAGTTTTTTTTTTCATGGACTTTACATGTTGTCAAAGCAGATAAACATGGAAAATTCTGGATGCGATATTCCTTTGTAAACCCTGCATGAATTCGAATAGGCGCTATATCTGGCTTATTAAAGTTAGATCAGTTGCATGAGATGGGTGTCACTCTTTACTGAGTGGTTAACATGTGCAAGCCAATCTACTGAAGATATGAAACCATCAAATATTTACAATCAATTCCTCAGTCATTAAAAATTGATTTCCTCTCACAAAATAAATAAGTGGAGCTTACAAGTCATTTCTAATCAATGACTGGGTCAAACTCCACTTGATAATAAATATGATACCCTTCTATCAGACCCACACAGATGATTAAAATCCTGTCCTACAATACACACTCCAGTGATGATTGCTAGGCATTCAATTTTCTACATTAATCTCCGATCCATCTCTATACCTTTAACTCTAATCCTAATCCTAATCCTAATCTAAAACCAATTGGCAACCCTAACCCTTTATCTTTGACAAAAAAAGCTTGAAGATATTGTCACCAGAGAAAATATAAGGTCATGCCAAACCCTGCAGCAAAAACCCTTCTCCCTTAAATTTCTAACATACTTTCACCCTACTGTTACTTTCAGTTTCACCTATACTTTTCAATGCCCCTCCCCTCACCCCCCACCATCAAAATGTCATCACAACAACCCCACCCCCACATTCAACAGTTCCCTTCCAAGCCTGAACAGCATCCAAATCATGCGATTCTGCTGGTGCAGAGATTATTAGGCAGAGCAAATTTACATTTCATATACAGCAGATGCATCGTGTACGTCGGAAGAAAAGCAAATGCCACAATGGCATTCATACCATTTCACAGTTCACCGAAACGAATAACGAAATGAATTGGTTGGGGGAGAAAGATCATGAAATTGTAGATACAGAGAGGTGCTAGCTGACTATACATGTACTGAATACCAGCTTTCTTAGTTCAATATCTTTTAATCGTGATCATATGCATAGACAATGCTTTCGATTTTCTTTAGTTACCTGATGGGCAAGTAAAAATAATGATGTGGGTGCCTGAGCAAATGTTGGTAATATTTTACGGTTAAGTGCATGTTATTTCCACTCAGACCACTGCATGCAGTTTAATGAAACTATAAGCCACAATATTAGTTTCTAATGCACCTAAATCAAGCAACCTATGCGCATAAAGGCATGGGTATTCCAATGGGGGCGGATGAATTCTTTCAAGTCACGTTCAGCAAGCAATAACTTTATTCACGCATGGAGGGATGGTTATAATACTTAGTTTGCAATTAAGCAAAGGTAGAACATCATGAAGTGGCTGATGATCATAGCCTGCATGGTGCAGACAAGTCTTTATATTATTTTCTCTTTTGCTCTTTGATCATCTGAATGTCTCACATATATTTGGGAGATAAATTTATATCTTAAAACAATATTTTGGTGATCTAATGAAAGAGGTCATGCCCTTTTTACATAACACAAAGACAAATTTGTCTGCGAGCTCCAATGCAAAAAATATCTTTCATACATAACACTAACAATGAGAACTTTCTTGTGGGATTTTAAGATGTTAAAGAAATGGAAACATTTTCTATTACATTGAAGTGAATGGCACTACATGTATATACACAGTAAACTGGCTCTTCCTAAACTTTACAAATATGGAGTTTATCTCATATAAATGTCAAAAGGAGTTAGAATATTAAGTTGTCTCTTTGGAGCCCGGAGTTTATAACACAATGAACGTCTTGGCTCCAAACAGACGAAGTATAACCTGCTGCAAAATGGAAACATAAACTTAAAAGCTTCTTCATTCATTACAGTAACAGTCAAGAGAACAGCACCTGTTGGTATCATAGCACTTGAGTGAATGTCATAAAGTACAAGTCAGCCTAAAAGAGAGATATCGTATCCTAAAACGAAGACTATCCTCTCCCTTTGAGGTGAACATCATCCCACACAGACACGCTCTCATGGGAAAGTGGAGTACATTTCCTACTCAAGATGAATCAGTAGGGCTGATATGCTTTCATGAGAGAGATTTATGTCACACACATGTAAATGAAAAGAACTTTATGAAACAGATTATGGAAAGGGACCACATTGTAGCAAATGAAAAGCAATTCTAAATCTTTACAAAATCGTTGTGATACGTACATCAATGAAGCTTCACTGCAATTCTTACCAAAGAATATGTGAAAGAAAGATTATAGATGCAGTCACAAAAAAGCAAAAAAAAGGGCAGCACTTTATTCCTATGGGAAATTTCACTGATTCAAAACGGATAGAAGTCATGCACAGGATGTACATACTACATAAATAAGAAACTTTATGAAATTTTAACAAGCTTCCATAAGTTTCTAAATCTGCATGTATATATAAGATGAAATCAAAGACTTAATCTTGGCCTTAAGAATGTAATGTGTAAAAGAAGAAAATATGAAGTACACGTACTGAGTCTTTTTGGAGTGTTAGCATTTCTACTCTATTACTGCGTTGGGTTTCACAAAGACTCTTAGCGCTTTGGAAGAAACTGAACCTCACTGCCATACTGGAGAGAGAATTGGATGAAGTTTTAAAGGGGAAACCCATCTTATCCTCATACACAGACTTTAGAAGGAATGATCATAGATTCGCCCATATAATCTTTCTGTATTGAAACCCCAAACCTCCTGAATTAAATCAAAAAAGAAAATATGAAATACCAAGTCTCTTTGGAAACTTCTGTCAGCATTTCTACTCTATTACTGCGTTGGATTTCACAAAAAACTCTTAGCGCTTTGGAAGAAACAGAACCCCACTGCCATACTGGAGACAGAAATGGATGAAGTTTTAAAGAGAAAACCCATCTTCTCCTCATACACAGAAATTAAAGGGGATGATCATAGATTTGCCCATATGATTTTTCTTTATCAAAATCCTAACCTTCATGAATAAAAGCATCTATTTCGCTTTCTTATATATTGGAAAAGTGTTATTTAAAACATCCAAACTATGGGAAAGACATGAAAGGACAATTATCAGAGAAGGTTCACATATTAAAGACCTTTCAGAATAACAATGAATCAGTATATTACATTCATCTATTACTATTAGTGATAAAATAACAGTACTATAAAGGTAAATAATTTATCAGTAATCACCGTCAGTACTCCATCTGCTGTATCAAATACTAAATAAGTGCCACAAACAAAAACATGTGAAATAATTGAAGTTGTTTCTCTCTGCCTTTTTCAGAAGAGAACTCTCAAAGATTTGGCAATACATCATGCTGTACATTTCATGTGGACATCACAAGCCAGTCAGTGATATAGTTTCATAACCATATCACCCGTACATGTAAAGGTCAGTATACCTCATATTCTAGTTTGGGCCTGACCATATCATAAATTGGACAAGTTGATATATTGGCAGATACTACAGAAAGCAACCTATAAATATATGTCATAAACAATCCAATATCAATAAAGTATCCCTATTCACTGGTAAAGCCTGCAGTCTAATCAGGTTGCACGGAAAGTTACCATGGTTCATCTTTGCCCCCGCTATTTTCGCAAGAACATTTATTCTCGACATCGCTTTCCAAAACAACAAAATGTCAGAGTTGTATTAAAATTTGTACGTTAAATGGAGCACTATCTACAATTTTGAAAATGTCGTCATATTTGTTCCTCTCACTGGGTGGATAAATGAAGAAATGTACCACTGATACCATGCTCTATAATCTATATTTTATCTCTTCTAAATCTTGAATTTGAATTTCACCATTTCCTAGTGCTTTTATTAAGTTAGTTTTTTTTTGTATATCCTTGTTTTAAATCAGTGTGCGAGGTCCATATTCCCTTTAAGGAACCGTTTCCTATCTAGGAGTGTCCATTACGGAGTGTTAATGGCATTCCTTCATTAAGGAAGAATGTGGGCTAAATGATGCGATCCGACGTGGCAGGCGGTCGGTCGGTCGCTGTGATGCGGGTGAAGAGAAAGTGAATTAGTTCTAGCCGAGCAATGGAGTAAGATTATTATGCCCTTTCATGAGCGCCGTGTATGGTTTCAGCCGCTTGTTGTACCACATCATTTCTAGTGAGATGAAAGATTGACATATATGTGTACGACAGGACCTGGGATTCTGGGAGAGATATGTACGAGGTGATCTCATTTCAACATTTCTATGTCATACATTACCATTTCCATAGACCTACATGTTAATAAGTGATAATGCAGGATCCATCTTATATCCCTCTGTCATATCTTATTCTTATTCAAGAATCCAATTTGCCCACACTAAGAAATACATAATCAAGCACTAATAATAATTACAAGTTAATAAGAGTAGAAATGTTTCAGTTCTATTAAATTGATAACATCAAGATTTCCTTTGTTGCACTTGATACACAAAATTAAAAACAAAAAATTGTTTTTTGACATCTTGTGAAGTCTATAAGATAAAGACATTGTTCAGTGAATCCCATATCTATCTATCATATCTATCCCATGCAGCGTTTCAATCCATCATAATAAAGAGAATGACCTTTGACCCATGGCTATTGCATTCCTAATTGCATGAGAATAAATGCCTTAAATCTGTGCATACTTTTATCCTTGAATTGAAAGGCAAATAGAAAGTGAAACAGTCATTGATTTTAGGGTAGAATCGAGAGCAAAAAATCTTGAGCCGGAGAGACAAGATCAAAACAAACGACATCCTTAGAAGCATAATCTGATTAGGTTTAGAGGTATAGGCTGGTGGACGTGGCTCCCTTCCCTGAGGCGGTCTCAAGATATCTAAACCACTGCGCTCTTCGTTTACACTCTCAAAACCTCTTCTTTCTCCTCTTCAACTCTTCGCTACTCCACAAGCCGTCTGCCGCCTCCAAATTGGAAAAACTCCAGTTTCGCTGGCACAAACGAAAGCTAATGAGCAAAAGGTGTTGTTACCTAATATGAACTAAAACACAAGGCAAGTTTTTCTGCCTTCATCTCTCTCTCTCTCTCTCTCATTATTCTTATTCTATCTCTCTTCCTCCTTCTACTGCCCTCCTGCCATCACCTCCCTCCCCTCTTTCTCTTTCTCTCTCTCCTTCTCTCTTTCCCTCTCTCATTCTCTCTCTCTCTCTCTCTCTCTAATTTGTAAGCAAACTCACAGGGTGTTACTTAATGCAGGCAACGTGTAATAAATTGCCTTCCTCTCGTCAGCTTTATTTTCAATGAAAGTTAATATCGAAGCACACTGCAGATGAAAGCTACAATGCATACACAATCCCATTACTCAACTATTAAGAGTGATGTCATTTCTACATACAGTATGTACATACCTGAATATTTTCATAGCGGAGGCTCTCTGTTTTAGTTAGGACCATGCTTATACAAACACATTTAGCTGCCAGATGTAAACAGAGTGTGTCTGGTATTGAAAACAAACGCAAGAAGATGTATGTGGGGCTAGTCTGATTCTGTCATTGCCCTTTGGGTAGAAAAGCCCCATTCATCCTTGTTAACTTACTGTAGTCCATGACTCAAAGGCAAGTCAACTGCCAAATTTATAAAATATACCTATTTGAGTTCATAAATTATATCTTTCTTCATATAAATGAACCAATGGCTATATGAAATTTTACGAGGAATATAAACATTCCCCTCAAATCATCTCAGCTACATTGTATAAACAAAGCCAAATATGTTTTTAAGAAAACAATGACAACTTAAGAATTCAAACGATAATAAGCCCAAATTGTTGCAAAGAAAATCATACTGCATGAGGGTGATTCAAATATTGTACTTCTGGCAAATGGCATAGTTGAAAAAGGTGAACTTCCTATCAGATATATATTCTACAAAACCACACCTGGGTGGAGAGAAGTACACTTAATGCCTCTTTATTGGTAAAATACTGGTACAAACTTCAAACACACCCAAATTGGATTAAAAGTAAAGGGCTAACCACAACATAATCCAAAATATGATTAATGGATTGGGTTTGTGAAATAATTCTATAAATCTTATACCATATTCCCAGTCTGTCCCTAATTTCCAGTACATCTTTCTTCCTTTCCCTTTAGCATGTTTCAAAACATATTTTCTTTGGGAATATCATTTACTCATAAATATCCTTAAAATCTTGCCCCACATTAAACCTCGAGAAACATACTGTTATGTCAATATTTTTCATGAATAGATATTGTGCAGATGACCGGGAGACACATATTTTTTAGAGTTGTTGTTTTTGTGATGTTTAACACAAGCTACTTTGACAATACATACACATATTTTGGAATGCATTAGAACTTTAGAAGTATACATTTGGGTGTTGTTAAATTTGCGACCCTAAAATTCGCAAAAATACAACCATCAACAAAACTACACAGTACACAGTGAGCATCACATTCTGGCAAAAGTAGGCTTACATATTGGGGGAAAAAATGAGAATAAAAACCTACAAAAAGGAGGAAAAGGTACTACTTCACTTCTATTCAGCATTTTCCGGAGCATTGCTTCATCATATGAGAAATGCCAGACTACAGCGTCTCTTGAGTTATGTCCGGAAGTGGGGATCAAGTAATTGATTTCAATTCTCGTCCCTCCATTAAGTAGGCTGGATGTCGGTCAAAGAGTGGTAAGGTCAAGAAACCATCCCAAATTCAATGTCTCGTTGTTCTCATCCATCTTTCCTGAATTATGCCACATCAGAATGGAAAGGGAAAGGAATGACAGATCTCTATCACCAGGTCTTTTAAAGGTAAATGCCTTAGTCCAATCAATGGTCAACAGGTCTTGTAGGAGTTTAAAAAATGAAAAGGAAGAAAAAATGTCATATGCCTACTCTTTCAAATCTAAAGAGTTTCTTTTAATTTTTGTTTAGGCAATAATCAAATCAACAGGACTATCCAAAACAGTGAAGTTTCAAATCTGATCACAATTTTTCTGCATGATATATAACACTAAATTCAGCTGAATCTCAAATATGGTCTACAGTTTTTGGTTAAAATATAAACATAGTCCAATATCAAACATGCATAATCAAATTCATAAAAGATCTTTTAAAGAAAGGGAAGAGATACAAAATATTTTAAAACATATCTCCTGGAAAAGGATTTGAACACTGCCACTGATCCTCCTACTCCTTCAGAGCAAATCCAGTCAATATTTGTCAAGAGAAACTTCCTAATTCAGACCGTGATGCACATGACATCGCATGTTCCACAAGTGTACTGAGCGTGTTTGCAGCTGAAAATTCGACACAAGACAGCCTGCGGAGGCAGCGACGCTCTCCCCTTCAATATTTGCAAAGTAAATTCTTGCTATGGAGATGCAGGACTAACTGAATACATGAACAGTAGCTGGAGCAGTGAAATACATGGAGCCAGGCAGGGGAAGCATCATATAATATGGAAAATATATGTGGTTGTTTGAAGATGTTATGCTTTGGTTTAGAATGAGTTGTGATATAAGATTACGTAGAGTATAGATGAAGACATACATGTAGGGTTTACAACTTAACATGGCATTTGACAGATGCAGGCTAACAGAGTAACATGCTCAGAAATAATGAATGTGTGCATGAAGAAGAAGAGATAGGGACAGGGAAGGACAGAGAGAGAGAGAGACAGAGAGACAGAGAGAGAGAGAGAGACAGAGAGACAGACAGACAGAGAGAGAGACAGAGAGAGACATAGAGAGAGAGAAAGGGAAACAGAGGGGGAGGGAGACAGAGAGAGACAGAGTATTAAAAAGAGATGGAAATTCAATTTGTTCTGATCTGATTTGATTTGAAATGAACAAATAACAATGAAAATTCCCAATATTTCACCGCTAAATTGGGAGGCTTCAAAAACTGTTTGTTGGCTCTAAATTTTTGAGGGGTTCATAACTCAGAATCCACAAAATGCATATACGCAAACCATCAATGTTTTGTTTTTTTTTAGTGTATTTGCACCTTTCCACTAAATTATATCACTTACAGGGGAAAGAAAGATCATAAACCATCTTGGAATTAATTAAGAGTACATCTATAACTCATAGTAAGTAGAAAAGAAATGTTAAAACTGGGTCAATATGTTGAACTGATGATTCTTTGCCTTGAGCACATTTGTGATTCATGGGGGTTCATAACGAGAGCCGACAGCCTCGATCTAACAAACGTCAGAATTAATCCACAGAATAATGTCTCACACATTCAAGTCCAGAGGGCAACATTGAAAGACAAAGTTCCCCAGATGCTTGGCAGAGTCGCTTAACCCATCCACTTCCACTGCCACTGGGTTCAGATATAAAGAACATTTGATGCAAATAATACAAATCAGGGCTCCACACTAATTTTTTTTAACTCTTTGCCCGCCACGTACACAATCCCCCCTGTGCCACATTGTTTTTAGGGTGCCACCTAGCTCATCAGAATATTTGCAAAAGCAGTTTCAAAAACTCAATTTTTCTCGGAAAATGTCAATGTAAACAATGTCTGCGAAAGCGGTGCAATGAAGTGTGATGTGTATACAATGCGAAGCACGCTTACTATTGTGTGTGTGCGTACAATAGAATTAAATGCGTTCCGTGTGTATTGTGAATGAAATGTGACTTGAGTCGAAGTTGGCAGCCCGCTGTATGTTCCGCTAGCCGAACGTAGCGGGCAAAGAGTTAAAGGGGGTCCGGATTTTGATCACCTGTGTGTCATGGGCACCTGTTAGTGTCGAGCCCTGCATAAATATCTAAATTCTCTTTCTATTTCTCCATTTCATAAGGTCTGGAAACTTTAGCAATATCCACTCTACTGAAGGAAACAATGATGATACACATTACACTCCTCAGGACTGAAATGCAATGTTGAGTTCTGGTCATGCAATATCATCATAAAAAAAGAAATATCCTACGTTCTTCTGAATATCCTACGTTCTTCTGAATATCCTACGTTCTTCTGAATCATCCAATAAGAAGTAAATAGGAATATTTGTGTATTATGAATTTTGTAATTGTAGTTTCAGAATCCCCATAATTATTACAAAATTGTGAGGGTAGACATTGACTAAATCTTGCTTAAAAATCACAAAAATCAATGGCATAGGACAAAGAAAGATGTAAATAAAAACTACAGTCACTACACAAGTAAGTGAAAAAATGATTTGGTCCAAAGTTGTAAACTTTCTCTTGTCCTCAAAGAAATATGAGAGCAGTTCAAGCAAATCCTTGTCTTGATAAATGACTAGTATATGCTATTCTTCCCTATATGCATGGGTATGATCGAAATGAGAAAGCTCACAAAATCATCTTTCAACTTTACCAGAACCTTCCCTTTAAGAATACATAAGCTTTGCCCACCATCCAAGTACGCAGACTTTCTCTGCCTGCCAACTGCGATTCTCATGACCAAATGCATCCACCTCTTTGTTACTTCTGTAAATAGAAGCAGAAATCAGATTCTTGATTCACTATGTCTTTGATAAATCCTGCCTTCTACCTACCTAAAGCAGTCTACTCTGACCCATTGATTGCAAATTCAACCCTAGCAGGACAGGATTTGTCTCTAGGCCTTAATTGATCACATATTGTTCTTCAAATTGGCAACAATCATATCTTCTTTTATTGCTACCTTGTTAAAATAAAGTGTAATGTCTCTGAAAACAATATACATTGGCAATAACGTTTCTATTTAAAAAACAAAGATTTTCAATTCCTCAATGTGTTACCAATTTAAGGATTTTAAAGCTTATTTTCCTTTTAAAAATTCCTGGCATCAAATGCATAACATTCAAATGGATGCATTGTGTGCAGAGTTTTTGCCCTTTCTACTTATGCATCAGGTATATTTTGTAGGGCTCTGAATCGAAAGTTTTTGAGCCAAACCACAAAATGTGGAATGATCATCTTGAAAGGATTAATTTGTGATTCAAGATAAAGTTGAGTTCTGGTCATGCGAGTGCATTGTGAAAGAAAGGGTGTGGAATCAATAAGAAAAGGTTGATCATGTAGCATGTAAGTATTGGTGTCTACTGCAAGGTTCTGGAACAGGGGGCTCGGGCGAATTCGCCCACGAAATGCCAAAAAGAGCCCCCGAAAGTCATAAAAAGAGCCCCCAAAATTTGCATAGAGTTCAATGCAAAACAAATTAAAGAGTGTTATTTTCATGCAAGCAAGCTTGAAAAGTAGCCCCCGAAATTTTTTAAATATTTTTTTCCCTGTTCTGGAATCATCAGATTGATAAGAAATTTGGCCCAGTCTTGTAAAAGTAACAAGCACTGTACACAGAAAGATGTATATGGGACTACACAAACATGTGGCATAAAAATGAGGCCCTCATTTTTAAGCTTGAAGAGCCATGCTTTTCAGGGAACATTTTTTCTCTGATGTTCTTCCACACTTGCATACTACAAATGTAACAATGAAAACGCTCATGAATTATTTTTCACCTCTCTCCAGAACTCAACCTTCTCTTTAAGCGTGGTTCGATGCAGACTTGTATGAGGTAGTCACTTTCACCCACAAGCTTTTCTGATGATATGATATGACACACTCTACCAAGACCTGGGCCCTGTTACATAAAACTTGTTATCAATAACACGTTACGATAACTGTTATACGCTACTAAATTTGTAGCATTTGATTGGCTGAGAGCAAATTTGTCATGAAAATTTATTGTTATTTATAACAAGTTTTATGAAATAAGGCCCCGTACAAACTACAAAGATAAACCACATTTATCAGCTGTACAGCATAGGGTAGCATATTCCATACTAACTATTTTGGAATATCTTTATTTGGGTATTAATAACACAACTGCATATCGTCATTTGTTTGAATATGCACACAAGAAAACAGTTAAATCATATGAAGTACTGACTTTAAAAATAAAATTCACAAGGAATGCTCCATGGTTTGTAAACATAAAAAAAACAATGCTGCTTGCGTCCAAAATGAATGCTCCATACTAACAGGAAATCGCAAATTTAAACCTTTTCGCTTTTCATGTTCTCGACATAAGTTATAAATGCTTACGGAATCTATTCTGCATTTTCTGCAAAGAAAAATAGGGAAGTTCAATAGAAATGATTGAAAAATATTCAATTGAATACAGTGGCAGATCCACTGAAATGGTTGAATACAATATTAGGTAGGCATATATAGCGCGATAAACTATGGGTGCGTTTATCGTGCCTTGCCACTTAGAATCAGCGTTTCTATATGTACATATCGAACCCCACTATACGAACGTGATTTTCGTGATGTCGCGGTTATCGTCTCTTCACGATTCAAAATAAAGGCCTTGTCTCTGCGCAGCTGCTTTGCGCCGTTTGACCCGGGAAGCAGATTAGCATGGGAAGGTCCGATTTGTATGTGGGGTTCAAAACAGCTTTGCGTTTATCATGTCTCAGAAATGTGATTCTGGCTGTATGTCACATTAAAAACGCAATTTTTTTGGCGTTACGATATGCCCATATCTAAAGACGTTTGAAAAAGGCTTTGCGTTTATCACCTTAAAAATTTGCCTGAAAGACGTTTGAAAACGCTGATTCTAGGCAAAAAATTGGACGATAAACGCACCCTATGTCTCTCCCTCTCTCTATTTCTCTCTCTCTTTTCCTTCCTATTCTTATTATTCCTCTATTCCTCACTTTCTTTACTAGATTTGTCCAATCCATTGTCCATTTCCTATAAAAGTGCATTGACATTTGTTGAAGCAGGTCTTGTTTACCCCCGGTCTCGATCCTACCTTCAATCCGTACAGCATATTGCTCATAATTGTAAAGAGAATGAGTTAAGCGGCTATTTTATAAAAAGGGCCGGTGGAAAGCTCCCGGCAGAGAGGAGGACATGGCAGGCATTCAAATAATATAGTGTGCTTGAGAATTGGCTTGGAGTGAAGTTCAAACATATTTGCTTTGTAGCAAGGACTGATGGCTAACCTTGGGCTAGGAGAGAGAGAGAGATAGGATAGGAAGTGGAGATACCATGTGAAGGACAGGGACAGTCAAATACCAAGGAGAGAGTCTCACAGGACAAAAAAAAGAATTGAAAAGAGAGACATAGAAAAGAATAGGAGAGACATACAGCAAGAGTAATAAATGTAACAGAGGAATGGCAGGTAAAGAGAAAGAGGTGGACTATACACATACAATTTGAGAGGGGTTAAAAATAAGAGGAGCAAAAAAGAGAGTCAAATTCAGATACTGTGTGGAAGTTAGAAAGACTAGACAGCAGAGATGCCAACCTCTTGACACAAAAAAACAGACTGAATATCCTTAAAAAAATCAGATTTTGGAGAGAAAAATCAGATTTTCACGAAAACTTGACATTACCACTGACTGGCCTGTTGGCCCCGAGCTAGTATAATTTCAGAAAAATGTGTTACTGGTAAGAACGGTCAAGTAAAAATGTTTGATCTTTCATTAAAATTTAATGAGAAAATTGTAAAGCAAAGTTTTTGTTGGGGTTCCAGGGTTTTTTTGTTTTTTTTGTGTTTTTTTGAAAAATCGTATTTTAAGAGGTGAAATCGTACTATCGTATTTCACTCTTAATATCGTACTAAATACGATTTAATCGTACTGGTTGGCATCTCTGCAGCAGGGTACGGAGAAAAAAGGTTACAGAACTAAACTGATAAAAAGAAAAACAGAGAATTAGATGAAGAAAGACAGAAAGTGAAGAAATATGCTGACAGGAGTAGATAGAAAAGGTGAATGAAAACACCGCACCATAGAAGTATAAAATCAATATACCTACCTGTTTTACATTAGGGTACTGTAAAACCAACACTTTTTTTTCAAGAATTTCAAAATTGGTTGTGATTTGCACAATACATTAATTAAGAGTTTAGACCAAAATTATCAATTTTCAAATTCACAAAAGATTCTTGCTGCAAAAAGGGCTGTCAGTCACAATATCCTTATGGTTCTACGGTTTCTGTTTTCTGGCAATACCAAAAAATGATGGTTTTTCATAATGGCTTTGGGGCTATGTAAATGGGCCCATTGAAGTGTCATTATTTGGTGGAGACGGTCACTTTAAGAATTCAAAGAAACACAGAAACCCAAACTAATCATGTGTATGATAACACAATAGCATGGCTTCAGTGGCCACAAGCTTGGTCAATTTGAGAAGGGGCATTGCGGCCAGTGAGTACCCAGCATCAGAGCAAATGTTACATGCATTGCTAGTAAATCCAAGCTTCCTAGTTCCTACCACCAATTTATTCAGAACCATAAGGTAAAATATTAGCTTTACTTAGAGGGGAAGACTACCCTGATATTAAGTTGTTTTAATAGAAGCAGGCAGATGAGAGAAGCAGGTCAGTGAATGTTTGAGCAAAAACCTATTAAAAATAAGAAAGTTATGAACTTTTGAAGGTGTAATTAATCAAACACAAATTGGCAACTGGGATGTATTTTGCGAGCTCCCCTCTCTTTTGCCCTGTACTAAAAAACTTCAAAAATCTATATTTTCCCTCAAGAAAATTTTCAATCATATATTCACCCTAAATACAATTGTTGCAAACATGTTTTTATACAACTCCTGTATGAAACAAATCTATTCCATCATTAATAACTGTGAAAATGAAAATTTATGAAATTTTCTGTACCGAGCAAATTGAAGAGGAGCTTGCAAGATACATCACCCTGTTGCTAATTTGTATTTCATTTTGACAACTTCAAAAATTCATAACTTTCCTATTTTTAATTGGATATTGCTCAAACTTTCACTGACCTGTTTCTCTCATTTTTCTGCATTAATTGAAACCAACGTAATATCAGGGTGGACTTCCCCTTTAAGCCTGGTGCCAAAGGCTGGATAAATTGAACTCAAAATGAAGAATGAAATGACGGGTAGGAAAATATGCACAGGACACAAAACATTCAGGAGGACAGAATCATGTGGATGAAGTGTGCACCGACACTTGCTCGGCCAAAAATTATTCCAGGCATAAGGTAAGCCTTGGTATTGCGGTTTAGGTTAGGTTTAGGGTTAGGTATAGTGTTGGGTCTATGGTTGAAGTTTTGATTTCGGTTGGTGTAGGAAACTACCATGGAGCCATTGTCACAGAAACATAAGGTGTACAACTGGACGAAGACGCAATTCGCTTGTTCGAGAAGTCCTAATGTGATGTGATTCAGGTGTACGACATTTGGTAAAGCATTGGAGCATGCAAGTCAATCATTCATGCAACTCTGGGCATGACGCTTGAAAATCAATGGAATAAACACATGCTGAGATTCAGCAAGAGTTTGACACGACGTTCATCTACTTCCTCATATCACGGGTGCTCAAAATTGTTCAGAAAATGTGGATTTCTGCTTGCTATCAAGTAGACAGCACAGTTGCTTCTATTATTTTGGAGCATAAGGTTTAAGATAATACAGCAAAATCTGCTTCGGAGACCAGGGGAGTGTTTCACAAAGACCAAGGTCGACTTTAAGTTGGACTTAACTATGGCAGGCCGTTCATGCCACTGTTTGCTCTTACCATTTACGGGCATTTGTCTCTCAAGGGACGTACAAATCGTGGTCACAAATCTACAAAATTTACCTTTTTGATAGTTCATTATTGAAGGAAAAAATATTATCTAAAGATCTTAGTTGAGAGACCAATGGTGAGAGCAACCAGTGGCATGAATGGCCTGCCATAGTCAAGTCCAACTTAAATTCGATCTTAGTCTTTGTGAAACACCCCCTAGCTGTTTATAGAAAGACTACTTGTCTATAAAGATTTGTTTTTGTTTCTCTTGGAGAGTGTTTCTCACCAAAACCTATACTAAAGTAATCTTTCCCCCTAGCCCTAACATCTGTGCATGAATCAATCATTGGATTTTGATCGAAAACATCTGTTAATAGTAGCTCGGATCAACAGCCTGAAACCACTCTTGACAGACATACCAAACAGGGTAAAGTGTACAGAATCTAGTGACACACATTACAAAAGAATGTTTACAAAAATCCATACTGTCAGACATATAGATACACATAGTGATATACAGTGAAACTTGTACTGGTATGTAAAGGCCACTCAAGGGAGACAAATGCTTGGCCTATATTCAGCCTGTCAATATACGGTGAAGGTTACTTTACTACAGGTTTCAATGAGGAAACCTTTTAAGAAAAACAAAAATGTGGTCTTTATAGACAAGTGATCTTTCTTTACAGGTGGTTGCTCTGGCAGGTTTTACTGCATTTCATGAACATGCAACCTACTTTTAATAGCTCTTAATATTCTGAAGACAAGAAATAAAGACATAGAGAACTCCTGATTTTTTAGAGGAATACATACAGCGAGTGCTCTGTTCACATACTGCTCACCATGATTACTATCAGCAGAAGATGTGAACTGAGCAGGAAGTGAATACAAATTGCAGTCAATCCCTACTGTGGTTTCGAAAGCAACGCATTGGATTGCTTAAAATACTATTCTCCTCCATGGTAATATATAGCACAATCAAACCACATGTATGTAATATATGGTGAATCATCAGTATAGAAAGAGCAAATAGCTACATGTATTAGGTTCTCAGCTCTACACTGGCACATACGGCGATTATACCTAGCGCTGAGGAATTCAGAAAAGAAATACTCAGGAAACGTTCTGCCCCACATTTAAAAAAAGTAATTTGGTCCTTCGGTACCACAACCCTAGAACTAGAACCAGAGACTAGAACCATTCAGACACATGCATCTCATTCCTGTTTTTGTCTTCCTCAAAAAGACGATTCGTCTGTAAAAAGATGCCGACTATGCCAGGAAAAATATAATTTACAAATATCCAATGAATATACAGCATGCTGTTGAAGGAAGAAAAAAAATACTTGTCTCAGATCCTGTGACAAACTAGCAAAAAAGTATGTAAGAGCACAGACTACTCAAGATCAGAGGTGGGAAAGCAATGTTTCTGAATAGTGGATTGCAGCTACCGTACATGAAAGCCATGATGACTGACAAAACTCTTTTTTTTGTAATAGGAACATTTATCACAGAACAAGATATAACCAGCTGAAGAATACCATCTGTTTGTAAATTCCATTGTTGAGTGTAGGTTGAACAAATAACAATTTCCAGCAGGAAAAAGACTGATGTGATGAAAAATCCTGATATCCTTTCACACTGGAAATCTGCTCCTGTAGTTTTCACATGAACTACAGTTTCCATGAGCAAGAACTCTCATAGGCTTGAATAGAATGACTCAAAGCAATCATATGATTCATCTGTAGAAATTCAAAAGCCGCTCTATTCTTAGATCCAAATCTCACACAGTGAGCACCGATATCACACAATTTTCCATCCAAAGGATAATGGACAGCATCTTAACAACTCTTCACCCACCTACTCCACTCAGACTCATATTAAATCATCTCCAAACCACACCGCGATACAAAGGATCCAATATCAAGTGCTGAATAACAGTGTAATATCACATATTCCAAACAGAAAAACTGATGTACTGTAAAGCAAGGTGTTGGACAGGTGAATCCTCAGTGCTCCGAGGAGCTGTCACCAGAGCTTTTGATCATCCATCAAAGCGTCTCAGCCCCTCTCCATCATTCCCCGCACTTTCCCTGCATGCCTACCCACAGATATCCACAGCACAAATGAGCCATGCCTGGAGAATGCCACTCAACGCAGCCAAGCTTGATGCCCTACAACGTTTGAACGTGAGAGACCCTGTAGATATTGAGTACTCTGAACGGTGGTACACAGAATAGCACAGAGAGAGAACATATTAGAACCTCCCCCACACTTTCATATTCTCACCTTTCCATGTGTCCCACTTTTCTCTTTACTCTTTCTTCCTTCTATATTCATTCATATGCTTTGTGTAGTATATTATTGCCTCCCCCTCTTTATTTGTATATTTCATATTCCAATTACTTATAGTTTGCCTCAAACAATCCATACTCCCTCACCCAGTTTTAGTATTTGATCTCTCTCTCTCTCTCTCTCTCTCTCTCTCTCTCTTCTATCTCTCTCTCTCTCTCTGTCTCCTTCTCTCCTTCTCTCTCTCTCTTCTCTCTTCCATACTAAAGTCCTCTTCCTAACTCTCTTTACTCACATGTCCCCCCCCCCCATTTATCTGCATATCTAATAGTTTTTTGCTTTTCATCAGCTCCTCAGAAAGTTAAAACATCAAAAGTTAATAAAAGTTAAATCTGACAACCCCTCCAATCTCTCTCTATCTCTCTCTCTCTCTCTGTAACTCCTCTCCCTCCCTCACTCGCTCCCTCCTCTCTCACCCTCCCTCCCCCTCTCTCCCCTACATGCACTCTCTCTCTCTCTCTATCAGTTTCTTGTCTCTATTACTTTTGTCTGTCTTTCTTTCTCCCCATTATCTTTTATCTTTCTCCTCCATTCACTCCTCATCCATTCTGCATGTAGAGAAGGAAGCTCATGTATACCCTTCTTTCTGAAGAAAAAAATCTTTCCTCCTCTCTGAAAAGAACAAAATACAAAATATTCAGATAAATAAAGACGCTCTCAAAGAATCCAGTATCTGGGCACACCTCCAATTTGTAACAAATATGTATGCTTATTTCTACTCTACCATTACCTCACCGATAGTAACAAGCATACTCTAATGACACCAAAATTTGATTGCCATGAATCCTTTCACGTTCCATTACTCTGGAATCGCAAGCGCTTTCTCATTATATTCTCATGCTCAGACACTTGTGCCGACCTTGGAATTTGCCGGAGATTAACGTTGAAGTACATTGCTTAGCCGTTGCATGTGGAGAAGATGAAGTTTGATTATACCATACCCTGGAGTCTCATAGCTGTCGGGTACCTATAATGTACATTATGATTTGATTAAGTCATGATAAAGTCACGTCGTACGAAGGATAGAATCCTGAGGAAACCTTGCAATTTCTCATCGTCTTAAAGGTTGCGTCATTGAGTTTTGATACTACTTGCACATTTTTTTTCTTCTTCAGTTGAAGATGGTGTGTTTGAATATTAGATAGGATTTATTTCAATAATGCCAAACAAAATATACTCATGGATTGATCTTATACCACTAGTCCACTACATATGTATTCATCATGTTAATATTTAAATCATGTTTTTAAAAAAGGAGACAATATATTGTTTTGTTGTAAAATAAGCATTGGAAAATACTGGCTAATTTGCCACTTCAGCTAATGTATAAATCTTTTTTTTAATCTAAAAAACAAAGATTATCAAATACATGTTTTTCTATAAAGTTTTGAGATCAATTACATCCTATCTTGATACAACAGATGATTCATCTTTATTTCCACATTTCCATAAAAAGAAATAACAAATCAATATACACGATATACATAGTAATTAGTATATATAGTTATATTTGTTTTTCATTTTTGCAAGACAGCAATAAACGCTTTGATTCATATACTTGATTGATTCCTGTACATTTATCACAGGTAATAAATACAGTTGTATTAAACTCTGTATTCTGGGTTTATTAAAGGGGAAGTCCACCCTGATATTAAGTTTGTTTTAATAGAAGAAACTAAAAAATGGTAGAGAGCAAATAGGAGAGGACCTCGCAAGATATGTCACTGTGTTGCCAATTTGTGTTTCACTGATGAAAACTTTCAAAATTCATAACTTTCCTACTTTTAATCAGATATTGCTCAAACTTTAACTAATTTGTTTCTGTTGTTTTTCTGCTTTTATTAATACCAGCTAATTATTAGGGTGGACTTCCCCTTTAATTCATAGGTTGTACATATCACAGTATATCTTCTGCTGGGAGCTGGAAGGACATTTATAACTCATACACTTTTTATATACAGTTAATGCCCTTCTGGCTCCCAGAAGGCAATATAATGTACACTAAGTCTCCATGTGTCTGTAATATTTGTAAAGTGTAATATATCTGGACCTGGCTTGTAAAGCTGAAGGTGCTATACATTGCTGCTATCTTCATATCAGAACCAAATCAGAAATCGGAGTCAGGGAAAGTGCATTTCAAGGAGTAAACAAATTCATTACGACAGCTTTACACTTTGTTATTGCATTGGAGACATGATGCTATTTTGGGAGGAAAATTATGAACAGGCCTGTGCATTGCAACGAAAGCTTGAAGTTGAAAATGAATGATTATATGCGATATTGAATCAAGAAATGCAGAACCTAGAAACAAAACATGATTGTAATGGCTTCTAGCACTGCTTACGGTACCTTTTGGAATGTTTTCTTATCTTGTTATCATTTCATCTCTTCAGATCAATAAGAGCATTATCTCTTTGTTATAGTATATGAATTAATGCCCTTCTGGCTCCAAACAGTCAATTCGTCCTTTCTGATATATCTCAGAGACATGACATGAGGAATATGGAGGTGGGTGATTTAGACTGTTTTGATATGCACGTAGAGATCATCAAATCTGTAATGAAATCTTTCATTTCATTTAAGGTCATGTTTTGACTAGCTCTAGATCTGCATGTAATTGCTTTGAGCATGTTATTATACACAATAAATCGGCATGGCCGACCTTTGGGTGGTTGAAACATGTTTGATTGGATATCTCAAACAAAAAGGGGAGATAATAAAAGATGTGAGTATCTATTCCCAGAACCATGGTTCATTCTTCCAATTATCCTCAAATGTAGGTGGGATGACGTGCGCACAAAAAGCTCTAACTGTATACCCCCCCCCCCCTGCTCTACCACCATAAAAGGACATTGCTTACAAGATTTTGTATTTAACATACATTGTGCTAAGTTTAATTGGATATCTTAAACAAAAGGGAGATAATAAAAGATGCAGTATCTATTTTGAGAACCATGGTTTGCTTTTCCAATTATCCTAAAATGTAGGTGGTTCGATGCAAACAACAAAAGCTATATTGCATGAGATGTAGCCTACATGTTTTTAAAGAAAACATGGATACATCCATACATTGGGTATATCATTTTTTGAGGCATTTTTAACATTGATAATGCACACAATATTAAAAGTACTGTTTTACTTTCTCCCCATTCTCTCACTGCCTTCTCTTTCCTTACCTGGAATATACTTGAGAGGCTCCTACAAAGAAATTGCCACATACATGTATAGTAGAAATAGAATTCATGATTTGACTCTAAAGCCAAATAGTGAGAAATTTGTTTGAAATCTCACATGACTTGAAATCAAAGGTCTTTCATCCTTGAAGTAAATGATGTTCTCAGATAGATCAAACCTCAAGATTTCCAAGATCTTTCTAACAAAGCTCTAAAAGCAGGAGAAGAGGAAGGAAGCCAGTAAGCCACAAATAGTCTCTACTTTATTATGCATTCTTGAGCTTCGACATTCAATTGATTCTTGTGGTTGCAAGCAGATGCGTTCAAGTTGTTTACATCCCACTCTATCCCAAGAAATTGAATAATAAGGAAGAGGAAACTCCTTTAAAGGAGTCAAATTTGTTGACATAAAACCCTATTCTATATCTATTTATGGGTTGTACAGGAAGATTGTGTTATTAAAAGTTTATAGAGTCAAAGGGCACACTAAAATATAAATACATCTTCATTTTTCAATTAAAGAAACATATCTACAATGTACATGAACAGAAGAAATTGATCAGATCTATCAAGAATCATTGTCTGTAATTTTAGGTAGAAATAGAAATAGAATGTGATACCAACTATTAAATGAAATGCAAAGTTTTCTTTAAGTGCATTTTGGCTACTCGTTTGTCTGTTTTAAGTGTTTTGTTGATGCATTTTCTACATTTTGACTACTTTGGGCTAAGGATCAAATTGGAATTGATCAGGAAGCAAAATCATTTTTTACAAATGCAGTTAGGGGATTCAACTTGATGAATATGTTACTTGCGTTTCTCTTCAATTCTCACACCTTACCAATTTCACTGTTTAGTTTGAATCTTTCATTATTTTTAAATTAGACATGCTATCTTTTCATGCTTGAATTCACTTACATGGCCCTTCAAGGAACTACAAATACAATAACCAAGAAAATAAAAACCAGAGGGAAATCTCAAAGTGGATCCCATTAGCAGAGACAGCTGCTAGTACAACACCACGGAGACCCCCTTCTTCAGCTACGTGTCCCTATCATAATCGCTAGTATTGGAATAACTAAATTCAGTTAGCACTTGCAACGACCTTCCCATGCCCCCTGGGGGTTCAGGTGGGGTTAATGAACTCCTCCTCCAGAGGGCAGAGGAGATGTGCGGCACTTGATTCAGGTTATTGACCTTTAACTGGAAGGTGTGGGAGGTGTGAGGGATAAAGGGGTGGTAGTTTTTATTGATGATACAGAAACCAGAAAATGTCTCCTGTCTAGAGATAGGACAAGAGCTGTGTGATGTCACAGGTCATAGGTTCAACTGAGGGAGAAATGATTCTCACAGATCATGTCAGATGCAATGTTCTATGATAGCATATCATCTGATGAGAGCCATAAGGGCAATAACTCTTCATTTGGACTTAAAATGACCTTCTGGCTCTCAGCAGGCAATATTAATCTGGTTCATCGTTTGTCATACAAAATAAACACTTGTAAACAAAAATGGAATGAACTATTTAGGATCAAGACATAGGAAGAGGAATATAAATTGGAATGGGCTCATGAAACTGAATAAAATGACCTCATACATGCAGGGGTGATAGTGAGAGTTTTAAAAAAAAAAGTTTTTAGTGAGAGTTTAAAAAAAGAAGTTTTAAGAAATCTAAGCAAAGCGAGGTGCCGAGCGCTTACGAGAGGCGTTCAAGCAAGTCATAAAAAACGGCACCTCACCCCCTAATTTAAAACAGGATTTACATCAATCTCAGGGACCATCCATTTTTGGAGAACAAAAATCGTGATTTAAAAAAAAATCAAAACAAATTTGGGAAACCGATTTAAATCCAGAAATTATTCATACCCTCACCAAGTTTTGTAATTTTTAAAGTAAAAATTGACTTGTCCCAATTTATTTTTCTTGAGAATGTGATGTATCAAAGGTTACATCTTAAAAGTATTCAACAAAGGCTCTAATTCAACCGGCCCACCTTTCATTTTTATTTACGCAAATCACACAACAACAAAAACGTCAAATTTACAAGGGTAATGAAATATTTAGTTGTGAACTATATATGTTCAAAACACTTACTATTTGCTATGAAACACTTATGCCATATTTTCATGTATTGCCATTTCCTTGCAAGAAATGGGTAAGGTATCCATGATATGATTGACCAGAAACATAACCACTTCAAGAGACCAAGAGGAAAAAACAACTACATAATTCAAGGATGATGCTAGTGGCTTAAACCTTGAAAACCTTTCAAAATATCAAGAAATGCCAAGCTCAGGATACTGCCCGGGCTTCAAAGACTCTACTTTGGTATAGCCATAAGCATAGATGCAGACTTCCCAGTATATCTAAATAAACTCTATTAAGGAGTAGATGTCCAGTATAGGGTAGAGGTGACAGGGGAAGGGGCACAGGGTAGGGGCACAGGGTAGGGGCACAGGGTAGGGGCACAGGGTAGGGGCACAGGGTAGGGGCACAGGGTAGGGGCACAGGGTAGGGGCACAGGTTGCAGCCCATTCAGATTGGAGGTATATTGTATTTGGTTTGAAATCCAACATGGTGCTTCCACCCTTCGGCATGGTATTTTATCCACCACTGTTTGTATCAATCAGGGTGATATAAATAGGTACACTACGGGAAGTGCAATTTGTTGAATGCAATATGAGTGGACAATAACTGACAAAGTAATACAATATGGCTATAGAAACACTTGCAAAATTACTTGCCAACTCTTAGAACCATCAACCTGTCAAGTCTCAAGAGGCTTTTATTCTTTCTTTTTTTTTTGTATGATATATTAATGTAATTTTACCCTTGAAATGCTTTGTACATATTTCAATGTTTGCTTTTTTTTAACTGAAGAATGAATAAAGACCAAAATGACTGAGAACATGAAAATTAACATTACTCACAAAAATTTGAACATTACTATGTTTTTAACCAACCCTTTATACTTCCATTTTAAATACCATACAAACATGACAAAAATGCAGAAAGTGTTTCTCTATCACTGCAGACATACAGTGAGGTTGTGCACAGAGTTTGAACGAGTGCAACTTTAAACAAAGTGTCAAGAGTTGGTCTGAGAGCAGTGAGATAAACAACCCAGGGTCAGGAGGAGAAAGAGACAAACTTGACCTTGCAGAAATATGAGGTACAGTGTACATGTACGACCCCCTCATAGAAAATGAGAAAAAGGAAGATTAAGAAAGGATGATAACAGAATCAGAAAGACTGTTCCTATAACAGTTAAAATACACTCATATAAACATGTAGAAATAAGCCACTTATATAAACAACATAAACAAACATTTACAGATGCTCACTAAGATTTCATATGAAGAGTTAAAACACCCTGATGAACGAACACATGTCTAATATATCTTATTGTCTGTTGAGAGCCTAATTAACTCTATGTAAAATGATTACACCCCTTTCGCTCTTGGGCGGCCATGTTTTTCTGTTCATTATACATTAGTATAACTCTCTACCAACGAAAAAAATACACGGTGGCGACGGGCGATTCGCCCTCTAAACCTCTAAAACCGCCACGGTAAACATCAAGACGAGGGCGAAAAAAAATCCATATATGTTGAAAAATCGCCCCCGCCATAAAATGATATTCCCTAGGAATTAATAAATTAATTTATTGATGTGCCTAAGTGAAATCTCCGTTCAAACTACAAACTCTAAAACTAGAAACTTCCATCAACATTTAAACAAGTTTTGTGATTGCAGCGAATCGGTGGTCGTACCTACTGTAGGTAGATCTATACACCACGGTATCCCCCTAAGCTCCCGGCCCGGCCTCCGATGGAAATACGGAGTACATAGTAGTTGCCTGCACATTATGCATACGATAGTACACACTACTGTATCCACAATACACAGAAATAGAAGGCGCGCGCAGCTCCAGCGCACGTGCTGCTAGTAGTAGTATGAAGCAAATAAGTATTTACCGTCCGTCAGTGCTGAACTGCTAGCGACCAAATTGGTACGTAATGTGTTTATTTAGTCAGTTTTCTGACCCGAATTGTTATCATGGACAATGCAATCCCATTTTTAAAAATGTGATTCCGTTTAAAATTGTGTTATTTATAACTTAAAACCATTAAATGTTAGTGAATATTTTTACTGTTGTCCCACATACCGATATATTTGTTATAACGAAACATGTAAAATCAATGCCAGATTTCTTCCCGTATTAATCGGTATAAAGCTAGTTTCGTAGACACAAATTGAATTTTGTTATAAAAACCCGTAAATAAATATATAAATGATGGTCATATACCTCAGATTTTTTCTTACAACTGTTTAATTAAATTATATTATTTATATACGATGCCATCAATTTCTGTCTACGAAATGAAACTAGATCTAGCTTTGGCCTTTGCCTTGGCTTTAGAATTAGAATCTAGACCCTATACGGGAAAAAAAATCCGGCAATGATTTTGCATGTTTCGTTATAACAAATAGATCTACATCGGTATGTGGGAAAACAGAAAAAATATTCACCGACATTTAATGGTTTAAGTTATAAATAACACAATTTTAAACAGAATTACATTTATTTTTTAATGGGATTGCATTGTCCATGAATCATGATAAAAATTTTGGACAGAAAATAAAGACTAAATAACATATTACGTACCAATTTGGTCGCTAGCAGTATGATGGCTAAGGAAAAACACAACAGATTGTTACAGTTTACAATATGGCTTTAAGAAAGTAGCCCCCTTTTTTCAAGAGTAGCCCCCACTTTTTAAGACAATGGGAAAAGTAGCCCCAATAAATAAATTAATTCCTAGCCTGCGTGTCAGTGATAATATTTTGTTATGATATGAAAACCGAACAGTTGAACAAAATGCTCCTTTTAACAAGTTTTATTTACATGTATATGTAAATCACAGTGTTCATGTTTTAAAAAAAAAATACCTTAAAAAAAAATGCCCCCCTTAGCTCCAAAATAGCCACCGCAAAATTATTAAGGGGGGCTATTTTTTTAAGGGAAAATCTGAAAAGAGCCCCCGTAAAAAAAAAAGTAATTTTTTGGTTGCTCTCTACACACTCCCAAACCACATGAAGAAAAAAAAAACCTGGGAGTTTCAGAGTTTTATTAAAACAATATTCTTTCAACCCTTTTCCGATGCCAATCCTAGCTACACCCGTCTTTCGTTGTAGATGTGTGAGAGTCGGTGGATAATCAATCAGGTCATATGAAGTGTCCACTTCAATTTGTCATAAACGCTGCCACCACAGGGCAAGCACACGCACTACTGGGGATAGGGTTTTAAAAATTGGGGTCCGTTTCACGAGGAACAGTGCTTGACTTGGTCAGGAGATTACAGGGTGTGAAAGGAACTAGTGGTTTCCTACGGTTCAAAAAGTAAGACAAAGTTTTATGAGTATATCAGAATGTATTTTCAAATACTTGATATACATGTACAAACTCCCATATCTCCTACAAATGTTACTTTGTTGACATATTAATGAAATGGCACAGCAAATCGAAAAATTGAAATTAAAAATATAAAAAATCATGAATTACTAAGGGTCAAAATTGTGATCATGATACTGCAGAATATTTTGCTGTCAATTTATCTACCAATGATGTGAACTTTTTGAGGTATATGCATCCAATGTAACTGCATCCAATGTTAAAAACATCATGAAGTTCTAAGATTTATTTCCAAACACAGTCATCTTCTGAAGATATAAACTTGTCAGGTTATTTTATGAAATAGTATGACAAAATTCATTGTGAATTGTCAAGATTAGTGGTAAGTGTGGTATTATGAACAGTGCCATTGTAAGATTGTATCATCTACACATGTATGACTACAGTGTACATGTATGTACATTTATCTCCTGAAGATGTGTACAAACCCAAACTCTAACCCTAACCCTGATCCAGACCCTTATCCTAATACAGTACATTGCACTGATGCATGGTGGGTGTATTCTGCAGCAAAGCCATATGTTACAAGTATGATTAAATCACAAGTAAATATTCGTAGAACATGCTAGCTCCAAGCCAGAACAAGTAAATCCCTGTTTCTGTGAAAAGGGGGCTACCTCTTGTAAGACAAGCAATGGGACGGGAGGCGTGATGATGAACTGGCTAGGGTGAGTACTCGGTGCCCCACGAGGGCAGTAGACGGATTAGGTTACAAGTGAGCAGGCTTGGCTACGGCACACAGGTGCGCAGAGACAAAGGCAAGATGAAGATGGTTGTAGATACATGCTAATGACAGGAAACACAGATGGATGGCGATTACAAGAGGGATGAAGAAACAGAAGCGACGGGTAGAAAGTGGGAGTAAAGAGAGAGGGGGTACAAAGATGTAAGAGCAGGGGAAGGGAAGGGGGAGGAGAGGATGAGACATGTAAGATTAATCCACAACTGTCTGCTTCAGTCACAGAATCTGTAAAGATGTATTCCCTGACTTCCCTTTCCTACTACACACAAGTATGTATTCTATATTATGGTCTGAGGCCATCATATGATGAAAATTAGCCATGCCATACACTGAAATGACCAATTACCGAAAGTCACGGGATTGAAAAAGCATGCAAACAGCATAAAAACTTCAAAATACCTAGAAAGCATATTGACTATCTTTCTTTCCTGATGCAACAGAGGATGCTTTTTTTCGAATAAGAGTGAAACATGATTTAAATTTAACTTTACCGGTAGAAACCGTTCCTCTACATGTATATGATTCCCAGCTATGGGAGGAGAACTAAATATACACAGTAAGACATTATTACCTGCATGTATAAAAATACTTGACTTCTTGAAACGAAGTATTCAAAGGTTACATGCTACTAACCCCCATTCCTGCCCCCCCCCGCAAATTTTTTTTTTTAAATACCATCCACAAAAAAAAGGGAAGCTATCTGTTTTTCACAACAGAACATTTAATGGCTATATTATTTCAATCTACAAGAACACAAAATCTATGTCCAAGAGAATATATAAATCACATTTAAGTTATATACAACGATGTGATACATTATTGTGACCATGCTCTTCTTCTTAGATTTTATGGCCTGGGCACATTGCTTGTGATATTTTATTTATGAGTCTCTGACTTTCATTATTCAGATATTATGATTGATGTACTACTAGTCTCTACATGAACATATAGGCTAAATAACACCATGCGATCAACAAAAGGGTATAAATCCAAATTTCTAAAATGTCGTTTAGTTTTTATTGCTTTATACGAAATAATATCACAGCTACAAATTTGGATGATGAACACACTGATACTGTATGTGTCCTGTGGATAAAGTCAAAGAAGAGGTGTTGTGGTCCCGTGGATCAGACTTCAGACTGTGAACAACAAGGTACTGGGCTCGAATCCTTGTCACTGTACTACTGTACTTTTGCTAGACATTAATCTACATTTGCCACATTCCACCCAGTTCATTAAAATGTTCATTAAAATGTTCGAGCATTGAAATGGTAGCTGACGAGCCGTGCTAAGCCTGGGTATAACATAATAATGGAACACCAGGAGTGGTAATGTGCCAGACATGAGCCCTATACAAGGCTCCACTCTAACTATCATAAGTATTAGTAAAGATGTTGGAATGTGTTTTTCTCTAACTGCACATGTACATCCATTGTAGATGCACGCATTAGTGACCTTCTGCAGGGCACATGAAGATACTGGTCCACTTGAACTTCTTCTGACTGTGGCATTAAGTCAGGCTGCTATCCATCACCAGTGTTTTATATATGCTGTCAAACAGCACAAGATATTGATAAACAATTGCAGATGTAGCTTGATTTATCATACACTATACTGCATTAATGTTTTAAAAAAACAAGGGAAACGCTCTTGGCGGCCTCGCCAGACGCCTGCATTACGCAATTCGATATGATGAAAAATTGAGGTTGGGACATTATTTATAGGCAGGGTGACCCATTAGCAGGCCACCAAAAATGAAATCCTCTGAATATAATCAGCATTTTGAAGTGAATATGGACTAAGAATCATCAGAAGATGTATTTACTTTTATTTGTACCAAGATTGATAACTTTCATGAAATATGAACAAATAACAAAAATTGATTAATTAATTAATTCTCATATTAAGTTGTGAGTGTTAGTACACAGAGAAGGTTTCTGCTCATGTGTGAGCACAGATTTAATAGAATGCTAACCTATTGAGGGCTAAAATCCTCATGAAGTTTGGTAAATTAATTAAAATGATGTGTAATAAAAGCAAGACTGATTTTCCAATTCAACCATCAGTATTTTAACAATTAAAACAATTATCATTAACAAAACCTGTCAAATTATTGAACACTTTCAAATTGCTGTTAAAATGACTACTTGACCTTCAGGTAAGAAAATTGGAAAGAAATTGAATTCAATTCAATCTATAGTAAAAGGCTTCAATCAGTGATCTTCAGATACATTTGCAATACCTCTCTCCCTCTCACTCCCTCCCTCCCTCCCTCCTCTCTCCCCCTCCTCTCTCTCTCTCTCTCTCTCTCTCTCTCTCTCTACAAGGTTTAGCTTACCGGTATTACTTTACTATTTCTCTAGAATTACATATTTATCTACCTCTAATATAATCATTCACACCTGCTTGCTATTTTCTACCCATCAACTACTAAGTCCTCTTAAATTGTATCTGCCAGTACCACTAATAAATTACATGTACATGTAAGTGCTTTCTTCATTTTCCATCTCTTACAGGCATTGTAAATGTGATTCAACCAAATCTCTCCCAGAATATTTCAGGTCTGCTTGTAGGTTTTCTTTGAATCCATTCCAACCTTGAACAGACATCCGACCTCGATCATCTACACATTTGACCACGAGAGGGTGCTGTGCCATGAATAGATTGAGGAAACATACACTCTCCACTTCTCTGACAGGAGATTTATCTGTTCGCCTTGAATTCTTTATGACATACATGTATCATGGTACTTTATAGTTGTCTGACCTTGAACATTATTGGTCCCTCTCCAAAATATCACATCTTTGATTGTTGTGTTCGATCAGACATCCGTTGGGACATCAAGTTGATAACAATGATAAATGAATAAAAAATTGTAGATGAATACATTGCTGTATTAAGAATTAATTCTATGATTGCATTTTTTCCTATATTTTTGCAACTCCTGTCAAAAAACTTCACACTATGGACTTTTGTTCATGTTACATGTACATGTAACCAACTTCAGTTAATGTTTTAGAGCAATACATTCTAAATATGTGGATGATTCCATTTTCATCACCAAAAATATGGAGACAGCACGACACGACCTTTAAAAGTTATTGGCAGAAGTATGCTAGCCAAACAAACTGTGACTTCAAAAATAACAACCCTCTGCCTGCTTCAATAGAAAGAAAAATGAACCATGCAGCCGAAATATTGATGAAGTAATCTGGTAGGCTGGTACACATATTCAAAGTTGGGACATGATATGCCTACAGTTGCAGATCTTATACTCAGATGGCATCGGGCCTGACATATTAACTATACGTGACTTCAACATGTATTCCTGGTTCCCCAAATGCCCATACTGCCTTGAAAATGAACAACCTGGAGAGTAATATAAACCCAAGGCCTGTTTTCATTAGCTCGACTTTGCCAAATAACCCGCTACTTTAACTATCCCGATCGCAAATTATCCAGCTAATTTGCGTCTCCATCAGCCCGCAGTTGCAATTAACAGGATATTTGGTCGAGAAAATATCCCGAGAAATCTTGGTCTTGTTTCCAAAATATCCCGCTATTTGGGAAATAGCAGGCTAATTTGCACCCGACCGAGCTAGTTTGTGATGAGCGTATCGGTCTGGTGAAGACGCAATTTCGAGCTTCAGGATAATATCCCGAGTCTGAAAATAGCGGGTTATTTGGCAAACTCGAGCTGATGAAGACAGGCCTCCAGAGACTTTCACAACATGACAGTTTTGCAAGCTGCGAAACATAGTTATGGCAACAAATTTTTGCAAATCTGAACCCCTCACAAATTTCTTTAAAGTTGCTGTACAGCTATACATACAAATGTGAATGTATGTAATTATATATGTGGACAAAATGGATCAAGCTATTCTCACAATAAAGGAGGTCTATACATGTACTGTAGCATAGAGTACCGAAGCTGTGACATCATAAACATCTTTTTTAGAATTTCTCAATTTGAACTTCATGTGACGCATTGGCTGAGATATGACCATCCGAATAAATAGATTCCAATAGGAAATCACTGTTATTTTGCTCTGGTTGATAATGTCATGAACCGGAGTAAAATAACAGTGATTTCCTATTGAAATAAATTAATTTGGATGGGCATATCTCAGGCAATACTTATCATATTCAATTGGTTTTCAACATTTGGACATTTTTTTTAATGCTCTTTCTGAAATGAAGTTCAAATTTGGAAACTCTAAAAATAGTTTTTTGATGACGTCACACTTGACCACTCTTTACATGTAGCACTGAATATTAATGATTAAAAATCACAAATAATTATCAATTTATTACTTAATACGTTTTGAAAGCTTCAGAATATCTAAAAATTCCAGATAAAGATTTTATTTGAGAATGATTCACTTGTAAACAAATATTTCCCTTTACTGAAGACATCATGCATTCTCTCACTCTGATATCTTTGGATACCAATTAACCATAAATCTGCACGCAGCTGGTTTAGCTATGGGTGAAACATTGATTCAATTGAGCATTAATGCCTCCAGGGTTTACTGAATGTTTTGTTGTATCCCAGGGGAAATCAATGGGGGCTAAAGCATGAACTAAGTGTCAAATTATGCGTCACATCTACCCTGCTTTCAGACTACAAACTTCATCGTATAGCTATAGGAGAATCATACAGCTTTATGGTAAATAATCTTCTTTTTGGTCTTTCTTAATAAAGAAACATTGGTATAACAAACACGCATTGATGATTGGCCAGCTTTCACGTCAACTGACCTCTTCAAAACAACATGTATTTTCTTTATGAGATGTTTCTATACCACTTCCTTTTGACTTTTTAATTCTTATTTTAGTCTATTTATCTACATGTAGTCTGTACACCATTTTCGCTATATGATTATTCTTCACACATTTCTTTATACACGGTTTGTATAAATTTCCTCTAGTCTTAATGGGCTATGAGATGACTTGACACCAATCTCATATTTGCAAACCTATCAAAATCGGCAAACTTCAAATCATAAATCGAGGCAAGCTGGCAAGGAAAGGCTCAGAAGTAATTTCAAAATGCAGCCTGGCTTTAAGGCTGAAAGGCCTCTCCTCCCTTCAAAATCAAAATGGATATCATCTGTTTCTGCTTTCAGTCACTGACTAACTAGGTTGTGAGGTAAAGATTCTACACCCTGAAGACTAAATTTAATCTAATTTTGCTCTTTTTGCTCTTACCTTAAGTACATGTAACTATAGAGTTTCATAATCAAAGTTTCTGCTGATGAATTGCTTCCCACTTACCTTAAAATTTAAACACTTTGAACTAATTGATTCAAAGTCTAATATCATAGTTGAATACATGTATGTTGGTTTTGCTCCTAAAACTCCATAACTCATTCCAAAATATCTCAAACACAGAGGTAGAGGTTGCCCTTTGCTAGGTCTAGACAACAGATTGCAAATTATGAATGATATTTATACACTGACTGTTTAATGAGGGGTTGACATTGGAGAATTGAGATTATTACAGCAAGTCTGAAGGTCAGGCTAATCTAAACGACAATCACAACAATAACTTGAGGCATGAATCATTGATCATAACATTTAATGTACATGTAATATGTATGTGCATGCACAGATTGATTGGGATGAACATTGAAGAGCAATATATTATAATAATGGCCTAAATGTATAAGGCTGGTTATTATTTTCACAGCTTGGAGGAGATCATTTACAAAATTCAACGTCTGCTCTTCTATGCTAGGTAAACATGTTCATTGTTCACCTTTCGATTGAAAAAGAGACAGCATCCCACATCTTCTAGAGGTGCCTTTTTTGTTATTGTTCTTTCCCACTCCTCCACATACATGTACATGTACAAGAGAGGACCTCATGTTCCTCTTTTTTTATGTCACCAGATGAGTGAAGATCTTCTTTGATTATTCAATGCCAGAAGAGGTAAAACCCTATTCCTCTCCCCAAGCAGAGGACATCCTGTTCCTCTAGCGCCTACCCAGAAGAGAGAACGTTCCAGTTCCTCTATTCATGTCACCAGATGAGTGAAGATATTCTTTGTCTATCCAATGCCAGAAGAGGTAACACCCTATTCCTCTCCCCAAGCAGAGGACATCCTGTTCCTCTAGCGCCTACCCAAAAGAGATAACGTTCCAGTTCCTCTATTCATGTCACCAGATGAGTGAAGATATTCTTTGTCTATCCAATGCCAGAAGAGGTAAAACCCTATTCCTCTCCCCAAGCAGAGGACATCCTGTTCCTCTAGTGCCTACCCAGAAGAGAGAACATTCCAGTTCCTCTATTCATGTCACCAGATGATTGAAGATCTTCTTTGTCTATCCAATGCCAGAAGAGGTAACACCCTATTCCTCTCCCCAAGCAGAGGACATCCTGTTCCTCTAGCACCTACACAGAAGAGAGAACATCCTGTTCATCTACCCCTATGCAGGAGAGAGAACACTCCTATTCTACAACTTCATTTTCACCTAAATCCCATTTGTACAACCTTTTGAAAAAAAGCCTGACCAATCAGGAGAGGATTTTGTCAACTGACTGTCTGCTCTTCCAGGCTTCAAGACAAATCTATTTATTACTTGACTCAAATGTTATCATTACATAATTCTGAAATTTTCATTATTTTTACATTAATCAATAGAAATAGATGCTTGTCTATGAATCATGAAGTTCACAAAAAAATTCATTTGTAATATTTTCAATACATTCCTGCTACAGAACCAAGTTTCTTTTATTCAGAAGTGAAAAGAAGAAAATGTCAAACACATAGACATTGTATTGCAATTCAAAACATGTTGTGTCCATGTTGTGGTTAGGCTTTGACATCATACTTTGCTCTGTGAATTGCACAGATTCTCCACATCAGAAACCCATTTGATGGATGACCAGCATATGTGTGATGGACTTTACATCACATGTAATCAAGTGATGACTGGGAAATACATGAACTTGTGCACCCATCAGACTTAGAATTACCTCCGGGTGGACTTCACACAAGAGTACTGTTGCTAAGGATGATGTTGATTCCTCTGAGTACACAGAGGATAATATCTTGCTCAACATAATCGGTACTGTGATAAAATCAATCACGATACCTTAAACATCTAATAAAGAGCTGTGACTGTTTCAAATTAATCACAAATGTGTACTTAAAGATTAAGTTGAGTTCTGTTCATGCAACTGCATTGTGAAAGAAACGTTGTAGAATCGACCAGAAAAGGTTGATCATCTATTATATAAGTATTGGTGAAGGGTGTATGTACTGCAAGGTTCTGGAATCATAAAAATGATAAGAAATTTGGCCCATTCTTGGTAAAGTTACAAGCACTGTACACAGAAAGATGTATATGGGACTACAGGAACACCTGCATAAAAATCTGTCCCGAATTGGATGATGTTACATGCCACATTTAGAATATTAAAGGTATTACAAAGTTTTGGTATGGGGTCATGAATTTGGTTCAAATGAACATATTGGAAGCATACATGTATGCGATTTTACAATATTCAATGATCCTTGTCGCGGTTGAAATCGAGTCTAAAGCGATGAAATTGTAAATAATAAACTCTTTACTTTGTATAGCGCCCTCTCAAGACCGATATTACTTTAGCTTTAAAAAAATGTTTCTTGACTACAATCGACCGATTTGCTATTCCCGTTTGGAAATAATATATCAGAACTGCATATTCAGAGATTTTCATGGTCACAGCTACCATGGAATGGCTTTAGGTGCTATTTGAAATATTTGAAATTTACCGGGAGCACCGGTAAATTTTGATTATTCAATTTGCTCGAAAGCAGAAGTGTTTTAGGGGCTAATTTTTGTAGTGCTTATAATACATCCACAGGGGAATCCAAATATATCAAATATTTAAAGAATTATTATCCATCCAATTTCAGAATTTCCCAAAACTTTGCATTACCTTTAAGGCATTTGAAGAGCCATGCTTTTCAGGGAACATTTTTTCTCTGATGTTCTTCCACACTTGCATAATACAATGATAACGCTCACCTCTCCCCAGAACTCAACCTTCTCTTTAAGAGAAGGGAGATTGTAAATTTGTAATTTATTTGAGAATGTGTGATCAATTCAGATCGATTAGATTTCTTCATAAGACATACTAGTACATGTAGCCTAGGTATATAATCCATTTGGAAAAAATGTTTACAATGCCATAATTTAAAGTGATATTTCACCTTCTTTTTTTCCTTGTGCCTCAAGGAATGGAAGTTCTAGATAGATGGCACAATACAAATGCCTAGGAGGAGCAGGAGGAGCAGGAGCAGTAGTAGTATTTAAATAAACACATACTGTACAGTATATCGAAATTTTGAGAAAAATATTTAAAATCCAAAACTATTGGTATGAATTAGAAAAAAACGTTACAATTTAGGAAGAGATCACAACTGATCTATGTGTTCTAAGAAACTCAACTATATAATACTGTGATGAGCATCCATAATATAGTACAGATGGGGGTCAGCACAGTAGGCCTACTGCTCAAACAGGGCTCATGCTCAAACAGGGCTCATGCCCTCACAACTTCACAGACATAATTGCACATAATATCGAAATGGAAAACATCCCTAAGGTAAAACCATGATGAAAAAATAGTGAGTGGCATCGAAGAAAGATCTCCATCTCAGTTACTAACATTGATGATGGTGATGGTGATGGTAAAAGACATATCACATACTGTAAGGGTCTCCTCCCAACTGCTCCTCAACACACTCTTGATCTTGTGTTTTCATCGGTATATTCTCTACAGAAACAGTAATCAGGGAGATATCTAAACAATTCAATGGTCAGTATGTTCCATACGTTTACCAAGTATTAATGACTTTTATTATGAAACAGTAAATGTAAAATTGACCTTTAAAAAAACATAGAAGGGCATTCACACTAGTAGGTATGTACTTCAAATGGAATGAATGCAGAGATAGCTTAGTCAAAGTTATTTTGTTGCATTATATATGATTCTGACCAGTGATGGTGAGTGACCACATCAAATATTTCAGTACATGTATATCTGATGACTGATTCAAGCTCAAGAAGGGCTATCAGCTTGATACAGTCATCAGATATACTGAAATATTTGATGTGGTCACTGGTCAGAAACATATGCAACAAAATAACTTCGACTAAGCTATCTCTGCATTCATTCCATTTGAAGAACATACCTAGTGTGAAAGCCCTTCTATTTCTGGAACTTGAATTCTCATCTGGAGGATGGAGAGGATATGTAATGGAATTTGAAAACTGGAAAACAGATGTATTCTGATGACTTTGCCCATGGCATTTTTCACACACGCCTTAACTCAACGCACCATCATTCACATCTGAACTCATCTCAACTGAGAATCATCATGCAGATGATTTGACTTATGAATTATGATACCTGTAAATGAAGGCCTATTAATGCATCAGAGTTTGGAATTATCAATGTGGTCTAATAAAGTTGTTGATTGACATATTATTATGAACAATGTAGGTTATTTAATTAACTTTGAGAGCAACATGACTGATCAATGCACAAAACCTGTTTGCGCTACATGAAGGTGTGCCAAATTATCATTGTTATCATCATATTATTCTGCAAAGATAAAACCATGAATACTATGTGTACAAAACTGAGACAGAAATTACAGTCACATGAATACGAAGGAAAGAAAAAAATTAACAAAATTATATATCAACTGGAACGACAAGGTTTTCATTTCCGATCAAATCACATACTGAAAGATAATTCATTAAACATATTACTTTAATGAAGCATCTTTAAACACATATTATGAGCAAGAATGGAGATGACTTTGTTGTTAAAGATGTTTCTTTATTACCCTGATATAAACTGGAAAAAAGAACTTTTATTCATAAATGAATTGGAGAAAAGCTGAGATGGTGAATCACAGCCTAAACTTACAGCTAGCAGCATTTTGCATACCGGTACTGATGATCCGCACATCTTGCTTAGATCAACATGGTGACCAAGTCTCAATCCTAATAGAATGCAGATGGATGCATCCCTGCTTGACGCTATTATAGCTTCTACAATGATTCACCTAAACACAGCTTCAAAGCTTTTATTCCAAGTGTGAATCACACAAGGCTTTGCAAGATTTTATTCACAGCACCTAATCTTTAGTGGTTTATTTGGAAAAAAACGCAGAGAAACCTCATCTTAGTACTGGTATTTCTTTTATAAAAAAATTCCACGGTACACATATATACATGTACACGAATCCTAGAAAATTGCCATTTTCATTATGACATTAATTTAATTTCTCATTGATTAAATTGTATTATTTCAGTCCTAAAGAATTCAATTACTCTGCACTTGATGTCAAACTTACAAGATATATCTTATCCCACTGAATTATTTCAAGATCCAGATTTTTAGTGAATCTTAGGTGAAATTCACATTAGCGATTAGTCAGCCCCAAAATCAAGATATGCATTCCTTTATTACATGTGCATATCTCAAACAAAAAAAGTGGACACTCTCATTTTGTCAAACAAATTTTACACAGGCATAAAAAACAACTACCGGTACAAATTATGCATTTTTGACATTTTGTTGGTCATTATTTTTTCCACAAGTCAACTCCAACTATACGTTCTAATACTACTATGTAAAATCAAGATAAACAAAAGACAATGTCTTAATAAAACAATGAATTACATGACCAAAAAGATAGACCAAAAAGATAGACCTGGAAGCTCGACTGCTGTCTCAGCATTCTTCCAGTATTTGCGGTTAAGGAGTATTAAAATGGTTAATTAATCTCAAGTCGACTCAATGCCAACAAACAACACTAGAAAGTACTATTACTAGACCTACATGTAGTAGTATAGTAGTACTAGTAGTACTAGTAGTATAAACTGAAGACTGAAGTGAAGACTGCCTAAACTAGTCAAATTTAACCTGTTAGGCCTAGATCTACTGTTAGTACCGGTAGTGTTACTGTTTAGTTTATGTTAGTGTTACTGTTAGGAAGCGACAGGTTTACATTTTTTCAATAAGAATACGAGCTACATTCAAATATGATAGAATATATATTTTCAACAACACCTACCACCTCATATTTTCATCATCTAACCCACTATCTAGATCTACTACATCATGTACATGTAGATAGATCTACACTGTCTGTACAAGAGGCATTGACATCCCCGCCCCTTACTCCTGTACCGAGGCCGTGCGTGGAGAGGGGATGCAGTATGCTCAATGATCAGCACACTACAATCCGCACACAGTACAGCGACAAGGCTGTGTCACTGTCAGCAAAGCATGCAAACCAAAGCAAGAACATGATCAAAATAAATGGTTTACGTTACCTCATCCATTATTGAGAATAGATTTCCGTTCTTTGGAAAAGATGTTACCAGTTGATTTGGACCTGCAGCCTGAAATCTTGTATCACATCAGAGATTTATCCTGTGTCAGACTCCTTTTTCTGCCTTTCACGTTTATTTCTATCCACAGTGCACGTACCTAGCTGTAGTGTATGTATACAAACGTAAACCCAGTCGTTCGTTCGCATTTATGTTGTTGACATTACATTATCTGACACACGAGGGAATCCTTCCTCTTTGAGGTCGCCGAAAAAATGATACATCAAACGTGATTGGTTGAAATAATTTGTAAGAATTTGAGGAATTTAGGACAAGGTGTATTTATTTTTCACCCTGTCAAACGTGATATTTTCATCGAATGTTCTTGTGCACCTGACAGTTCCCAGCGAAATACGCGTTGACTTACTGAAAAGTAATGAATCTCTCATAATTTAATCCTTTCACGTGGGAATTTTCCTGTTATCTACTTTGTGTCTGATCGTAAAGACTACACATTTCAATTAGACATAAGCCAATCACCGGCCATGTAACATATCAATGCAAGATTGTTGGTCTGCTCTCCAAATAATGCACGTGAAGTTTGAGACGACTGAGAAGACACTTTATTTTCCGAATTTCAACAGTACCATCTTAATTTCAGTATGGAAAATGATCATTTCAAGGATGCGATTCGCGTTGGGGAGATTGACGGAATGTGGGCGTTTGTATGTCACGTAAGCCTGAAGATTTTATACCCCATAAATGATAGTTTGGCCACGTCATTCGTAAGATTGGAACAGTCAGTCATAGCTCGAAGCTCGAAGCGGGGCAGTGCGAGGTAGCTAAGCCAGCAAGTTGGGCGGACCTCGCGTCTGCTTCCCGCTTCCAGTCACACTTATGGGGCGTTGCAAGAAAGTTGCAATTGATTGCAAGTTGCGATTGATTGCAATTTGCAAAATTTGCAACTGATATTTGCAATCGATTGCAACTCAACTTTCTTGCAACGCCCAAATAGTCTCCTAAATTTCCTTGGATTTTGTTAGGATTTAAGTTTTTGACAATTCAATGAAATTAACTAGATCTAGCTTTTATTCTCCCCCTCTCTTTCTCTCTCTCTTACTAATGGGGCGATGCAAGAACGTCGAGTTGCGATCAATTGCAAATTTGCAATTAATCGCAAGACTTGCGCTTGATTTTGGAGATTTGCAATTGATTGCAACTTTCTTGCAACGCCCCATTAGTTGCAGACTTGCAGGCTACTAACATGTCGACCGAAAAGTCCGAAAATATATTTCAAAGGTCGATTTCTAATGATATGTCTTAAATTATTGTAAGGAGGGATATTTTTAATTCTTTCAGATTCATGGAAGCTTTTTTAGCCTTAGGCTTAGACTTTGATCGCTGAGTAAGATGAGCGGGCCACTTAAAATAATTAAAATTTAAACTGCCGTAGACTAGACTAACTCGTAATCGTATTAATAGTAAGTTAAAAGATTTTTTTTTTTTAAAGTCCAAACATACCCGGCGAGGGGATGCTACGCTTTGCGTCGACTTGTTGTAATTGTTGTGGGCTGGCCACAGGGTACAAATTACATGTATTGTAGTGCTTAGACTAGTTAGAGAATACAGGTTAATTTCCAGTAAAGCGATGGGTCAGTGGTAGAGTAGTGGCCTCGTAAGTCATAACCTGGGAGGTCCCGAGTTTGAAACCAAGTTGATGTGCTAGTGCCCTTTGGTAAGGCAATAATCCTCATTACCGAGTCCCTTGGAGAGGACTTAAAGCAGTTGGTGCCCTGGCTGCTTACTTACAAGCATACACATGCTTTCTTAGCAGTTGGGTAAAATAGACCATCAAACAAAACATAACTAGTGTATGACGCTTCTATAAATATATTTTTGTTTACATTTTCCTATCTTTTTATTCCCATCTCCCATGTATTAGATTGACTGGACTGAACCCTGGCTCATCTCGCTTATTGCATTTCATCTCTTCTGCCTCATCATTACGATCATCACCAGGAAATATAATAACTTCCAAATTATCCTGTTCCTCATCATGTGTAAGACATTATATATCAGTTCATTTTCACCAGTGTTAACCACTCTTTGAGCCTCCATCAGGACCAATCACTGCTTTAGTGTCATTTATTGTCCGAATAACTTTTTATTTTTATGATTTCAACAAAAGTATGTGTTGCTTGGCAAGTCTAAACTCTTTAGGTATTTTGTCCTATTCATCCTTTTATCTACATTTTAGTATACCTGATATTTGTAAAGTCCCATTCATTTATTGATGTATCAAACATTGAATTCAACATTTGTTGCACAAATATGTAAATCGATGTTTAAATAGTGGAAAATTTGTAGGAATATAACATTTTATAGTATACATTGTACATTATTATCAATTAGGCCTAAAGAACAATTTAATATTATGATTTTAATTGAAGAATATGATAACATTAGTGATGATTTTCAAGCTATCAAAGGTTGAAAATATATTTGTGTTCTGTAATTACTGCTGCTATCTCTTTTTTCGACAGTATTAATGATCTACCTGTCAGAATACCTGAACCAGTATGCTGCCAAACATTACAGGTATGTTGGTGAAGTCATTAAGCTATGTTTATGATGTTTTGTAAATTTACTACATTTTTATGTGATGTACATATTGTCTTCTCTCAAAGATTTGTACCCAAAAGGAAGTAATGTTAGAATACCTAAACCAGTATGCTGCCAAACATTACAGGTATGTTGGTGAAGTCATTAAGCTATGTTTATGATGTTCTGTAAATTTACTACATTTTTATGTGATGTACATATTGTCTTCTCTCAAGGATTTGTACCCAAAAGGAAGTAATGTTAGGCCATTGTCAAAGGGTAATGTCAGAGGCATGCAGATGAACACAAACCATGCATGGTTTAAATCTGTCGGAAAGATAATGGGGGGAGGGAGTCATGGGGCAAATTGTGCTCCCAGAGCTGCTCAAATACACCCTGTAGTCCCTCTCCTAAACCCTAAACCCTGCATTTGCCTTCTTTTGGACATGTGTTTTCCTACTGTAGGATTGCAACAGTTGCAGGAGTGTAAGCTGCCACTATAAACCATTGAACCAAGTTGTCACATACAGTACATTTTTATGTTGATATATTACAGCTGTTTATTTTTAAGCCTTCTCATCTTTAGTAGACGGACTGTCGATCTTAAGGAAGGCGGGTCAAGTCCCGCCGCGGCACTAATGTCCTATGGCAAAACATTGATCTACATTTGCCACACTCAACCCAGGTGATGTAAACGGGTACCTGGCAGGAATTAATTCCTTGAAATGCTAGAGCGCCGCAGTGGCTGCCTTGCTAAAGCCAGGGTAATAATTGGGGCAGCGCCAGGAGCGTCACAACGTGACGGACATGTGCGCTATATAAGAAGCCACCATTATTATTATTATTGTTCAGTTGTTTTGAAGTGCTTGAAATTATATCATAATCATTGCCTTTTTTTTCTTGTATTGTCTTGTGTCTCCAGAATGTTCTCCAGGTTACAGTACTTTGATTCCAGTGGTCTCTTCATTTCTGTTGTATACAATGTTCCTCTACTCATCAATTGTCTTGTTATGATTGTAAGTCTTGTCCTTTCTCATTCACTTTGTTTCAAAATCAATTGATAGTAAAGACAATTAGGTTTTCAGTTTTGATTAATTCCTTCCATACAAACAGTGTCCTTTTATCTTAGCAGCCTGCATGAGTATGAGTGTAAGAAAGTAGAATTACATGTATAATTTGTATATTAGCATTAATTTGTAGCTGTAAATGGTTTAGATATCCTCAGGGCTTAATAATGCGAAAGTGTAAAATATGCTTTGTGTCATGTAATGCTTCTGTTTTGATACAGTATTTAGAGGGTAAAAAGAAATCAAAGTCAATAACTTATGTATAATTACACCGATTAATTTGTTTTGTTTATCTTTAATTATTTTTTCCTTATTTCTCCAATTGAGAAAAGAGGTTATTGCTGTCATTATGAATTCTGTGTAAATTGCTATTAAGTGCTCTTAACGCCCCTCTAAAGTGTTGGGAGCCCCAAATTTCACTTACCGGTAAATAGTATCATAATGTGAAAGAGGATGTCATTAAGACACACTTGTGCAAAGATTTCCCCCAAAAAATGTGTTTGAAGACAAATATTGATATAAGAAAACATAATTTGGGTTTTCTGTTGTACGCAAAAAACCTAAATTTTGTATTCTTTCATCAATATTCGACTTCAAACACATTTGTTTTGAAAATACGTTAAGGCCACTCACAGTGTCTTAGCGTTGGCTTATTAGAAGGGAAATGTCGACAGTGACTGCCTTCTTTCCTGGGGTGTAATAATCACCTTTCTATCCTTCCTTTGTTGAAAATCAAAATCACATTTTCCTGCTATTTTTTTATTTAATTTTTTGTATTCTAGTGTATATGGCTACACACAGCAGCCCACATGGTGGTGTCAGTAAAGAGAGGAAAACTAAAGGAAAAGGCAAAATCACAGGCAGCAGAGTCATCAGAAATAGAGGATAAGCCAGTGGAGAAGGATACAGAAAGTAAAAAGAAAGACTGAAGAGGTAAATTACTATAAGAATATAATGTCTTTCAGAAACTCATGCATGGATAATATGATTTAAAGTGTAGGGTGCTGATACTAGTTACAGACAAGGAGAAGGAATTGAATGTCAAGGTATTAAATACACAATGTTTAGCAAATTCACACATTTATTTTTTTAATGAGTTTTCATCATTAAATCTTTGTTTGAGGCCAAATTGATTGTCATTTTTGTCAATTGAAAAGACAGCAGATGGGGGAAGAATTTTTTTTTCTTCATTTAGTAGTAGGATTGAAATGAATGTTAGACTAAAATATTTATTGTAACATGAATTATACAATTTTTTTCTATCAAAAATCAAATGTCTCTTATTCAGTTTCCTTTTAATGAAATTTTACCTCTGACATCAATAGGATGTTATTTCTTTGTATTTAAATTTAAAGGAAACCTCACCCCCAAAAATAAGTGTAGGTATTCTGAAATATGAGATGCATTTCTGCCCGTTGATGGACAACATTTCTTTATGAAAGTCTACAAGAGATCTATAAATGAAAATATTCTTGTCACGATGTAATGCCTTTTAGCATGACATGGGCGCAGCCATTTTCTTGAAAATGTGACGTACCAGGCGAAGTTGTACATGTATCATGCACCAAGCTTTAGTTGTGAAAGTTGTGTTAATTTAATAACAAAACCTTTACTTTTTAATGAGGAAAATCATAGCTGAGAAGGTAGTACAAAGGATAATAGCACGTGACACCTGGGAAGGAAGCATCCATAAATTTGAATACATTTACTTGGTAAACGACTTCGCATACTACGTCACGTTATCAAGAAAATGACGATGCCCATGTCATATAATACAATAAATCTCTCAGAATAAGTAAAGTTATTTCTTGAAGTGAGATTTCCTTGAATGTTTGCATAAAAGCTTGTCAAAGTTTTGTTGACATAGCAGCAACTAAAAATTGTAAACTAAAATAAAAAGTCTAGCCACTTTGGGAGCAGAGGAAAGCATGCATTGATTAAAACACATTGTAAAAAAAAAATGGGCCATTGTACAGAAGTAGTAAATACATGAGTAAAAAACTTTCATGAATACAATCTGAACAGTTTTTATTACATATTGGCATTTATTATTTATGTTAATTGTACACATTTGATATAAATTATATAAATGGTAGAAAAAATAGTAAAAAGAATATACATGTACATCATTTGTACACCGGTATCCTAAACTTGTTCAATTGCCAATATGCCATACACACTTAAAAATGGCTACAGAGGTGAATAGAAATTATGGAATGTTTATTTGGTGCAATTCAAACTGCTTGAGAGATGTTGTTCTATCGATAAATATTTTTAAAAAATAGAAAGGTAGTCTCCATTTTTGTTTTATTTCCTTATGCAATTTAAGCCCAACTGGATTGTCTAGTTTTAAAGATAAAGTTGGTTGCTTATTCCTCACTCTTTTAATAGTATATCAACCATATTCTCAGTAGATTTAGTTTTGTTTCTTCTGTTTATTGTTTTATTTTGAACGTAAGACTGACAGTACTTAAATACACATTGAATAAAATACAATCTAATGAAATAAACAATTTGTAATACATGTATATGTAAATATAAAGACCTTCATTATACATTGTCTATTGCTCATTGAATTATTATATTTAAAACAAGTAACAAATACATGTACTTCAATTGAGCATACTTTGTTATATACTGTAAATCAACAGTATAAAGTGTAAGAAAATTATTCCATGACAATTTTTTTAAATTCATGTATCTCTGATTTCTTCATTTCATTTTGTATTACCACATAGAATTATTATAATGTTTGTCTTTTAAGATAAAGTCTTTCTGCCCAGTATCAGAGATCCAATTCATACTTGTAGTATCAACAGTATGTGTAGTATATAAAAGAAAAGGGAAAACATCTGTGCAATGTTAATTAGTAGAGTATATCTTTCAAGGTTTCACAATATTTCTAATGTGTTGCAATCAGCAATAAAACAAAAGAAACAAAATTAGTCAAATGTGTGAACCTTTCCATTTTTTATGTACAGTCAAACCTGCTTTAGTGACCACATTTTTTGTTTCCCTTGAAAACAATCTCTCATTGAAACATGTACTAAAGGAACCTGTACATAAAGAAAACCTGCCTATAAAGACCACTTTTCTTGTCTCCCTCGGGTGGTCTTTATAGACAGGTTTCATAGAAGATTACTTCGGGCAAGTTTTATTAATATTGAGCCCTACCTTCTTCCATAAAGTACAAGTATCAAAGAAATAAGTTCCATGACTCTAGCATCACATGTTACATAAATATGCATACATCAGTACTTTCCCTTTTTATGTAAATCCCAATGGTTTCTTTGCTATGTTCAGTATGTCATTGTGATTTTACTCAAAAATGAATCTTTTACATTGGAACAAAATACGACTGCTCCCTCTTTCATGACAATCCCAGTGATATATTTGCTGTGTATAGTATTTCATTATGATTTTGCTCAAAAGTGAACATTGGAAAAAACAACTACTTTCAGTGACGCTTCAAAATATTTTGGAAGTACCTGTATCAGCAAATGTATTATTCCCGAGGTTGTTCAAACTTCCTTTCATTTATCATGCAAAATCTTTCAGATTTAATCAATCAACATCTTTCAATTTTATTTTGTATCACTCAGTTTTACCCCATTACATACAAAATAATCAATTAAAAAGTTGCTGAGTATAGTGTAAATGTATTTTAATGAAAAAATGTTTTCCCTGTCGTATGTATTTTATGTCTTTCTTACAAAGATCTACATATGAAAGTAGTGTTTTCATAGTCATTTTTCGTATAGCAATATAATATAACTACAAGAAATAGATAATACAGGTATTTAATTTTGTAAAAAGTCTCTCTCCCAACTTGCATTTAGTTTGTAATACATAACTACAACATTAAGGCCTCTGTAACAATCTAGAACAGATGATTATCTTGAACATACAACCAATCATAACTTTTCATATATTTCAATTTCTCTTCTCGTAATTGTCTTTCAGATGCTCGATTTGATGTCCAGATGCTTGCTTCACATGCAGAACGCCATCACAGCATTGAACAGTCATGGAAGAAAGTTTACCAGATTTGTGAAGAACCTCTCTCTGGCCTAGAAGACAGAAGTTGAAGACTGCCCTCTGCGGTCATTAATCTGTACAGCATGAAGGAAACAAGACAATGTCAAAGATGGCTTCAGGATATAAAATTGCCTTTATTTTTGTTACTATAAAAGGTACTATTTGATATATGTGTATATACAGAGATGCAGATATGGTGGTGTAAATGTGTGTCCATTTATGTTGACATGTTGGAAAGGACCCTTTCTATTACCTTAAAGGTACTATGTCCCATTTGCAGGCCAAAAAAATGAAAGGGTTAAATTCCAATGGCATTTGAAACACAATACTAATGTAGAACTTCCCTAAAAAAAGGGGGGCTTGAAAATGTCTTTAAGTGGGAAAATAACGACAGTTTGTTGTCGAATCGACTTAGGAGCTATAGAGCCAGTAAGTAATAGTCTGATTTTTCAGACCATTGTACCGAATGGTCGTACGTTTTATGCTGCGCAAAGATTCAATCAGTTTAATTTGTCCATTACAAGAAGTGGGTTATTGATGTAGACAAATGCTCATGTACCCTTTACAGCTCATTTTATGTATGTTATTACAAAAGATGAAAAAGCCAGTCAGTCACTCAATAGTGTCTGACAGTGAAGTCTAGCAAGTAAACGGGTTTCCTTGCATAATTTGAATATTAGGACACAGCTAACGTTTAAATTTCACAGATAGGACATACATGACATATTCATAATTCCTGCAAAGTTCTACAGAATTTGATGTTGGCTACAGAATTTGATGTTGGCTGCAAAAGGGACATAGTATCTTTAATATCTTAGCAAAACTGTGCTTCAATTTCAAGTGTACCTGGCTGGCTGACCATTTTATTTATGTGTATAACATTAACCCCCCACCCTCTGATAAAATGTCCAATCTTTAATAATACATTCCTGAGTAGGTCTTTGCCTTTAAACATGCCAAGTTAAACTTAAAGTCTCTATCAGTCCTTGTTTATAACTTTCTCATTTAATGCAGAGACTTTCAGTGTTTTTGTTGTTGTTGTTGTGTTTTGTTTGTTTGTTTGTTTGATCTGTTGCTATTCTTTTGTTATATTTTTTGTAGTTAAAATGTTAATGACGTGTATGGTCCAGTCATGAGTCATGACATTCCTATTAGTATTTAATCAACATTTGTACATAGTATTTATTGCTATTTTTTCATAACATTTCTAATATTTTTTCTGACATGAGAAGTCTGGTTATCATTGATTTAATTGTTCTTGTTTTAGTAAGTAAATAAAGCATACACCACATTCCAAACTAAAGTGAAATTTAGAATACATGTACATGTACAACAACACATCAAAAGTTGTACTGTGGCGAAAAAAATAGTTATTAAAGAGTCTTTTTCAGTCCTACTCTATTCTAAGGTTTAGGTTTTAGAGCCCTAATTTTTTGGGAGTAATATTCCAAATAACTTGTCAAGAGCAATGACTGTGAACATGGAGTTCATTCATCTATTAAATATGAATCATTGATGCCAAAGATGTAAATACATGTGTTCATTTCATCTTCTTACTTTGTCAACTGTGTCCAATATTCTAATTCCTCTATTGGCATGACGTTAAAATGTGATTTATTAAAGGGATTGGGTAATTTTGTCTCAGATTCTGAAACAAAATCCTGGATTTAGCTCATGCTGCAATGATAATTATAAACCTTTAGGTCAGTCAGGAACCCCATGAATTTTACAAGCCGATCGCCTGTCTGATTATCAAGATATTTATGATTGGAAATGGAAATCAAATTTTGTGTTTTCCTAACGGTTTTCATAACACTACAGTCTATTGGGGAAAACGAGTATGGTAAAACGATCACTCAAAGATTTTTACTTTTTTAAGGCACTTCTTGATCATTTTGAAGCGCAATTTTTGTAGGGCTTCAATATTACACCACATCACAGACACTGATAACACGTAGGGCCGTGCATCTCAGATTTAACATTGTTAAACGGTTCTTTTAAGTGAAGATTAAGTGAAGATTATATGAAATATCTTCTCTTTTTTAAATCAAATATTGCTGAAAGTTTTTGTAAAAGGGGGGATTTTGAATGTCTCAAATTTTAAGATTTTGTAATTATCAGTTGCAAAATCTTGTTCACGCATCATCTGCTTGAATGAACTTCATAGTACATGTACATTAAATCTTGAGTTCTTGTAATAGAGGAAAGTAAATTTTCTCACAAACAGACAACGTACATTGCTTTGTTCAAGACCTAGAAATTAATGATATCTGCCAGAAAATAAAAACCTTCAGTAGTCATTACAAAATAAAGAAAATACAGAAATTGTTAGTTTGTTATTCCACACATCCCATTTACAATAAGATTCTTCAAGAGTACACCCAGATGGTGTATCTCCTTGATTTTTTTTGTGGTGAAAATGCAATTTTTCCATATAAGCACTATATGATACATTAACTATTGATATCATACTGCATCTTCATATCACTCCAAGAACTACTAAAAACTGATCATGTCTTTCCATCCAGTTTTGACAGGCCAAACATGTCTGTTAAAATGAGCTGTTATGGTTATATATTTGTAAATCAGAGAGGAACAAACCTGAGAGGTTAACAGTTCAACAGAATTGTTATCAACATAGAAAGGAAGGGGGTATAACATACTTAATGGGCATGTTGAATAGTTAAGAACATTAATTGGCTTGAGATACCCACATGAACATGAATGACAGTGCTGTTTCACAGGTTTCGTTCAAATATGTCTGTTATAAAGTGGCAATGAGGTTTTCATGTAATTGGCTTGCAGATATTGAAATAAATACATGTAGTTAGTAAAGTATGCATAACGGACATGGTATTATGGTTATGTAAACTGTTCACCATGTTGTTACCAAATACCTTCACCCCATACACACATGTTAAAGGTACTATGTCCCATTTGCAGGCCAAAAAAATGAAAAGGTTAAATTCCAACGGCATTTGAAAGACAATACTAATTTAGAACTTCCCTTAAAAAAAGGGGGGCTTGAAAATGTCTTTAAGTGGGAAAATATCGACTATTAGTTGTCGAATCGACTTAGGAGCTATAGAGCCAGTAAGTAATAGTCTGATTTTTCAGACCATTGTACCGAATGGTCGTACGTTTTATGCTGCGCAAAGATTCAATCAGTTTAATTTTGGCCATTACAAGAAGTGGGTTATTGATGTAGACAAATGCTCATGTACCCTTTACAGCTCAAGTAAACGGGTTTCCTTGCATAATTTGTATATTAGGACACTGCTAACGTTTAAATTTCACAGATAGGACATACATGACATATTCATAATTCCTGCAAAGTTCTACACAATTTGATGTTGGCTGCAAAGGGACATAGTATCTTTAAAGTGCGTGTCACATACAGTTAACAACGAAATTATTCATACCCTTACCCAGTTTTTAAGTATGTGAAAATTGATTTGTCCTGATTTATGTTTATAAAGAATATTAAAACTTACATCTAAAAGTATTCAAAAGAAGGCCCTAAGTCCACCTTTCATTATCAAGTTCAGAACAAAAAAACATCAAATTCTCAAGTGGTATGAATAATTTAGTTGTTAACTGTATCACCAATTGAGGGTAACTATAATACCAGTCTCTATCAAAGAAAAGGTATTGGACCTTGATGTAGCTCATTCATGTATGCTGATGAGCCTTCAGCACCGATTTTCTCAGATCCAATATCTTTTTTACATAGGGGCGATGCCGTGCAATGTTTCCGGTACAGCATATGTCTTTCTCCACATATTTCACCCCCAAAATAAAGAATCTTTTGATAGGACAATTGAATAATGGTACTCTCTATTATCACTACCATTAGTCATAGTCGTATCAAGAATTTTTTTTATTATTGAGGAATGAAATATATGGATACATTTCATATGTCACACATTGCAAAGAATCGCCCATAGACCGATTCACATTATACCGGTAGTTAAAATCTTTATTGTTAATGAGGATTATCTGACCGACTCTTTTATAATACACACTCACCACCAATATTCCTGAGGGGGCTAAGTTTCTACCAAAAACTTCCAGCTATGCAAGCATTGCAGGGGTAACAAAAGAGATAGAGGGATGCAGAAAGTACCATAAGCATACATAATAGTGGATAAAAGTTTCAACAATAATTTTGAATCGCTAGAAGGAAACGGAAAAGAAATCCATATATGACCGGGAGATCATGACTATAATATGTAAGCATGCAAGGAAAATATAGACAAGTCAAGAATAAAGGGAAAAATTACGGAGAAAGTATTATTAAAGGGCAATACATTTTGCAAATTGAAAGCATTTAGAGAGAAAGTTGCCCAAGGTTTATATTAAAATAATTTTGTTCATTACTGTTCGTTTCTTGACAAAATCCTGTACTATATACATGTAATTTGGCCCATAAACACCCAGGGAAGTTTACTTGTCACTTTTAATGGGCTCATGAAGTAATTGATGATTTTCTACCCCCCCCTCTCCGTCTCCTCATAAAAATTATGAACAAGCGGCATGCTTGAATAGATGTGGGAGGTATATCCTGAAATAGATTTCGTCGCGAAAACTCCATTCATTCATATCATTATTTCTTGCCCTATTCCCACAATTTTACTGCAGTAAATACACTTCATTGAGTGCAAACAGCATAAATTATCTCATAGGGTGCAAACATACATGCAAACATTAACTGGAAGAAAATGTCTTTGTAATCTGTACAATGTACAATTGAAAGAAGAAAAAAATGAAATTATGACGCCTGACGAACTGTTTTCTGGATCATATCGTAACTCAACATGTGGTCTTGTTCGTTCTATAATGCACCGTTTGAACATTTATACATTGTATTCAAAGAACAAACATGAGGAGAGAGAGAGAGAGTGTGTGTATAACACATTATTCACGCATGGTATAATTCGAATAGCAAAACAAATATATCCTACCACCAGTATGTTTACTCAGTCTGCTTACTCACTGTCTTTAGTTGAGAAAAATATAAGGGTTCCCATGCAGAGACGCATGAAAAATAACATATCCCAAGTTTGATTCATAATACGGCAAGAGCGAAAATTACAGTATATATACCAGGCCCCCGTTGCATAAAACTTACCATTGATGGTAACTTTGCCACCAATGGCAACTACCATGTTAACAGGGCTCAACAGCCAATCAAAATCAAGGTTTCCATGGTAGTTACCATTGGTGGCAAAGTTACCACCAATGGTAAGTTTTGTGCACCGGGCAGGTCACCCACTCGGTATTAGGCCTTATCATACACCGTTATTTTCCTCAAACGCCAGGAGAAAAAGGAAAGTTCCTCAGACAGCAGGACAAGAGGAAAGAGTGGTAATAAATGTAAACTGCTTGACCGCCAACCACAGCGCTCACAAAAGATAATACGAGCGAGCCACGGCTGTTGCACAAATACATAAATAATTAAAAAGACAGATGATCCAGGGGCAAGAAAACTTTAACGTTTCTTTATCATATTATGCATGTGAAGATACATGTACTACTAGCTCAGAGAAAGATGCGTGGTCGTTTACCATAGCAAGAAGGGAGCACGATATGATATGATTCAGACTCAATATGTTAACCCTTCTTTTTTTAAAGTTTCATTTCCGGTCTGGGGATTGTTCTTTCTTGAACTTTATCCAAACATTGCCATCTAGAATAGTGAAAGACCGAGTAGTTCATTTCCTTCCGAGCTTTATCAGATCTTATATACCATCTAAAATAATGAAAGGCATAATTATAATTTGCGGGTTTTTTTTAAAAACTTTATCCTCAACCTCGACCTTCGAGAAATGTATCCATACCTTTTGTGACAATGACGAGAGAGATGATGACAGCTGCGACGACGATTAAGAGGATCATAAGAAATGAGATGATGAAGATCATATTCCGTCGGAATCTTTGTTTCTTCTTGAGGACCGCTGTCCCCGCATCGAGGTCAGGATCGACTGGCATTGCAACCTCGGTCGCTTCCTCGTCTTGGACCTGGAAGAATGATGTGAAGTGGGGAGGTTTCTTAAATTGAAGAAAGGACAAAGGTTTATGGGTACAATTTCGTCATGGGGGCTGACTTCTTTAAACAATATCAACCTTCCATTTTTTTTTAATGAACAGTTTTTTAGAGTGAAAATGTAACTTTCGCACAATTCTGCCATATAGGGGTCGAATTCGCTTTCCAAAATATCGACTTTCCAGTTTCTAAATTTCAGGTTCTTTTACTTTAGAGACAAATGTAACTTTGGCACAATTTTACCATGTGGTACGTGACTATTTTCCAGATTATCAATTTGTCAGTTCCTACAGTTCCCATGTTTTGGAGTGAAAATCTTACAAAGAGAATACCTCGCCACCTGGAATATGAGGTGACAGTTGTCCGAATGTAGGTGATTTCTAAATTCTCGCTTTGCTTCAAGGAAGAAAAAATACCCCTCCCCAAGTATTTGGTGACTTAATGGACATAGTGTAATGTAACAAAAGGTAATCTAGTAATATTGCAATATTTTTGTTCGATTTGTGGGCGTATTGTAACCCCCAGTATTAAATTTGTTTGTATTAACCTCTCCGAGGTGTGTCGTTGTAGTTTCACCATCTATACTCCTGACGTGTTTCAAAATGATCCCCGAGGTGTTCACCGTGGTCTTAACGTTATTCGCATTCTTACTCGTCGACGTCGTCGGTTGTCCCACTTCAGAGTTGCGGTCTGTTTTCCGACAGAGCATTATCCCGTCGTCATCGTTTTGTTTTGTCCCGGGTGGTTTCGGACGTGGCGTAGCTGGGATTTCAAGACTTGCGTCAAGTCGTGTATGGGTCCGTATCGTTTTCGTGTTCGGGCCTGATCCTCGGCCTAAGTCCAATTTCTTTGCAATAGACGATCCGGGTAAAGGTGCTGGACGTTTCGATGGGGGTCGTGGTGGAACTGTCCGAGATCGTTCATCGCTTGTACTTTGAGAAGAATTTAGAATAATGTCTGATGTTCTTAAAGACGTTGATAAAGGTATAATTGCTGTTTGATCGACAAAATTGCCTCCTACGTCGTTTTCTGTCCGGGCATCAATTGAGTTTTGATGATCCAGTTCAGCGTAAATAGGGTCACGTACTGGTTCAACTGTCTCACCATTTACCTTCCCATCAAAGCGTCCCACCCCTGACGTTCCAGGTGATAACGAGGCTGATGTCGGCTGTGACGACAACGCACCTCCTGTCGCCGAACGTGACGACGGCGCTGCGACGTCATCTTCCTCCTCCTCTTCAACAAAGTTAGCGGCTGGAATCCTAGCATACGGATTTGTCTGAATACTGCTGTGCCCCTGAGTCGTTGCAGGGGGTGATGATGAGGGTAGAGGTTTGGGGATGTTAAGCTCTTTTTCGGAGGCGGGGACCAGAGCTGGTTGTTGCAGACCAGGAGTTTCGGCGTATATGTGAAGCCTACGATTGTATTCGTCGTCGGGTGTTTTGCGGTCCCTCATCTGTAGAAAGAAAAAGTGAATTAAATGAATACCATCACTAGCTTGTTTCCATTTTGAAATATATTGAAAGTCATGAAATATATTAAATATCTTCATTGTCCTCCAATGCCACTGATTTGTATTTTACTTGCCATTTTTCTAATGTAAAATGCAATGAATACATTTTATTACGTGCAAACAAGAAAATAGAGGCCATGTCTCACCAATCCAACCCCTCCTCAGACACTTTTCAAACATGTAATATATTATTTCTGAGTCTCTTATGAAATGATCGAATAAAGTAAAATCGGTCCTTTTGCATGTCTAGGGGTCTCTGTTGTATGGGGATGACGAGATGAAGGACCTGTCATTTTGTTTTGGGCAGTTTTTGACGCAGATAAAACGGTGAAAATAGTAGCTGCCTAGGTCCCGAGTCTTAAAGGAAACTTTACCCCAAGAAATAACTTCAGTTATTCTGAGAGATGTATTGTATTCTTGCACATTAATCTACAAGATCCTCTACTCAAGTGAATGAGAGAGGCATGAAACAAGAATAATGTACAGTTTAGCAGCACGACATGGGCATCGCCATTTCTTGATAACGTGACGTACTATGCGAAGTCGTTTATCAAGTAAATATATTCAAATTTATGGATGCTTCCTTCCCAGGTGTGTGTGGTGATGAAGCATTTCATTCACCTGCTATTATCCTCTGTACTACAATTGCCAAAACGCAAATTGCATAAATAATTTGGTGCTCTTCTGGGGTGAAAGTTTCGCATAAATGAAATAGATTTGTCAACTGTTATATTTGAGTATTTTTAAATAAATGAGTTACAATTTTCCACCTGTTATAAATTTCTCGATAATCATAATTTTAACTTCTCGGCTATGATTTTCTCTCATTGAAAAGTAAAGGTTTTGTTATTGAATTAAAACGTCTTTCCAACTAAAGCTTGGTGCATGATACATTGTACACGTTCGTCTGGTACGTCACATTTTCAAGAAATTGGCTGCGCCCATATCATGCTAAAAGGTATTATCTCTTTGAAAAAGAATACTATCATTTATATATCTCTTGTACACTTTCGTAAGGAATATTGTACATCAAAGGGCAGTAATACATCTCATTATTCAGAATACTTACACTTATTCTTTGGGGTAAGTATGATTCCATATATAGGCGCACTTATTTTTGGCTCGTATTACGGCCTTTGAGTTTGACGCCTTACATTTGGGTAAAGCAACAATTAAGGTGGTCTGTTTTTGTGTCTTTTGCATCTTATTTCGACAAAATTACATTTTCACTGTCATAACGTGTCAAAGGCTTGTTTCACTCACTCGCAAACTTGTTAACCAAAAACAAAAATGATATTGTAACAATTAAGTTACGTCACCCCCTTAGGCCTTGACGAAATGTATCCCGTACGCCTATACTTTCATTATGACAGAACGATTACTGTCCTAAGAAAACTGTATCGTCTTTTTCCCTCTATCAAACCAAATGATGACCTTGTGAAATTACTGGGCAGACGATCAGATGACCTTTTTCAAAGAGATAAATCGATCGACGGTTGGTCCGAGTAGTTTACGAGTATTACAGTAACCGAAAATCGATATCGTGTCATTCCAAAATGACAAACTGCTTCAAAAAAATTAATCCAATCTGCATCTTAGACATTCCTCGTTTAATGGTAATATAATTATATCAACGATGAAGTTCGGGCGTTTTCAACGATATAACGTTTCTATATAATGTGTGTGTGAGTGTGGATTCCCGTGTGCGTGTGTGTGTGTGGGGGAGAGAGAGAGAGAGAGAGAGGGAGAGAAAGGGGATAGTGGGGCTACACAGGGGCGCCGACAGCTAGGCCTGCTGTAGGGAGGTGGTGACACGTCCCTGGGAACTTATCATGCAGTGGGTTTCATTCCCCCGGACATTTTGGGAGAAAAAATGGGGGATGTATAGAAAAAATAACCCCCATCGTGTGTATGAGGGTCATTATAGACGAATGTATACGTATACGGTTTTACAATAAGAACAACAATTACCTACGAGTTATGTTATGACTTATGACGCAAACGGTAGAAAATTATCGTTTTATAGACAGTTCCGTGAATTGGAATATTGACATTATCCACCATTGTTGTTGGTAATGGTATTGACACC